>CM018573.1:15492134-15837134 GCA_009078335.1 Salix brachista
AGAAAAATAAAGCTGGAAGAAACGAATCAAACTCAATTCCTGCCTTGTGGGGTGATAAGAATCACAAATAAAACAAGCTAAAGGAAGCAATTTTTGTTTTCAAGAAAAGAAAACCTGGAAAATAAAATTTTCACCCTTGATGCTTTACATACCCTTTCTTTGTGTTTAATCCAGTCCCCACAGCAGTTCCACCTTGTGCAAGCTGCTCAAATAACATTCCCAGTATTGTCAGTCAGATATGGGCTGGCAATATTTGGTTCCATATTAATTATAGGATTCTATTTGTATGCTAATTATATAGCTGTGTATATGGTTTCCATATTTAGCAAGGTTAGAGCTGGCCATATTAATTATAGGATTCTATTTGCATGCTAATTATATAGCTGTATATATGGTTTCCATATTTAGCTAGGTTAGAGCTGGAAATCACTTTTAATTAGGATGTATTATGCTATTTGGCTCTATATAATGGAAGGAACTCTCTGTTGAGAGGTATTGAGACAAAACCCTTTATTTTGTCAACTATGTCATAAAACCTGAAGAGCAGAAAAGGAGAAAAGAACAGTAGAATGCAAAATTTTGTTTAACATGTGTTTCCAACCTGATATATGTGGGGTAGCGTGCACATAACACGATCAATTCCATACTTCACCTGCAAATGAGGCAACAATCATCAGAAGCAAGCACAGACAAAAGAGAAATATGAACCAATTGTAGATCAGAAAACATAATGCAGAAAATATATATTACTTGTGTTGTGTAGCCACTAAATTCTTGCCCAAGTGTCAACGGTGTTGCATCTTGAGTGTGCGTGCGCCCAATTTTAACAATATCTTTGAATTCAACTGACTGGTTGGAACCAACAAGCAATATTAGTCCAGGTACAGTAGTTGCAGCAATATACATGCAAAAAAAAAGTGCAGATTATTGGAAATGTAAATGAAAAGGCTGATCTCAGAATGGAGACATGAAAGCTTTACCTTCTACACGACTACACACAATTTGAAAAATATGATCAAGAACATTTACTAAAGCACATGAATTATTGTGAAATCTGAACTGTAAAATTTCATAATGCGTGTATAAAAATATGTCTAGGAAATTGAAGATTCAACAAAAGCATGTTTGTATAAAAATTTGCTAAGCCATCTTCTGGCATAAAGAAGTAAACACTTGAGGGCAAGCAAAAAAGACATCATAATCGATATGGTCCGTGGTCTATTAAGTTTCCCACCAACAATTAAGCCATTGATAAAGGAGCAGAACATGCATAGGCCCTAAATAATGGAGTAGAATATGCATAGATGTCATGCCCCACTATGTATTGAAAAGGCTTGATCAACATGCATGAAATAAAAGGAATTCCCAAATCCAAAAACGGTCTATTAAATGTACTGAACACAAAGAAGCATTTCAATTCAGCAATTTTTCTAGTTGCTTGCGCAAAACAGTAATCACTACAGTTTCCTTTATCAACCCCCCAAAAATAAATAAAAACATAAAAATAAATAAATAAATAGAAATGTCAAACCTTTGAATGGAGTGTAGAGTGCAAAGTTTTCAATTTTGGGATTAATCTTGAATTTATCTCCATTGCAGCTGCAATATGCATTACCTAAATATGAAAAAGAAACAGCTGATAAGACTGCAAGAAATCAGTTCATGATACATTAAGTTATTGATTCAAATAGAAAATTTTAAAAACAGTAAGACTTGTCAGTTAGGCACTCAAAGAGTAAACCATGCTTACAGTTGGAAATGTGTCGTTAGAAGATTGTGATCTGTTCACATGGTCATTAGGGTGCACAAACTTTTCCCCACGCTTATGCCCAAG
Organism: Salix brachista; assembly: GCA_009078335.1. NCBI lineage: Eukaryota > Viridiplantae > Streptophyta > Magnoliopsida > Malpighiales > Salicaceae > Salix > Salix brachista. The sequence goes on from CM018573.1 coordinate 15,493,969, forward strand.
GATCTCAGATGCTCTATTGGCAATAACCTGGAAAGTGCATCAAACAAGCCAGAAATTTTGGGCATACAGTATTCAATTAATCAAAGCAAGTCTAACAAACCAATTATTTACAACATGACTGATTCTGCAGCGCTTTCAATGATCACTCAACTTCCATCTTGTTTCTGTTCCTTCACTTGGTTACAGGATGAATGTTAAGAAGAACAATCTTTGGGAGCATCAAAACCAATATAGAAGGGACATGTTTTGAACTCTCACCATTGATGTGAAGTTCACACATACAATGAACCGTTCCCTGGAGTGCAGGGTCATTTGGTATGCTGTCTATTCAATTTTAAACATGACTAGAAACCAGATTGCAGCCACATATCAGACATAATTGAATGATGAAAGAGAATAAATGTCAAAGTCCCTTCTGTTTAGATGTCTCAAATGATATGTCAGTTATAATTCAGAGCAGAGGAAGCCATTGGTTATATTTTAATTGCGTGAACAAGAACATGAAAAAACTCAGTTTATTTAAATAGGTCAGCCAAGACTAAGCACCATTTGAGGGAGAAATCTCAAAGTTACAATTTACAAAAAAAAAGAAGATACAGGTAGAACATAACACAATTTCCATGGAACGACCTCCATCAGAAATCTCAATTTTAAACACCATTACCATGCAAAACACAAAATTAAATCAGTTAAACACATGGCAGACTATTAATCCACTATGGTTCTGGTTATCAGATTTATTGAACATCTAAAACAACCTATAATTCGACCATCTGTTGAACCAAATGTGGAAGTGCTAAATCACAATTCACAAGATGAGAGTAAAGTCAAAGCCCCATCACCCCTTTTTCCCAGAGGATAATAATGTTAACTATTGTTCACATCAAATAAAGAAATGTCATGTTTTCCCTTTCTTTCCCCTCTTTTTATTAAAGAAACAGAAAGTAAGATGCAAAGGCGCTGACCTCATTAGCATTCATGTTACTCTGAGTACCACTGCCAGTCTGCCACACAACCAGTGGAAAATGATCGCTTAGCTTCCCTTCAGCTACCTCTTGGGCAGCTTGCATTATCGCTTTCCCTATGGATGGATCAAGCCCATATTTCATATTCACCTGCCACAAAATAAAGCAACTATTTAAGCTAATGTACTCTCCATGAAAACCAATCATCAATACACACTATTACTCTGAGATTGAGCCTAAAATAAATAGTCTGAAAATTAACAATATATGCAGATGTTAATCTGAGATTTAATTTTAGTGCTTTCAACAACTAAAAATATCGAAGTCAAAATGAAAATTTTAAAAAAGGGATAGAGATTTAAGTTTCTTACAAGTATGAGATAACTAATACTTTATATTAGCAGTTGAAACAATAGAACATGCAAAACTCGCACAAGAAATCAACCAGTTTTTTTAAAAAAGTGAGGGAGAGAGAGAGACCATAGCAGTGCATTTCTTGAGGATACCAAAGGCTCGAATGATGGGTTCGGGCATTCGCTCGCGATCGCCGCCTATATCAAAATTCTGCAATGATCTTTGCGTCTGAGCACCCCATAACCTGAGTTATTATTTATTGAAAATTGATAAAAAAAATAATATATAGTGAAGTAATAAAAAAAAGAGGGAGTGATGGATAGATAAAATGACGAACTTATCAGCAGGAACACTAATGGGACCGAAAGTGTCTCTCTCCTCTCTAAAGGCAGTTGAAAAAGACCTCAACCAGTTTCCATGACGCCAGGTTGTGGATCCTGTAGAGAGGCGCCGTGCCACGATAGACATCGCCATTCTAATTTACTCAATTCCTCGATAGATTTGCAGAATGCGAAGCTCGAGGAGAGGAGAGGAGAGGAGAACGGAATAAAAAGGCTGCTAATGCTGTCCTAGCTGCCAGGAATGAAAAGCATTATTGAGGGTTTTAGTTTTTCCTGGGTTGGTGGCAGCGCGAATGCTGACCGGACTAGTTTTTTTATTAAGACAAATTATATATTTTTTAAAAAAATAGAAAAATAATAATTAATTTGATGATACGATAAAAATATTAAACAGCAATAAAACAAAATTAAAAACAATACAGAAAATGGGGCTAAGATTCCAAAAATTAGGGGTGATTATTTTCGGTACCGAAAATTATAATTTAAAAAAAAAAAAAATGAACCGAACCGAACCTAGTAAAAACCGAACATTTTCGGTTCGGTTCGGTTTGGTTTGGTTTTTATGTAAAAAAAATAGAGTAAACCGAAATTCATTATTTACAAATACAGTATCATTTCTCTAGCCAGAGCAAGGAAAAAACACGGTTGATGTTGACAGTGATGGAAGCATGAATCATCTAACAGATTGACAATATTGTTTCAATCTCACTGTCAATTAACAAGATGCAGCATTAAAATGCTTGTTAGCAAACATAAAAAAAAAAAAAACATTAAAACTCAATTATCCATGGTTGTAAGAATCAACCTCTACATACTTAGTTAGATGAAGCTAATGACTCAAACAACTTGTATCAGAACCTAATATATCCCGCTCCTGTCCCAGACAACTTTCAAGAATAACTTTCAAAATTCCCAGCCGTAGAGATATGGAGAGAGGGGGGTGTTCTTTCAAGAAGGAGTGCTTGAAGAGAGAGCTACCAAAAAGAGGAGCAGTATTTGTGACTAAAATCGTCGAAGGGAAGGTAATAGAGAGAAGGTAACCAGAGGGAAGGAGGGGGCGGCTAGGGTTAGAAGGGAAGGTAATAGAGAGAAGGTAACAGAGGGAAGGAGGGGGCGGCTAGGGTTAGAGCATCCGCAGCGGGGAGAGCTATTTTGGAGAGGCAAATCTCTAAAATGGTTTTTTGAATAGTGTATATATGGTTTTTTTATTGATGTGTGTTTCAATGGTAAAAATCATTTTGAAGAGCTATTTATTTTTATATTATTTTAAATATAGTGTAATTATTTTGTATGTAGTTTAATTATGCAATTAATTATACAATTAATAGGAGTAAGTTATATAATTAAATAATTGCTTTTAAAAAACCCTCCAACAATATAATTATTAATTTTATATATAATTTTTTACTCTTGTTGAGGTATTTTTAAATAAAAATAAAAATAAATATTTTTGATATGGTTACATTATTTTTCTAATATATATATATTAGAAAATAATATATATATATATATATATATATATATATATATATATATATATATATATATATATGCTGACGTGGCCATTTTACCTTCTCCGTATGAGCTGCTACAAATAGCAGCTCATGCCGGAGAAGGTATTTTTACCTTTGCTTTTGGCACTCCCGCTGGAGTGTCCACAGTTACACAAAACAAGCTAAAGATTTTTTTTTTTTTTTAGCTCTCCTGATGCCTCTACCGCTGCAGATGCTCTTAGATATTTAGGAAAGAGTAAAAAAATCACTTTTCTATTTATAGTGCGTTCTCCATTGTTTATATTGAAACCGTTCGGTTGGTTCAGTTTTTACCTTACAAAATCGATACCGAACCGAACCGGAATTTTTTTCAGAGTTTTATAATCAGATTAATCGGTTTTTTTATCGGTTCGGTTTTTTCGGTTATTTTTTTCCGGTTTTCTCGGTTTAATCGGTTGACCTGTTTTTTTGCTCACCCCTACCAAAAATAATAATCAAAGATCAGCGATAAGTTTTTAGTTTGAGAGTTAAATTAAAAATATTGATTGAAATAATAAATTAAAATAATAAAGACTAAAACTATATGTAAAAAAACACTTTAAATTTGGATTGAAAAGGGATATTAAAAACAATTAAACTTTTATAATAAGATCAAGAAAAATAAATTATAAGAATAAGATTCAAATCTAAAACATCAAAACATAATAAAAAAAAATTGAATATACATAATTTTTCAACGTATTTTTTTACATAAAATAATTTCTAAATGTAAATTAGAAAAATCATGCATGCATGTAATTAAATAAATCAATAACCATTTGTGTAAGAAAATGAAAAAACAAATCATCAACTATAAACAAAAACGAAACTACAAAATCTAAGAGACAAATATATATTAGAATATTTAATATCACAACACAAGTAATTTACCTAGTTTTGTTTAATGAATTTGTTTAGAAATTTATTAAGATATTTAATATATATTTTTTTCAATTTTATCATTAACATTAGATTGGTTTGGAATTGGGATTCGTCATTTTCTTTGATTCATCTCAATGGTTGCTATCACAATCTCATGACTAAAGTTACGAATTTAACAAGTTAACTTGAATTGTCTCATGTATGATTATTTTTTTATTTTCTTGAAAATATATATTTTTATAATTTTGTTCTTTGGTATTGGTTTGGTTGGTGATGGAATTTCACTTTTTTTTTTCTTCAATTTGCGTTATATAAGGTGTTATATTATGATGATCAATGTCTTAAGTTCATAATGTTTGATAGATCATTTTTTACACTTTTAAAATATTTTTTTCCTTTTGTTTTCAAGCATTGCATCAATTAGGATTTTGATTTTATATTTTTTTATGTTATTTTTATTTAATTACCCATTTTCATAACTTGAGTAGATAATTCGACTAGTTTGCTTAGGTTGACTCAATAGTTTTTTTTTCTTAAATTTTTTTTTCCAATTTATTCTTCAGGCTTGTTTTAAAATTAAACTTTATAATATTATTTTTTTATAGGGTATCTGAATCATGAATTTTAAAAAATAATTCAGGTTGACCCAAGTAAATTTAATGTGATTAAAAAAATTATCATTTGACATATCACTATTTCAATATTCAAAAAAAATATTCAGAAAATTTTGATTTCATAAATGATTTATTATTATGCTAAAAGATACATTTAGCACACTTCTTTTTTGTTTTAGAAAAGAATTTCCAAGCCATAGTGTACGTGAGCGACGAATCTAATACCCTCTTTTCATTGCTTAATTCTGAATCCATTGGCAACAAATTAAAGAGAATTTGAACGGATTCCTTGATGTTGACAAATTGCTCAACGTTGACTAAGATAGGTGGTAGATGATGGCTTAACATTGTTTGATATTGTATTTCAAAAATATATTTGAAAAAATGGATTTTTAAATTTTTTTTTTTTTTTTATGTTTCAAAATCTTTTCATGAGACCATACTCATACTCCTACTCCCAACCATAATAATATATATATATATATATATATATATTTTTTTTTTTGGGGGGGGGGGAACGTTTAAAGCACAAACCTGTTCCCAAACTAAGAGCTAGACACGACTTTTCTACCACTCAATTTAACAGAGCTAACTGCCGGAAAAGAGAACTACCAACGTTAAATTGCAGATGTTGGGTAAAGCTGAACCCAAGGAAATTCTTCTTTGTAAGCCATGCTAGCCTCACAAGAGGATTTGCAAGTGTACACAACAATGGTTGCCCAATCAAGAGAATCCGCATCATTCTTTACACCGAAGTAGAAAAGTAACTGAGGCAAGATCTGATGCACCAAATACAGAAACTATTATTACCATACCACTTTAATGGGAGCTCAGATTTGAGACCCATGAGGAAAATCATATAGTAGAACAGCAAAAATCAAATATATAAAGCAATAGAATAAATATATCCAGGGCAGATCAAACTATACCTGAAATTCAAAATCTGAAGGACCACCACAGTAACAGCAGTTAGGAATGTCAGCCTTAGATGGCTGACCACTTGACATAGGCCAGAGGGGTTTTGCACTAGCATTCCTACAATACCTGCTAAAACAAAGGAATGAGTATTCCATTGCAAATGTAACAGGAAGTACGATTTACACAATAAAATGCTTCAAATACTAGGTATAAAAATCAAATGGATGAAATGCAACCAGGCTATGAAAACTTGACATGCACGCTAGCTTAGTTATAAACTCTTAAAATCTTACACAACCCTGCCAACTTCTCAATATGTAACTGACACCAGATATGATGCATGGTATACCCACATAAATAACATGCATATGCAACTGCCCAGATTTTATAGACATCAAGTGATGCTGATTTTAAACATTACCTGTTCATTTGATCATTTCCAAGCCAAATGATCACTCGGGCACATAGCAAGTATTGAGAGGTAACGAAGGATAGGTGACAGTTACAGAGTCAATTCTCTACAAATGTGAGTCTCCATCAGCAGCCAATTTGGGCTTGCCCCTTAAATGTCTAAAATTTTACATGTTTTCTAGAAAAAACTTGTCCGGTTATTTTGTGGGACCCAACCTCACTGCATGAAATGCTTAGGATGGCTGAAGCAATCACATACAGAATTCAAATTGTGTTCAAGTTTTCTAGAATATTAAATACAAAATGATCTCGAAACATATTAGTTCATATCACCTCAACACTTGTTCGGGGGCTCTGGCTATGCGCTGTTGGAAAGATGCCCAGCACTTTTTGTCACTATTGACCTGCCCACTACACTATAATAAGTATGCAAGAGATTTACTCAAGTGCATTAATTTCCATTAACAAGAGCTAGAATTGATACCTCAAAAATGTCTAACAATGAATTCATTGTATCGTCCATTTTGTTCGTAGACACCAATGAATTAGGTGGAATGTTATAATCAGACACTTCAGCATCATATTCACTTTCATCATCATTTATCATCTCATACTCTGGCCACAAAGCATTGCTAACTGTTCAAAAACAAGAAAATAAAATCAGACACATCTGAAAGACCTTTTGAAGCATAAATTTCATGATTGACACTAGACAATGTATCAAATACACCATAAAGCGTTTAAATTGGTACTCCCAACCAACCATTCATAATTCTAGATTCTAGGTCAAAATGTCAAGTCATCAATTTTCACTAAAACCATTCTATTCCTTAACCATTGAAGGTTCAAAAAACACTATAAATAAGTTGATATTTTCTAAGAAGGTGTGATAACGATGATCACATGATTATTAAATGTGATTGGTTTCTAAGAAGCGATAGACATTTTTATCTTCAATTAATAAGAATCAAGTACAATGACCATAATCATATGCATAAATAAATTGGTGCACAATACCCAAGACCCAGGTTCATGATGTATATACTAGCCTTTAATGATCTCTGCCGAAGTGGTTCCATTCTTACTGGAACTAGAGTCAACCAAAAGGCTCAACTGTTGACAATCAATTTTGTGACCTGAGCGCCAGTGCACAACCTGTGAAGTATGAAAACAATGGAGAGGATGTTCATTCAGCAAGAATGGCCAAAAATGAATTCATGACAAGTTGACAACCCATACCTGGTGTTTATGCGAGCAGTATTTTGTTCTTTTGCAGCCACTACAAACTTTATCTCCTTTCCAGGTGCCACACCAGTTACAAAGCGAAACTACATCAAGCAAAAATGATGGGCATCATAAATGCTTGACCGACAGAAGGAGATAGATGTGATTTTGATGGGTAGTGATGTTCACACATATCAGACAAAAAAGTTATTGCGATCTTAATCAGTCTTTATCTTAGAGCTTTAGGATCCTTGCAGCCATGTTGCACCAAACAATGATGTCTTCATATTGAGTAAGGATTTATCAGTTTCATGTAGGAGGATATTAATTGCTTGTTACGAAGCAAGGTTTTGTTAGAAACAGAACAGGTGACGTGTCAAGAATTAACCAATGTGATATAATAGGTGATGTGTCAAGCCTATTACATTTAGAATAATGCTAGACTAGTTGATAAACTAAATAATGGAAAACTATTTTGACAAAGATTATGCTATTGCATTATGTCATCTTCATGTGGGGACAATTTGTATCCTCCATTTGATGATTGTTATCATGTGAACGAGTCAAAAGACTGAGATCTAAGATCTTACAAGAAAGGACATTTATGGCTCAGCAATGCTCTTGTAAAGTATGACGGAGTAGTTTTTTGTAAAGGCAATCATTCAAGTTGTCTATTGAAAACTGAAACTAGGAGTGCTGAAAAAAGACAGACCAGCTCAGTGTTTATCATTCTGCTAAAAGTTCAAATCAAGGTCTTTAGCAAATGATGATGGTGAATCAAAACCACAGAACTCAAATATGACAGCTCACAGTAAAATTTCTCTTGACAATATACTTGTTATCACCTTAATTGAAACTTTTTTAGGGCATTGGCCTCAATTTTCTAGTAAGAGGAAAATCTAGATGCATCTTTAAGTGCAGGCTAAATTCATATACAATTTTCCAGTGATCAGCCATGGGAAGGATAGAATTTCATCATAGTTGAAAAACAGAAAGCAATAATGTGGGATGCAGGTGAGGTTTCAGTATCATGGATTCTCTGGCTTGTGAAATACAAACTATGAAACAATCAACAATACCCTCAGTTATCATAAAATATTAGAACCCCATGACAATTTCCAGCTATTTCAAAAGAAAGAGAGAGGAAGAAAGCGAACTGAATATCATGTAGGAAAAAAAACTCTTTCAAAAGGTCCATCCTTCAACTTTATAGTGTTGCAAATGTCCCATCTAACTAGCAAATAACTCAAATCACACCCCCACTTCCAAATCCAGTAACAGAAAATATTAGGTTCAGTTCTGTAGTGGTGGATGAGGAGGTAAAAATAAAATCATAGAGTGAAACAAGAATCTGCCAAATCCAAGCCCTGAATCAAGAACAAATTAGTAAAATAAAAATAACCGGCTCAAATTCTAGTTTTCTCTTAGTTCACTGACAGCAGCACAAGTTTAGGGTTACAAAAAGGAGAAAGGCGGTTAGGGAGGGTCATTCAATGAAGTAATGATGAGAGAGGAGAGATTAGAATGAGTATGCTACAACCTTCAATTGAGGGAATCCTTGTGCTTCTCAGAGCAATTGCACAGTCAATTGTGGTGCCTACTCATTCAAATTGTTTTAGGAGATGCCAAACACATTTCGCAAGGAGTAATTTATCATAAGAAAATGAAAAATATTGCCACATACTAAATTGAAAGTGTTTTTAATTGTTTGTCATTATGAAATTCTATAAAAGTAACATGGATGGTTTTTCTTGTAGTGTCAAAAAACCTAAACCATGCATGCAATATTATATCAATGAAAAGAAATCAAAGATAAATGTTACCCCCAGACCCGGATGGTTTATCAGTTCCATCGTTTCTTGGAGCCTCGCTTGAGTAAAAAGGATTAGAGCAGGGCAATTGGCAACGAAAAACCTTCACACTTCAGAAAGAAAGTAAAAGAAAAATAAATCAGACTGATTCTTAGTTGTCCCTAGTCATGATATTTGAAAAGAGAAGAGCAATGAAACCAGTAAATAGACATTGATACCTTCGGGATGGTTTTTCTTGACCACGCTTCCATTGCTCATGTTGATCTCTGAGAAGACAGGACATTGAAGGGCACATAAACACAAACAATGTTCGATGAAATGTTGATTCCTTCTCTGTTATGGGTGCATATATCTGGATATTTATTCAACAGAAAATGCATTTTCTCTTCAACTTCTAGTATTCAAATCACTGAAAATTACAGCGAATTAAATGCCATAGGTAGATATGCACTGACTCTAAGCTCAATCAAAGTATTCAAAGATAAACATCCACCACTGCCTAAAAGAAAGGGAAGCAAAGAATTGGAACAGTCTCAAGCGCAAATAATGAAAACTCAACAAAGAATTGTCTGCTGAATGTAAATTCAAGAAACTGGTAGGTTATCGTGCACCTAAACCCAAAACAAATTACCTGAAGCAAGAACTGTAAGGGTTCTTCACATATATCACAAACACAAGACCTTCCAGATGGTAAATTAACAGGATCCAGCCATGCCTACAACATAGACATTAACAAAATCCGTTTATATAGAAATACAGGGCTTGCTTTAAACAAACTAAATGGCGGATGATTAAAATAAAAACAGAGAAAGAAAAGGAGTTCGGAAGAGTTGAAAATAAGTACCGGCACGCCACCAGCCTTGCTAGGAAATACATGCCGCGAAAGAGACCAGTGATTCTTTGTCTTTTCCAAGAAACCTAGCGTCACTGGTTCTCCTTCTTCTTCACTATCGTCACCTTCTTCAACGACTTCTTCAACCTCATCGTCTTCATCAAGCGAGGAAATATGTACTCCCTTGAGCTTTTCTGTAGAGTCTCCCATCGCACTCATCGACTTGGGGCGTATTTCCTTTAACAGTTATTGCGTATGTTTTCAGGCCGCTACCTCTGCTTCTTCTTTGATAATCTGCCACTGAGAGGGGGGTAGGGTTTTAGGAGTCGGAAATTAAGTTGGTCCAGAATATTATTTTATCCTTGTACCTTAAAATTATTTGATTTTGTTGTTACATTTTGAGTTTATTCAACTAAATATATATCAGAACTAAAACTTGTTTTTTTTTATCACGAGTATATTTTTTTTGTTTTTTAAAAATATTTTAAAAAAAATTGATTTTTTATATTTTTAATTATTTTAACATTGATGTTAAAAATATTTTTTAAAAATATAAATATTATTTTAAGTATTTTTAAATAAAAAAAATATTATCCTAATATAAAATATGCTCTACAATGTACAAAATTTAGAAGGATGGAGTGGAATATCAGCAGTGTGGGTCATAAGTTTTGTTTTGTTTCATTTTATGTTTTTTTTAAATAGATCTAAAAACTAATTATGATGGTGTTATTAATTATTTTTGAAACACCATAAAAATTCTCAAATTAAAACTCCATATTTAAATAAATAAATAAAATTAATATTCTCTTTATGTATTTTTAGCAGGTTACATAAGTGACTTAAATGAAAATTTAAAATCTATATAGTCCTCGACATGTAAAACTAAGACATGTTATACAGGAAAAAAAATATATTATTCATTGCTACAATAAATTACTCTCTTGTGTTGGGGGTATTTAATCTTTTTTCATTACTCGGTCATTACAAGATTATTAAGATGTAATGTGTTTTAATTTTTTAAAATACAATAAAAAAAAATCTTTACCATTAGAATCAAGAAAAATAAGTCATGCATCTAATGATATTTTTGTCTTTTAACATATATATATTTTTTTTTTCATAGCCATGCCAGGCAATTTGGTCTTTTCTCTTGATAAGTTAATGTTTAATTTTAAAAAGTTGTTAGCATGTGTAGTGCATATGTCGATGCAAGGAAGGCATATGTGTTTTTTTCTTACAACACCTCTTGGCGGTCAAACCCTCTTTTCTATTGTGCTACCGGAAACATCGCTATGTTCTTTTCCTCTTAGCGCGCGTGATGGATACATTGAAGCGATTTGTCATCAACAAACTTTTTTTTAATTTTTTAAACTCTCCTTCATAAGTATTACATGTTGGCCCTCTTTGTTTTTGGTATTTCAATTTCAATCTTTGTCCTTTTAATTTTTAAATTTTGTTCTTGTCTTTTTTATAAAGATTTTGTTTGTTTTCAATTTAGTCTCTTAATTCCATTTTTTGTATATATTTGTTTTTTAATTTGAGGGACATGGTTATATAACTACATCCTTTACTTTTAAATAAGAACATGATTACCCTATTTACAAATACATTTTACCCTATTTACAAATACATTTATGATATCAAACTACAAGCATGTGATTGGTAGTTTAGCACAACAATTCACTAACATTATAGTCATTACCGAGCATATGAAGCAAGGGATAAAGAGTGGTAGAATCTCTACGCCCACTAAATAAAAAAGGTTTGAAGGGAAAAAAAAGATGTCGATCACATTGAAGATGATTACAAGGCAAAAAAATCACTTCCAGAACTACTACACCTCATCCTTTTCATCCCAAATCACCAACTTCAAATTTCATTTTAATTTCCTACCAAAAAACCTAAGACTCAAAATAACCAAGTTAATAATCAAGCTAAAAATATATCAAGAGTGCTAAATAGTAATTTATAGCCTATTCCACCATGGCAATAAAGTTAATAGCATGTTATGAGGCATTCAATCATGGAGTATGGATGCAGAATTTTGTCACAGGGCTGCACGAAGTGGATAATATTGAAAGACCATTAAAGTTATTTTGTGACAATAGGTCAACAATTTTGTATTCCATTAACAATAGGAGCTCATTGAAGTCGAAGTAGATAGATATCAAGTTCCTGATTGTTAAAGAAAAAGTTCAGAGTGGACAGTTATTTATAGAGCATATTGGTACAAACTCCATGGTTGTGAATCCACTTACTAAGGGATTGTCAACCAAAATATTTCATGAGCACACTGCTCGTATGAGTATTTTGACAATTGATAATATTCAGTTTTAAATGGAGTTTATAATTTTAGATCTTTATATATATATATATATATATATATATATATATATATATATACAGTCTATAGACATTTATGAGGTTATTTTCTGCAGAAATAAAGATTTTGTTTTATTTACACTCTGATTTTAGTATGGTTTGATTTCACTAAGATTTAAGGGTGGACCAGTTGAAAATATACATATTATGATCATATTGCATGAAATTTTCATGCTACACATCCACATCATGATCCTTGTCATTTAGTAATATTGGCATACGTGACCTTTGATCGGTTAAGTTACAGAAATTGTAACGAAGACCGCTTTGATCCTACGCTGGTATGATTACTTGACCGGATTGGTTATAGATACATTTGTTAATAACAATAAAGATTGAGTTCATTTTGGCTATTTTTCAAAGCATAATTATAAGGTTATACATATAGTCCAAGTGGAAGATTGTTGGATCATTAAAATAATATTGGGCTTATATGAGAATAATTATGTGTTTAAGAACTGTTAAATAAAGTGAAATCTAATTAAAAATGATCTACTAAGTATTTTTAGATAATTGGATTTTTGGTGTATCTAATAAGGTGTAGACCTTAGCAAGTCCAACGGGAGAGGCAAATGGTCATCCAAAGCTAAAATTTTGAATTTTTGGCTATTTTCAATCTTTTTAGGGCTCCAACGGGAGAGCCAAATGGGCAGCCAAAATGGCTTTTCTTGACATGCAGAGCCATTCCTACATATTTTCCCTGTTTTTTTGGTGTTGTTTGGGTTTTGATATTTTTGATAAAAATAGGAAAAAAACATTTATTTTGCTTGAAGGGATTTAGGGTTTTGATTTATGACAGTTTTAGATCTGGGGTGTTGGTTTTTTTTTTATTAAATTCTGTGATATTGATTTTTGGCTTCTGGGTGTTTGCACAATGCAGGGAAAACAACATTTGTGAAAAGGCATCTTACTGGCGAGTTCGAGAAGAAATATGAGCGTGAGTTTTATAAATTTTTGTTGTCTTATTTGAATCTTGTGTTTTTTTTATTAGTCGGTTTTGTGGTGTGGAAGTTATTGAGTCTTTTTTGCAATGGATGCAGCAACTATTGGTGTGGAAGTTCAACCTTTGGATTTCTTCACTTACTGTGGAAAAATTAGATTCTATTGCTGGGATACAGCTGGTCAAGAGAAGTTTGGTGGTCTCAGAGATGGATATTAGTAAGAATTTGTGGCTGCTGTTTGATTTAAGGATGATTTTTATGTTGTTTTATATCACGCCTTGCATTTGTATTTTTTTTTTTGGCATAGTTATAGACTCATTAGCACTTTAATGGTTTTATTATAGAAGTTATGTTCAGTGTTACTGATAGGATATTGTCTGTTCTCAAATAATTAGAATCTAGTGTTTTGTACTTCATTTTATTCGGTGATTTATTGCATGAATATATCTGAGCAATTGGAGAGATCATTTTAGTTATTGGGGTGGTATGGATTTTAGCTCATCTATGCTGGCCTTGTATTATGTTTGATCTTCTAATGTTTTCTGTACAATAGCAATTTGAAATGGTTTAGTGAATGGCAATTTTTTGAACAGATTCCTAAAATCCCCATCAAAACCCAGAACTAAGAAAAATAATCAATTCCCTTTCCATTTATCCATTTAAACAAGTAGTTAAAAAGCATTACACAATTTCAAAGAATCACCCCAGAACACAGCGCAAGAAACACACACCGATAAAAATACAATCATAAAACACATGAATTGAAAAGGTGAAGCTTAATTATTATGCAAACAAAAAGAAGAAAAAACCTCAATATCACCAAGAAGGAGGCCAACGATTTCTTCAGTCTCTTATGTTATCTGTCCAGCGCTTGAGAGTAGAGAGAGCTTTGGGGTTTAGAGAGGGAGGGAGGGGTCGATTTTGTGTTTTGACAGAGGGTCGAAGCTTCACTCTCAATGGTTTCCCTTTTTGTAGTTTTTAAAGAAGATTCGAAGAAGAGGAAAAGAGAAGAAAAGGTTTTGAGTACTGAAGAGGAGGATGAGGAGGAAGAGAGTAGCGGCGCCGGGCTGGAGAGGAGTGGACGGGTGTGTGGGTGGGTGGGGGTCGGCGGCGCAAGAGGGAGAAGAGAAGGAGGGTAAGGTTTTTTAAGTTTGAGATGGAGGGGAACGGACGGGTGGAGGGTGGGGTTTTTTATGTTAATTATTATTATTAATAATTATTATTATATAATAATAATTATTATTATTATTAATTATAATAATAATAGTTAGCATAAAAAAATAGGGGTATTAATTTGTAATTAATTTGATTGAATTATTTGTAATGAAATGTATTTTAATTAATTATGTTTGAACTTATTGGTTATTTTTAATGTGTTTATTTTGTTTTTTTAAGTTTTTCTAACACTTAAAGACAATAAGTAACATTAATTAACTTCAAATACAACAATCATAAAAAAAAACATACAAATTACTTGAAAAACATACAATAAGTCGCTTAAATTTCTAATTTCAAATATTGCGGGTCTTTTAATTATATTTAAATTCATTTTTTTTTAATTTAAATATAATTAAAATAATAATAATTTTATTGTTGGAGGGTTTTTCAAAAGCAACTATTTAATTATATAACTTACTCCTATTAATTAATTGCATAATTAATTGTATAATTAAACTATATACAAAATAATTGAACTTTATTTAAAATAAGATAAAAAAATGGCTCTTTACCATTGGACAACACATCAACTCAAAAGTCATTTACACACTATTCAAAGAGCCATTTTTATGATTTGGCTCTCCAAAATGGCTCATGCCATTGGACTTGCCCTTAATGTGTAAAGACTAAAGAGTTATTTCTATTTTAGTGATGAGCTAAAATAAAAATACAAGAGGGTAGGAATGCCAACAGACATGAATATCAAAAGGCATGAATACTGAAGGATAATTTGTTACCTATATATGGTCATGGTCCCCAGATTATACATCATGTTTCATTCTCATTCTGACATCTCATCATCAAAGAGAAAATAAAGTTAAGGTAAAGAGAATCAAAGGGCTCTTAAAGGAGAATGTGTTCTTCTATAAGGTAATCCGCGCGACTCTAGAAAGCGATGTTCATATATGGAATCAAGTATGTTTCCGCTTAATAATTTATGCATTCTTGATGTTTCAACATGAATAATTTCTATATTTTATGAAATACAATCCACCAATTTCTTGAAGGGATGCCTGGTGAGGAAACCTATGTTCAGGTTGACCGCTGAGATGTTACTGGATCATCCATATTTGTGTCAGGATTAAGCAGCAGCAAATTGGTGGACTTTTCAGATGTAGAAAGAGTGGACTGCACAGTCACATCGCTCGGGATAGACAATGACTTCAGTGCTTTCTCCTGTTCTGAAGACTGGAGGGCCTCGTCCGAGGAAGGTTCTTTCTCATCTTGGTCGGATGATGCAAATAATTTTGGTGCTGCAGACTCTACTGTGATCACCAGAGATGTTCTTGGATTGGAACCAGTTGCACCGGTTTCATCGTGGCAACATCCACTAATCACCACCATTCCTGCTGGTGCGTAGTAGTGATGTAGATCCACAATTCTTTGTAATATAGATGTAGTCAGAAGTTATTGTTGAGAATTCTTTATTTTTCTACAGAATTGCAGTGAATTATATATTATAGGCTTTATATATGCTGTAAATCTTTGTCAACAACAGTTAATTACAGTAAGCAACAAAAATACAAATTGAAAATGGTGTTTTGCCAGCATCATCTCAAGGTTTATTATATAAACACTTGATAAATATGATATCAGTTTTCTCTCATCAAACCATTATCCATTTATTTCAATGATATTGCTGTGCTGGTATAAGGTGACGGCAATTTGTCAGGTAACTCGCAGTTTATTGTCATTCAAGCCCACAAGGAAATGGTAATGGAAAGTACACAATAACATGACATGAAGGTTTCTTAGAAATGGATTGTGGCATCTGCTGAGATAATTACCAAAACCTTTAATCTTAGAAAGAAAACTCTGGTCACTGAAATCGATTTTGAGTTCACAATATTTCACATAAAGAATATCATCTGTGGTAATGTAGAATCTGAAAAAGAAGAAAAGATCTCTCATCGAATCCAAGCCAGTCAGGACACATCTGGTGAGCTCGCCGAGGGATGACAACAAGCAACGGGAATTATTGCTGCATTCACTATATTATAAACAATACATACGAAAAATCAAAACCTTCCTTCTTTGCTCAAGGGGGGGAAAAATCAAAGAAATATACAAGGAAAAACAATCTGCAATTCCCCCTTCAGCTCGGCTAACTTTCCTACTTCCTACTTGCATTCTTGCGTTTCCCGTCGACCGGAGCAGCCTGCCTTCTATTCTGCTGCAGGGGAACTCCAGCTCCATTTGCTAACTTTCGTGATGGTGAAGGTCCTAGCGAGGGATTTAAGTTTTTGCTGCAAAAGTTGAAACTTGCGAAAATGAATTAATGATGAATTTGAGATGAGAGTATATACCAACACCAAATCACATCTGCAGTACCTTAACTCTGGATTCCTGGCTGCTTTTGAAATTGCTTTGCTAGTTTTTGAATCAATCCCGTTTGTTGTACCTGTAAACTTGGACTGGTTGAATTGCCAGAGCAAATCAGGTTCTGATGAATCGCTGGTGGCAGCATCAATATCGTCTACGTCATCATTATTAGCAAGGTTGAACTGGTTGTTACCCACGAACATATTATAGGACTGTTCTGGGTAAATTTTTGAGGAGTCTGAAAGATACTTCTGGTAAAAGGCATCAGGCAAATTGCCATTTTCTGCACCCCAACATCCTAGAGATTTTTCTACTCTGTTCATAGCATCTTGTTTGTTCACCATGACTTTATCTACCCACTCTCCCGAGCCCATTTCCTTCTCATCCTCCACGTGATTTTGACCAGGGCTAATGACTGGCGGCCATGGAGGTGAGTTTGCTAGTATCTCATCAAGATCGAAGCTTTGTCTCTTCTGTCTTGGAGCTGACTTTGTGTGAACCTGAAGCAGCGGCACATCAATTTATAGGAACCAAGTTAGCTGAATGAGTATAAGGAAAAAGAAAGGCATCAATCCTAGAGAAAAGTAGAGGGAGCATTACTATCGATTATCAACAATCTTTTATAAATTTAACACCCAATCTTATTCCAAGGCTGAACTTCTTGTTCATAAATCTTATAAATTCTGAAGACTCAAATATTTGATGCTGTTATAGATTCCATGCCAAATAAAACAAAGTGAAATATTCAGCTGTCTCCATGGTTTCAACACCCAACAACTGCAATTTTAATCGCTTAATTTAAGAAATATTTTACCAATCATGATTGGAAAGCAAGGCTCACCTCTATGTTGCCCACATCCCCCATGGGTTGGGGGAAGACATTGCTGTCATTTGCATCTCTGAGCCGATGGTTAGAATTGAATGGTGATGATTCACTTTCTTTTCTTCTGTGTTCTGGTTCTCTCTCTTTTTTGGCTAATGCTGCCTTTAGGCTAGAGATCTACGGGGGTGAAAAAATTTCATATAGATTACATTAAATTGAGTTGAATGATTAAGATAAAAATGTTATATCGAAAGAAAAAAGGAGAAAAGGAAAGTAATACTTGTTCTTTGAGTTCCTTAACATCTGTACTGTCCTTGTTCACCTGAGCTGCACCAAGTTCCACTGTGGCTACCCGCTCAGCAAATTTCAGAGTACTTATTGTTTCTCCTACAGCATCAGGCTCGGGGCTTATGTGAACAAACATCAGTGTCTTGGCCTGCCCTCCTGAAAGAAGAGTTTCATTCCGAACCCACAATCATTTTCATGATGAGAAAGGAACAGAAAAGTGGTAGATTGAAAAATGTGTTTACTTTGACCGTACCAAGCGAGTCTTGGAGCAGTTGTGTCAGTTTGCTATTTCTGTAAGGGACATGTGGATTCTTATGGGCAAGGGAAGCGATGACATCACCCAGAGCTGATAAGGATTTGTTGATGTGCTTCGCTTCTATTAGTCTGTCTCCCGTCACTTCAGATTTGTTTACTCTCTCACTCCCTGCCAAATCAACCAGATGCATACAGCCACGGAGAATAGCTCCGGAGGTAAGGTCTCTTCCTTGAACATGGACAGTCAAGCAACTGCAATTCACAATAATATAAATTACAAGTCATCCACACTAGAAGGCACTGCTAGAAGGAGTCATTACAAACTGAAATATACGAAAGAACAATAAGTCACCTATGCGAGCGACTGCTACGATCATTTAGGGCTGTTGCGCCCACTGCGCGATTCCTTTGTCCAAGGTACATCAGATCAATAACATCACATGTTGATGACACAGGAATGATGTTTGCATCTGGTACATTAAGACCTGTCTGAGAACTGTTACGAATTTCTAACGTGTCAACAATTAAGGATGGACAATTCTACTCTTAACCCTATATAGAACACAAATGTCCGAAAGACTTCTTATTTCCTTGTCAAGTAGTAGCTGCTCATGCAATTCAGTTCTTAACTTTCGCTTATCCAGAAATTAAACTTTGTAAAGGATATCTTTTGTTACTTCCATCGGTAACAAGGAGATCCCTGACTTGCTCATTGTAAATCTCTATCATTTGTACAGCAACATTGTAGCGGAAGGTGTCTTTCCTTTGCTCTGCAAGAAGAAACAAATCACCCAATGCCCTATAATTCACCCCTTGGTTTTTATCTGAGAGATCTTTGGGTCCTGTCTGGAAAAATGAATGATGAAGTTCAAAAATTCTGCATATTTTAGTAAGAGCTACAGCAAAAACAATTTTTCTACATTCACAGATATATCTAACTTCTGTTTTACCATGGTGTAAGTTTTTCCCGATCCTGTTTGACCATATGCAAATATACAAACATTGTAGCCATCAAGAACAGATCGAATTAGTGGCTGCATATCAGAGAAGACCTCGGCTGCAATTCAGTAAAACTCATGAGTGTAAAAAGTAGTGTCAATTAGCGTTAATCAGACCAATTCCAAATTAAGAACTAACTGACCTTGGGTGGCCAATGGTCCAAATATTTTATTGAAGCTAAAGGACTTGCATCCTTTCCCATGTTTTGATGCGGTGCTAATTGTAATATTCCCATCTTCTATGTGATCCACTGTGCTCATAGCGTTTGATTGTCCAGACAAAAATGGTCTCACTCGACAATATACCCGAATACTTCCTGGACAAAAATAAAACGAAGGGCATGGGTACACGATAAAGAAAAAACATGATTAGTTCCTTGTGGGCAACAGTAACTTACCTTTGAGGTCCTGCACTTGATTATATAGCTTGCGATTTTCTTCAAGAACCTTATGGTAGCCTGAAGCAGCATGAGCTAGCCCATGGATGTGAATGCCTACGTGGAAAAAGACATGGACTCAAACCTTAGATAGAAAGAACACTTAGCCAACTCTGCTCCCCACACAGCCATCCCCACCCCAAAAAAGAGAAGTTTGTAGATAACGAAATAATCAAATTTCTTTTTTGAGTACCTACCAAGACTGTTAAACTCCTCATGCAATTTCATTTGCATAAAATGCATACCAGCTTTTGCTGTACGGAGTGTGTTTTTTAATTCCTGCAGCAAAGAATAATTAGCACGAGAACTACACTTTGTTAATCCAAGAAAGAAAATAATGGAGAAGAAATTAGTAGTAGTCGTACCTGTATATCTCTTTGCTGTTGACCAAAGATAATTTGCTGTTTCTCCTTTTTATTTTTTAATTCTTCATCATCAATTAGGTTTTTATGAAAACATTCCTCTTTCTTCATCACTCTGGCATTTTTTTCTTCAATCTGCAGGATTTCAGCAGCAGACAAGAAACTCTTTAGTGATTATCATACAATTATAAGCACCATAGGCTTCACAGTGATAGTACTTTTTCATAATATATCTGTTGGACTTGGGAGGTTTTTTGCTATTCAGTGGATGAAGATTAAGAGATTTACCCTTTTATCACCACACGTAGATTTCAGCAAAAACTTGTTTCCCTGAGAGATGGTCTTTTCCTTAGGAGCTGACTTGACCTATAATTTACAGCAGCGTAGGATAAAAAAATAGTTGCACAATTAGGAATAAACTAATTATCTTCTGCAAACTTATTCGTGTTCAATGATCGACTGGCCTACCAGATCATATTGGCTTGCCATGCGATTCTCAAATTCCTCCACAACCTTACTGAGCACTGATTCGACTAACTATTGCAAGCAGAAGGCATGTAGAATCAAAGTTAGAAGCAATATAATCAGTGGTACCAAAGATTCTAAGGAGTGCTAGTATTTGAGCTCAACAAATTAGGGAATTAAAATTTTGAAATTGCGGAAATGTGATCGACATATCAGCAAGTAATCATTCAATACTGGGTAAGCTTGGCAGCCTCAGAATCTGAATATGGATTTCACAGAATGTTAATATAATGCATATGAAAATTTGCTTCTAATCATGTCCGAGAAATAAATAATCAGTGGGAGTGGGAGGCATAAATTCTTACTGTTGGAACTTCTTCAGGCTTCTTATCCAACAAAACAGCACGAACAAGCATACTCAAAGAACCAGAACCATGCTTAAAAAATGAGGAAAGAAATGAAAAATTAGAAGACGTAAATCTGAAGGTCAAGCTGCCGGAGCAAGCAAAAACTCAAATTTAAAACAGTTAAGCTTACCAACCATTTTATTAGAGTTTTCAAGATCACTGGACAGAGTGTTGAAAGATTTTTCATTCATTGACAAGTTTCTGGATAAGGAATTCATGAATGGTTCCGAGTTTTTTCTTACAAAAGACTTTGCTGACATTGAAGGTTTTACATTTCCACCAAATTTCCAAATCCCATTTCCACCAGTCTGTTTCCACTCACTGTATGATTTCAGTGCCAAAACAGTATTCACAACCCTTGCAGATTTTCCTCCCTAGAAATACAACAAGGGTTAGACAAATGAAGCTGTTATCTAATTCCATGCATCTTTTGCATACAGTAAAATCATAATTGCAATTGCAATCCATACTTGTTCCAGATCAGATGCCTCAAAATTAGGAATCCCCATTTCTTGTACAGCTACAAGAAAATTCCTAACATTTTCAAAGTACTGAAATGCTGATAATGCAGCACCATCAGGTATAAGAGCAGCATCGCATGGACTCTCCACAACCTAAAATATAATTAATTAAATTAGCCACCATCATCCAATAAATATTCAACACTGGACTCAATCAAAGTAGTAATACTAGCGGTATAAATAAATAAAATATATACCTTAGGCACAGCTCCAGGTTGAACCTTATTGAGAGCATTGCAGAGAATGATTCCACTTCTCAATCCAAGCCTAAACTCTTCTTCAGATGGCTCAGCTGGCAAGTCTTTAGCTGCTACCACTCCAACAATCTTTCTCAACCACCCCGCCGCTTCATACCTTCTTGATGCTACCATAAGCAAAATCTCAATAAAATTAACGCTTGTCGTAAGCCATTGGGAGGAAAATAACTATAGTGTTGCAACAGAAACATAGAAGGAAATAAAAAGAAGTAAAAGGTACCGGCTTCTTCAGCTTTTCTAGAGTCCAAATCAAGATCTCTGAGTCTATTGCCATGCTGCTGCAACACATCCTCCACGACCGACGCCACTGAAAACGACAATGCTCCTCCTTCAACAGCCATGTCGTAAGAAATCACTGCCACGTGCTATATATCTCCGCTCCTTCTAATCACAATTCCACCATCAAAGAGTCTCAATCTGAGCCTGTTGGAGCTAAAACAAATTGGAAAAAAAAAAAAGGAAAGATCAGAGAAGAAAGAGGGAAAAGGAAGGGAGGAGGAGGATATTTTTATTTCCTTAGGAAGTTAGTTTGATGCTAAATCATCTAGAGATATATCCACGAGCGCTTTTGCCTTTTTCTCTTTCATCCTTCTTCTACGAAGAAAAGCTAATAAATTATCTCTTCCTTTTTATGACTTTGCTTTGTATATAGTATCAGCGGTATTCATTTCAGTATACTCTCTCTCTCTCGCTCTCTCTCCAGTGCCCACTCCGTTTCTCCTAAGCTCCCCCACCCTACCTGTCTCCGAACCTCCTGGCCTCTTCAGTACACCATCCCTGCCAACGTGCTTCTGGTGCTTTTCTCCCAGCGCGTGCGTCATCAAGGTCGTTAATTTTTTTTACCGGTAATTTAATTTAAGATTAATTTTAAAATATACCCGACATTATAATACCAAACACACCTGCACCAATGCTCAAAACATCATCAAGGTAGCAATGTTTTCTTTAATTAATTCTAACTCTACTCTTAAAAACCTCTTGAAATTAGCTGCAATTGAAATTGAAAAGAAAGAGAGTGAGGAAGAGAAAAGACGGCTTCAGATATAAAAAAACTTGACGGGGGCGGTAACTCGATGACCAGGCCTTCACTTTACCTTTGAAGATAAAATGAAATACTGGGAGAATTATGGTGGTGGTGGTGGTGGTGGCGGCTCAATCTAAGTTGTCGTGTTCTTATAAGATCGGAATTCAAAATTTCAAATATCAATGCTATGAAAGCGGGCGGTGTGTTTGTCGTCCATTTCAATTCCTTACCTGCAATTCAATTAAACAATGGTTCTATTGGCTTTGAATTTTTATTTTTTTTGTAATATTCAAAATACCTGCTTTCTGCTCAGTCTTCAGTTGGTGGTGGGTACTGTCATCTCCGCAAATAATAATAAGAAGAAGAGAAACTAAATCCAAAGGGGGATTTTCTATAATTAGACACGTATTTATTGGAATGATATAATTATCCATTTTCCCTTTTAACAAAAATCAATGATTTTAGTATAAGGATTAATTCGGTCTTTTTGCCAGGCTAATTTGTTTTTATTAGATTTACAAAGATATAATTATTATTATTATTATTATTATTATTATTGACGTAAAGGGAAATGATTAAATTATTTTTGAAAGTTTATTTTTTAAACATAACATCTTGGTTATTTTTATTTTTATTTTTTAAAACATAATAAAAGAACTCAATTATCCTTAAAAGAAAACATTTTTAAACTTGTGTCTGGAGAACTTTTTTATCTTTTATTATGATTTTCTATTATTATTATTATCATCGTCAAGAGAGCAATTTGAATTTGAATTTTAATAAATATTGTTTAAATAAAAAATTGTGGCCCACGTGCCAACGGTGGAAGGCTTCTATTAACTTGGGTTCACTTAGACTCTCTCTTTTCTTTTTTTTTTACCCAATTTTGTCCTTCTGAATTAAATTAGCTTATAATTGAGCTACTTTGTTTTTTTGGAAAAGATTTTTTTTTTCAAGTTATCGTTTACATTTTTTTTATGCAGTCCATTTATAGTCATTAATTTTTTTATAATTTATTTAAAATAAGTAATTTGAAATATAAAAAAGTAATAATCAGGAGTATTCTTCAATCTATGTGCCCGCAGTGATTTCAATAAAACAATTATGAAATATTTGACAAATGTTAAAACAAAAATAAAAAATAAAAGCTATTATTAAAATAAATAAATAAATAATAAGTATGAAAGCTGCAATTTCACTTCATATTATAGAATGTTTGAATATTCTGCTATGTTAATTTTTTTTATGCGAGAAAACTACACTTCCATAAAGAGCACATTGTGGATCCAAGTGAACAGGTAAAATCTCTGTTGTTTCAGTTTCTTACAAGTAGTATACATCCTGACTCAAACTCGAGATATACTGTGCAGATCATTAATTTTATATCATTACGTCATATTCTTTGGGGATGTGTTATGTCAAATGCAATGCATATAATCCGTTTTTATGGTGTAAGATTGGAGAAAAGGTCACCTTATTATATATTTGACAAGTTTTAGGTGTCATCACTCTCTCTATATGACAAGTTAATAACTTTGTGCTAAGTTTAGTATACATTAAAACTGCTATTTGTTTAATTTTAATTTTATCCCTTGATATTTTATTTGTATATTAAATGTGATCCTTGTTTTTTTATTCCTATTTGTTTGATCTTGAGTTTTTTTTTTAATTTCCCTCCTCAACATTTAACTTCATTTTATTTTTATGTTAAATTCCGTCTTTTGTTTTTTAATTTTTATTTATTATATTGTTTTATTGAATTTGAACCGGAAGCCAAGAAAGAACTTTAACCTCTCAAAGCCAAGAAAAGCAGGGAGATTCTGTGAAGCACCAACACATCTTTAAGCAGGTAAAAAGTTGAAAGGCAACCATTTTCACTATGTCAAATGTTACTTGCAATCCCCTCCAATTGTTAGGCAGAGAGTAATTTTCAGATAGTGGAATGGTTGTTGAATATAAGAAGATCGAAATATATAACCAAATGCCACAAAACATTTCATGAATTTGCGATAAAAAAATATGATTTATATTATTTTTTAATATATTTATTCAAGTAAAAACCTTATAGGTTTGAAACTTACATATAAATTTATACTATCTTATACTTGATTGTTATCAAATAGAATGAGAGATAGTGAGATTTAAATTTGTGACCGCTAGGTTAACAAGATTATAATATCATGTCAAATAATCATCTTATTTAAGAGCTTAAACTGTTAGGTGAGGTTTCGGGATATGATTTATATTATTTTGTATGTAATAAAAAAAACTAGAGAATTCATTTCCATTTATTTTTTATTTTTTTTATAAAAAATAATATAATTTAAGCTCACATTACGCTGGATAGGAATTCTATTGTCTGAATCATCCACTCACATTAATTCTTGTTATGTCAAAATCTGGTCAAAATCTCACTAACTTGACTTTAAACCATCCAATCCCGATATTGGAGTCGTTCAAATCTCGCCTTGATTTAAGGTTGTTTGTCTTTTAAGGATGCTAATTCCTTTCTGGATTTTACAGGTGAACTTCTCAATGACGGTTTGGAGAATATTTGAGTTTGTTTTTACAAGTGATTTTTATTTAAAAATATATTAAAATAATATTTTTTTATTTTTTAAAATTATTTTTTGACATCAGCACATGAAAATGATCTAAAAACATCAAATTCTAATTTAAAATAATAAAATTATTTTTTTTCAAAACCATTTTAGAAATGCAGTGTCAAACAATTCCTTATTATTAGATGTAATTTTAATCTTTTATATCTTGATGTGTTGACACAAACTACTAGATGATTAGATTAAATACGATAATAGCTAACTTTTTTATATAAAAAATTATTTTTTCCATAACCATTTAGTTTTTTTTTATAAAAGAAAATTGGTATTATCATATTTAATTTAAACAACTAAGTAGAAAATTATTATTTTACAAAAAAATATAGATATTATCATATTTAATTTAAACAACCCATAGTCTGTATAATAAAGGTGAATATAAAAGGTTAAAATTAACCCCGAATGTCTGGAATTTTAGCCTAGACAGTGATCCCATACCTTTTTATGTATTTTTCTAGGTTTCTAGTAGTCGGTTATAAACTTTTCATGCATGATGCGTACATGTTTTTCCATGGTTTTCGAGGGGTGTGGTGTGATGGTAAAAAACTTGAGATCTGTTTTGCATGTCTTGGATTCGAGTCAAGGTGTTTTTTACATTGTAAAAATTCGGGACATTCGAGGTTTTAAAGTCTCCAAAAAGTATGACATGATGACAAAGAACTTGAGATATGCCTTGCATGTCTTGGGTTCGAGTTAGAACATGCTCACCATATAAAAATCTGATATAATCAGGATTTTACTCAATTAACCTAAGATCACAAAAAGTGTTTAAACAGGGATGGAGTTTCTATGCACACAAATTTTTTATTTGAAGTTTTTTTCATGAATTTATCATGGCATGCAAACTTATAAAACAAAGTACATACATTGTATCATTGAAATAAAACTAGATCTAATCCTTAGTGTATATACTAAAACATTATATGATGATATTCAGAGTAGTAAGATATACAAACATTATGTGTTAAAAGCTTTTTATTTATTTCTTAACGTATATAATTCTCATATTATTTTATTATATATGTGCATCGATTTTTTAATTTACAGTTATATTTTCTATGTTAAAAAAAATACTTAAACAACACCCACACAATTATTATTTTTTGCATTGGAAAAATATATGATGATTACTAATAGTTCTTGACTTATTTAACTAACACTTTTATTTTTGGATTTATTGGCACTGTTGATTTTTAATTTATTTAATTAAATGCATGTATAAATTTTAAATTTATGATTTTTGTGTCGAAAAAATATGTTGAAAGGACTGTATATTATTGTTGTTGTTTTTTTACAAAAAAAAAAAAAAAAAAAAAAAAAAAAAAAAAAAAAAATATCTAACTTGCACGAAACACAAGTCAAATAAACCCATTAGGTTTTATTTTTGAGATCTTTTTTTCACCATCAAGAATTTTCGGTTTATTTATCAATCAGGCATGGTAAAAACGGTATCTTTGAGAGACAAAGATCGAGGCTCCCTGAGCATAACATCATATGACCTTCTAGGATGCGGGTGGCCTCAACGTTCAAAATATTCAAATGGATGGTTCGGTACCGAACCAGCCAGGTTTGTATTTTCCTTTGAGGCCTTTAGGACCCACTTCACGGGCGATCGGCATAAAGTATTTTATTTTCAACAACAAAGCTAGCTACGATAGCGCAACAGCCAGGTACAAAAATATTCAAGACAGGCCATTTAGAAGTAGCCAGGTCATTAAAAGCTCAATGACTGTCTGCCAGGTGGCACATTTCTATTTGGTGTTCTGAACATTTGTCCCGCCACCCGTGACGATACTGTAAGGGGCAAACAAGTATTATAAAATCCAGTACGGCAATAAATAAATAATAATAAAAAACTAGGGACCTTTGTGCTCTTGTTTTTTTAACTAGGAAAAGAAAAGCATAAAACATAGTCACATTTAATAAAATAATTTGATTTAAAAAAAATGAAAATAAAAGATAAAGGAGAAGTACTCATGTAGAAGGAGAGCCATCAACTTGTTTCAAAATGAAAGCAAATTGATTTTTCAAAATGGGTGACAAATTAGCAATTTATTAGCTAGCATATTGATGAGGCATACACCCACACATCAACTATCATACCACTAGTACTCTAATTTCCAGGCCATTGATATCAATTCCAATTTTATCTTTCTTTCTCATTAATTCATATATAATTCAATTAGAACATGTCAAAATTAATCTCTTTGTATAGAATGACTAATCAAAATTAAATAATGTCGATATATTTTTATATTTTTACAGTATGTAGATACTAAGTTCAAGGAATGTTGACATCAATGACTTATATTTTTATCACTAGTCTTTTAATTCTGGGAATGACTAATCAAGTTCAAGTCATGTCGATATCAATGATTTACATTGATATCATTAGCCTTCTAATTTCAGGAACCACTAATCAAGTTCGAGTAATCTCGATATCAATAATTTTTGTTAATATCATTTGTCTCTTATATCCGATAATGGCCAATCAAGATCAAGTGGTGCCAATATAAATGACTTACATCGGTACCATTAGTCTTCTAATTTCAGGAACGACTAATCAAGTTCATAATTCTCTTTTATTATTTTCTTTCTTTATCTACCAAGTCATTTACTTGTGATGTCAAATACAACATGTAATGAATTACATATTAGAATTAGACAATGTATTAATTAACTATAATAGGAGCTAAACACCTACCTAAAGTACATGATGTTAGAACTCTCGCTCTAGACTATGGTTAGTATTCCTTGCCAACACGAAATAATTTCATCTTCATTAATTATTTTTACTTTCCTAAAACATTTGTTTTCCCTTTGATTATTGATTTCCATAAACTTTTATATATTATTTTTGTTCCTTTATTTGAAATTCCATATTGACTGAACACAATTCAAGTTCAAACATATTTCTATGATAATCTAACACACTATTTACAAAAACTTCCCTTTTTTTATAGCCCTGTTGGTTGAAACAGACAATAAAAAAGAACCATTCATTTTCATTTTCCATACTAATTTATCATTGTTATGTACTAAAACAATTCACAATACAACTTATGTGTGAATTTAGAAAAATATTCTCCCTTTCTTATCTCTTATATTTGGCCAAATCTATGGCTAACAAAATAGGCATGATTTGTCTTTATTTGACCTCAAATGGATAATTCACTCATTGTTTATCTACTTTAATAACCATGTTTAGAGCATTAAACAAGTCATTAAAACAATTAATTACCTTTATTCAATTTTTCCATAATACAAAACAATACATGATCCAAGAAAACTCATACTATAGTTTTAATTTAAACTTTGACTAAGGTTCCTCACTTTTTAACCACAAGTTTTTCCTTTACCTTTATTTCCTTTCTCTTTTTCTTCAAAATCACCCCCTTGAAGCATCCATTTAGTGTCCTTTAATTTCCTAGCTAAATCTCATTCAAACTTCTTTTTAATCTTTTATTTCAAGTGTGTTTAAATTTTTTAAATAAAACTTGAAATATTTGACAAAATATTTCCCCTTACTTTTCTCTTTAATTGGCCAAACACTCTTGGTTTCTTTTAGAAGCCAATAATGTATTTACATCCTCCAAATGTTATAATTTTTCATCACACCATTTTCTTTCAAATTCAGATGTTTCTTCTTTGACCATTTACCTTGTCTTGTTGATAAAAATAAATAATGTTTAGTGGTTTTAATCCTTAAAACTCCATTTCTAAAATAATTATCATTGTTATATTTATTTTGTTATTATTTTATCAAATTTTTATTTAAACAATTATCTTGTCTAGTTGATAGCTTAGGAACAAGGTTTATATGTTAGATAATCGATTACTTTTGGTTCTAGTAATTTAAGTCATTCTTTTTAGCTAAGATGGCTGATAGCTTGTACCTGTGCATAGTAGGGCAAAGTGGTTGGTACCTGTAAAAGATTTTTTTTATTGATTTAAGGATTCTTAAATGCTTAATTAACTATATTTCCAGAGAGAGAAAATACAATAATAATTTAGAGGGATAAACTATAAAAATATATGTTATATATGTTAAGAATGAATAGATTATAAACCTAGAGCTTGAATGATTCATGAGGTATTTATAACTAATGAGTTTTATCTTTTTTATAGAAAAAAAGGTTGAAGAGTCATTTTATCCTTGTGATATTTTAAATTGTAAATCATTACAAATAATAAATATTATATTAAAATAAAATATTAAGGGCCCCGTGTTAAGGTCCTGAAAAATTATTGATTGAGTGTTGGGCTCGAATGAGTTGCATAAGCTTGTCAGAGGTGGAAAATACTGCTCAAAGCCATGGTTTTTTTAGGGGGGTTAAATGTTCTTAAATTTGGATTCATCAATAATCCTTGAGTCTTTGTGATATTGATACATAAAGACTTGTAAAATTACATGGTTACCACAATTTTTTTGTTGAAATGTCTTCTTATAAGAATAAGGATGGGAACCTCGAGTATATACCTAAAATGTCATGTGTAGAGGCATGCATTATGGTTGAAAAAATAATTTCTAAGTATGTAAAGGGGAACCATGAGGGAGGTTGAAAAAATAATTTCTAAGTATGTAAAGGGGAACCATGAGGGAGCCCATACCTAAAAAATTCTCCTTAAGGATAAGGTAAAATCATAGAGAAAACTATACTTTAAAAAAAATTAATATATGGAGAAACCCATGAAAGATGAGCATGTACTTAAAAAAATATCTTAGAGGAGAACCTATGAGAGAAACTCGTTGGAGTAACTTGTTAGAGGAATCCATACTTAGAAATTTCTATATGGATAGGGGAACTCATTGGAGTAACCTATTTGAGGAACTCATTGGAGAAATTTATATTTAGAAAATCTATTAGAGGAAATAATTGGAGGAGTTCATTTGAGAAATTAATTAAAGGGATTTGTACTTAGAAAATTTATAAGTGGATTAAGGAACCCATGAGAGGTTGTGTTATTGCACTAAATAGACTAGGACCCTTCCTTATAAAATGATGTTATCACACTAGAAATTTCTTATATCAATCCCTTGGAGATTGATATTATTGTACTAGGAAGACCCCATACCAATTCTTTGGAGAATGGTGTTATTGCATTAGAAAGACTTCATACCGATACCTTGGAGGAGTGATGTTATGGCACTAAAAAAACCAAGTTCACCCATTCCATGAAAAAATATATATAATCACACTATAAAGGCTCTATATCCATTATTTTTAATAAGAATTGTGCAATTATACTATAAAGGCTTCATGTTCATCCATTCCAAGGAAAATTGTGCAATCACACTAGAAAGGCTTCAAATTCATCCCTTTCAAGAATAATTTATGAAATCATACTAGTAAGTGGAGCTCATTTTTTATGTATCATCAGAGTCCTCTTTGTCCCAGTAACACCTTTTAACATGTAAGCCTCCATAAAACTATTTGTGGAAATATCCTTTGGGCATAATCGTGGAACGTAGCCGTTAATGTGGGGCGTAACCTCTGATTTTGATATTGGCATGTCATTAACATAGTTGTAGACTTAGTCGTTGGAATTAGCTACCATTACATTGGGATTTTGTCAATTATGAAAAATGTTTTAGTAAATAGGAATTTTTTTTTTAATCTCCATATATGATTCAATTTCCACCAATTTATTTTAATTTTACCTTCAATATTGGATTGGTTAGGAAATAGACATCATGATTGATTTTTTTTCTACTTTGTATAAAGTTATCAAGGTCTTGAGCAAAATAAGTTATCAATTATAAAACAAAATGAACATGTTGAATAAAAAATATTAAAAAACTTAATTGTGATCCATAATGTTTTGTAAACACATCCTACCATCGGATTGATATAAAAAAAATATCAGCACCTTGGTATTGTCTATTTTTAACATTTAGTTAAACAAAAAATTATTTTAAAAAGAAACAAAGCTATTAAACTTTGTGGTGTTAATGGTCAAGTTTGGGAGTTTAACGCAATAACCCGGGTTATCTTAGCTTAAAAGTTTGGCATCTTATTTTTTCAATTGAACTCGATTTTAATCATCTATTTTTTTTATCATATAGTTAAAAAAAGATTATTATAAAAAGAAAAAAAAATATGTTATTCAACTTTAGAAAATCCATACACTTGTTCGCATGGCTGGTTGACCTGGTCCATAGGTTTTTGACTTTTCTTTTTCGTAAGAAAAGTTATTATTTTTTATTTTATCCTTTGATACTTGGTTAATTGAGAAATGAATTTTATAGTTTTTTTTTATTAGATCATCACGGTCTAATAAAAATCATGATATAAGGCTAGTGCCTTTGGACTTGTGAAATAGGTTGATTCATGTCGGGTTAACTTCCACTCGATGTAATTTAAAACTTAAGCTAAGTAAAGAATCAGATTGGAAGATTTTAAAATCAACCTACTCATTCAGGTTTAATGATATTGCTAAAGATCTTCTTGTGTTCTTGAATTTATATATTTTACATTTAAAGAAAAATATTTATTTGACCCGTAATGAAATTTACACCAATAAACCAGTCTCTAGACTAAAACCAAATGACAACCCCGATATTCCACTTTGGCAAACATGGAACATTCTCCTTTAAATAGAACCGAATCAAACCAAATCTATCCTTGTTGGAATTTTTTTAATTTTTTTCATAATCATAAAAGACTATAGTAAAATCAATTTGAAGTTGCAAGCTGGTTCATTCTCCATACTATCCAAGAAATGAGCATATATGATATTATATGTTTGTTAGATAATTTTTTATATCATATTGAAATTGAAGAGATAAAAACAATAAAAATCAAAATTTATTTAGTTTTAGTTGAAAAGACTGACAAAAATATAAAATAAATATGCTAACAAAGATAGGTTCAGAGTGAGTTTTTGTATGGTAAAAAGAAAAATTAATTGAGAATACATCCCTTGTATTTCACCACCTCCATCCAATAGCTCTGGCAGTGAATATGGAATGTATTTTTTTTTTTTGAAATGTGAGGAAACTCCAAATTTTAAAAAATATATTTTATAGATTCAGGTGAGCGAGTAAAACCACAACTGTATCAGGCTCTTAAAGAGATATATGTTCCGACTCGAATTCGAGACCTGCCATGCAGATTGCAAGTTCTTTGTTATCACGCCACAACTCTTGAGGATTGTAATGCCTTTTTGCCAACTCATAATTGGGCAAGTGCCAAACCTTCACTTTAATGGGGAAAATGTTAAAATTAAGACCCTAATCATATTCCCATATTGTTCAGAAAAGTTGTTAATTGTTGAACTATCATTGCAAATGCTGTGATTAAACTTGAGGATAATTATCTTAGGAAGAGGTTTCAGTTATCAAATTAGTAATCATCTTTCCTTTATATTTCCCCTTAATTATCAGCTTCACATGTTTGGTGAACCCACCAATCTGACCCCTGCCTTCTTAAAATGATTTTAGTCATTAATTACAAAGAAGGTGCGTATCACTTTCTGGTGCAGATTCATGCCGAGAAGATGGTGAGCCACAGCATATTATGGGATCCCGTGCTTCATCTTATCCAAGCATCTGACTGAAATGCCCCTTGTTCTTCTTCTTCTTCTTCTTCTTCTTCTTCTTCTTCTTCTTCTTCTTATTATTATTATTATTTATTTCCATGTTATTTTTGGGTTTAGGGAACTGGAGTTGGCAAAATATATCATGAATGTAGGACACGGAATGTTGTGTGATTAATAAAGGAAAAAAGAATTGGGCCAATATGAGCAATATAAAAGCAACATATAATTTGATGCTTTATATATATATATATATATATATATATATATATATATATATAAAGGGTTTGGCGAAAAGAATACTCTTGCATCATCAGAACAACACGAAACTTTAGGCTTTCTGTAGAGGGATTGAAGCAAACAGTGGCCAGGCCATGGCAAAGTTAAAGGCACCTTGCAATCATTACAATTATTGTTCTTTGCTGGCCAGAAAGTCAAAAAGGGGAAATATTTATCGCAATTCCATCTGGAAAGTAAACACCAGCGAAATCTAACTACAAAGTATAGTTGCAAGCTACTGGACGAATCTCACGTAATAAGAATTAAGGATGTAAAAAAAAGTCAAGCCTTTGCACTCAAGAAAGGACAGCTTGTCAAGGGACTAAACTTTGCCAGCCATTAGACAATATTCTCTAGTTCATGAGTTTGCAGCCAGGTGGTTCTTGTTTTAAAATCCTGGTTTAACCTTAATCAAATACGTAGAGTACAATAAAAGTATAAAGAGAAGAAGAGGCAGGGAGCATCAGAGGTTGTTCCTTTTCTCTGGTTTTATAATTATGGGTGGGGCAACCAGCATTCCCAATAAATCATGAAACCATCGCACTTCCTTATTCTTTCTGTGTTGTTTTTATTGCGAGTAATGAAAGGGCAGAGTCCTTTAGCTTCCATTCCCTCCCATTATTATACCGCTGCATGGCCCCTGCTGCAATACTTTTTTTATATTTCGATACGAGAAAACCCCAACTCCGGAAAGCGTATTTTGTAGGATTAGATGAGCGATTTAAACCCCGGTTGTCCCAGATTTCTTGCAAGGGGTGCACGTCCTGAATCGAACTCGATACATGTTGTGCAGATCGTAATCTTTTTAGTCATCACATCACGGCTCCTTGGAGACCCCTGCTGCAATACCCCCAAGACTTACCACCCACCCCACACACAATATCAAGTTGAATAAGGCTGGCTCTGTTCTTCCTTCATATATGATCTTCTTCATGGAATGTCCTTTTTATCAGCTTAGCCTCGCATGTAAAAAGTGTATTGGCCAGCTAGCTTTTGACCACATCTAATGGCTCAGCTTTCTTGCTTCTAGCAATTACATAAATCCATTTTCCCAGCAAAATGGGGAAAAACAAGAGAGCTCTCTTGTGCGTAGAAAAAAAGAGAGGGGCTTTATTGACCAAGTGAATTGACCTCAAGGCTCTAACTCTGTCGTGTTGAGCTTCCAGTGAAGAGATGAGGCTCATAGGATACCCCTTTTCAGCTAATGAGTTGTCAAATTATGGGCATATCCCCTTTATTAGTACACTCGTAATCGGCATTAAGGGACAGAAAAGAGGAGGGTTTTTCGAATCACGTTCATTGTTTTAGCCCTCAGGCTTTTCGGTGGGGTATAATTCATTCACTCGTTGGGATAAGGATCTTTCCTCCTAGTCTGCATGATAATGAAGCTTTCAATTGCTGGGAAGCTGTTGGGCCAACCCCTTAAACCGACTTTCCAATCACGAATATATAAACTTTTGAGTGATTAGACAATTGTGTTATCCAACCCTTACCTCATTTTTCCACCCTTCTGGTGCTCCTTCGTTTTCAGAGAATATATAGAACCGCTTTAATCATACAACATGCTTTTACCAAAGCTAGAGGATGCTTTGGCTCAATCTGTACATTCCTTGTGGTTGTTTGGTCTTAGAACTGGTAATAACAATCCTTGCCAGCAGCAGTTTTTTTATACATGTATTTTCAGTGGGTAAACATTTACAAAACCAAGCCAGCAACTTTCTGTTATCCTTTTCTTTTCTTTTGAGAGGGCAGCCATTTCTATATTCGATGCAAGCAAGCTTTCTAGGGCCAATTACATGGTCCAATGGGGGAAATCATATACCAGGCTTACCTCTCTATCGTTCAAACTAGTCCATCCCTGAATTGAAATCCAGTTACTCCATAATATATTAGCGTTTATTCTTGTAACTGTGGCTTATATCCATGAGAAACAGAAATTGATCCTGGGATTCTCTTGTTCCCTTCCACAGCATTAGCTACGGCCAATTTCCAAGACTTCTCCTCACTAAAGATAACAAGTTAACAAAACCAATCTTTTCTTCTGGGCATTTCAGAACGCTGCAAGTAGCTGTTCAGTTTCAGTTGCCTTTATGCACTCAAGAGGTAAAAATTTATGCTGCATGTTTGATGGCACAGGAGCAACAGCGATAAATGAGGGGATGCAGCATTATTTAAAATCTTTAGCAGACAAAGTTAAATGATTTCCGATTGTTAAATACTATTCATCAAAGAATGTTCCTATCAAAATTTCAGAGTATCTCCTTTTATCGTCATTATCACTGTCAGCTTAACATAATATTCTTCCCCCCTCTGATAACTTTATGTTGCAGATTTTACCCGACGGGATGCGGGTATCAATGCCATCCAGGTTTTTTTTATCTAAAAACTACCTGAAACAACTATGAATACATCAACATAATCTAGACAAGTTATCATCATAGCGCTGACCAACCTCATCTGCTCTTCCATGTTGCAAATTCTAGGCAATGCAAGTTTTGTCTATCCATGCAATATTCTCAAATAAAATCCATCTTCACAATGTGTGAGGCTGTGGATCAGGTGGGGAAAGGGTAACAAGAAATCTGTTAATCATCTCAAAGCTGGTGAAAGTAATAACAGCAGCTGGCGTTGTTCTAATAAGGTTGGTGGCACACCCTCGGTAAAATCCAGTGAGACCCTCTTGCTGAAATACTTTCTTTATGCAATCAACCACACCAGAGTAACGCATTTCTGAGTGGTGACCTTGTTCTTGAAGCCTTGAGCGAACTACCTGTAAAATCATGTGAGAATAAGCTTGTATGTTATTGTTTCTATCAAGCAAAGACTTCCTATCACATTGAAAACAGGCAAGAAGCTTAGGGGAGTTGGTGCATGAAGCTGTGGCTTTCTGTTGAGATATAAGTAGTTTGATAGAAGTTAATAGCTTGGAGAGCCTGTGGTTTCTATATAGGCAATAGAGGCATTTGGGATAGCTTTTCCTGCATGATTTTTTGGTGAGGAAATATTTTTTTAAATTATCTCTCCTCTTCACGGGATTTCTCAGCATTCATGGTATGTTTTTTGGTCAGTGAGCACATTTCTCATCTTTATCTATTGTCTATATCTTCAAACTAGGTCACATGCTCATAAAACTAAAACTTGAATGGTGAGTGATTCTTGCTACCCATGAAAGCTTATGAGTGCAAGAAACATCATTTTTTTTCTCCTTTTCCTAAGATAAAAGTGACTACACAATTCATTGTGAAATCCTATATAATGATAGTCTTATCACGGTTCAACAGTTACTGGCAGCTTGGACAAGGCACTTTGAGTATGGTTCAGATTGCTCAAAAAATGAATAGAACTTCAAGTTACAAGCAAGAAATATTTCAAAGTAAAAATTTTCCTCTTCAAAAACAAATACAATCCAGAAAGAACATCAAAAGGCTACAGAGCTGCCTAAACCTTGGAGAAAGGAGGGCGAGAGAGGTGGGAAGGCAGTTGAGCATCAATGACCTTTCTATTTTTCATGCTGATCAGTGATTGTATGTATATTAGCTCAAGAAATATCACTATTTTTTCAACAACATACCTCATGTGGATATGTCAGTGTCGAAGCAAATATTTTGGAGACTGATGAGGCAACAGCAACATCACGTGCTCCTAGTTTATCCATTGTGGTATTATCTGAGAACAATAAAAAATTAACTTGAAAACAATTCTTTCCTGTTTTAAATTACTATGAGATTAAAACCAGTTAAAAATTACCCCGGGTGGCCAAGTACATTTTGATCTTCTCATATGTTGGAAATTGGATGGCAACATGACTGATACCAGCCAATGCAGGCACAAGACCACTGATTGCCACATAAAAAATCTCATGTATTATTAAAACTCATCAACAAACTTTAGACATAAATATCTAACATAGTTCAATGATATTCATTGAAGACTTCAATACCTGTACAGCCCACGGATGCCTTCCTCATGAGCTATTCTTCTCAAAGCAGACAGTGTACTCCTATATGGAACAGCACCACCTCTCATTCCCTGAGTCTGCAGAACAGAAGCAAACAAAAAAATGTGAATGCTGACCGCCTCAGCAACTTGAAATATGCAATCATCCACTATATTTTCTACTTTCCACACTAGAACAAGTCGCATGTATAGAAGATTTAATTACTATTATCTTGTACAATGGACAAATTTCAATGTCATGACTTAGATACAAATTGCAAAACCATATCACATATAACGAACAAAAACTAAAATAACAATCACAATCACAAGCGACTAAATTAAAACAACAAAATTGTTGCTCCTAAGCTCACTGCATTGTTGACTGGACAACTTACGCATCAGAAAATAATAACAAATGAGAACTCAAGAGAAGATCCTCTCCTCTCCACCATGTGCTCACACTTGGCCAATACTCCTTGAATGAGCATCATGGGTGGGGGCATGATATGTTCAGGCAAGAAAACAAACAAAAAGCATGACTCAAATGAGCTATAGGTTTAAAAATTTTGCATGCCGCTATGTCTACAAGGTGTATTAAATAAAGGGAGCTGAATCTAAAATTCCTTAGATGCTTCTGTTGGTATGTGCTGGGTTAACTACAATATTTTTATAATAACAGACAAAATAAGACATGGAAAAAAATCACACTTGAAGTCTTGTCTTTACAACCCAAAGAGGATTTGTGAAAATAGCTGTTGTAGCTCCAGCACCAGAGGCAGCTATCATATTAGCACCTATTGAAAGATGATGACCTTCATCTACACAGGCAACACAATCACAGGCTCATTAACACTAAAAAGAAAAGTGTACTGTGAGATAAATGTAAGAGAAACTATGCAAAAGGGGAGAAAATAAAGTAGCAATCAATCTTTGTTTAATGACCAGTAAAAGTAACAAATTAGCACTGACCATTGGAACAAAGAAAGCTTTTGAGTTGTTCATAGATCGTAAAATAAACCTGTAAAGAATAAAAAATTAGATCATTCAGAAGAAGAAAATTTAAGGCAGCATGATCTACAAAAAAAAAATAGAAGCTGGGAAAGCTAAGGGGAAATGAGAAAATAGAATCAAATATTTAAATTCTGGACCAAATATGTTTCATTATCTTCAAAATTCATCCTGAGGCCTCAGTTCTCACTAGTGATTTTTTATTATGAGGATACAGAATCAAGTCAATGAAGTACCAAAAAGAAACAATGCATGGTGGCACTGAAAATTGCCTGTGCTGTGGAGATGAATTCACCAATGACTTCTAGATTGAGGGTTACGAAAAGTTAATCATTGTTTTGTTGATTCAATCTATGAATGGGTTATCTCTTCCTTCATATTTCCACTCATCACGTTTCAAATCAAGCATCTTACAAGAACACAAACAAATTTAATCGCATAATAACAGAGTTTATAGCTATGATGTGCCATGCCCTCGTCAAATTCTAATAATCAAGCTCCGATTCAGGTAAACCAAGCATAATCATACACTTCACACAAACTAACATGGAAACCCAACTCAAGTGCTTCTGTTTTACACCAATAACTAAATGTTGTAATGTACAAAACTTAAGCTCAAAACAAAACTCACTATGAGCACTAAATTGAGTAGGTAAGGCTTCAACTTACAGCCCAATTAGGAAGCAGTGCGAGCACAGTTGGAGCAAGCCCCCGGTACATTCCACGCAGCCCCTCCCTCTGGAATATCTGTTCCAGACTACCAACTATAAGACTCCCTGAACAAAATTCAAAGAAAATTTCTGTAATTCAAAAGCAAACCACACAGGTGCAAATCCTTAAGAAACCAAATTCAATTTCGGAATCTGCTAGAATTTCAAAGAGCAATTGTTTTTATTAAAAAACAAACCTCTAAGACTATTGGCAGCAACATCGAGTTTTGGCAGGCCATGAACCTGAAACCTAGTCTTGATAACATCTAGAGGACAGACGAATGTAGCAGCAATAACTCCTGAATCCAAAATAAAAGGAAACAAAAAAAAAATCAAAATTTCAATCAATTGACCTAAGCTAGAGAAAAAACAAAGAAATAGATAAGAGTACCGGCAGCAGCGCCGGCGCCGGCATTGCAGAGATGACATTGCTTGGGATTAGGATGAGGATCGGCGGAGGACATTTGTTGTAGGAAGAAAGAAAGCAGAGGTTCGGGAATTACAAAAGGAATACAAGGAATCCTCTCTGGAGAGGGAATTTGCAGACAGCAGCCAGAGTCGCATGGCAAGAAGATGAAACCCTGTTTTGATTGCTCGTCGAATCCGTCCCAGTTTGTTAGTTAGGGTTTTTCCGTGTGGCCAATAATGGATCGAAGAAATCGAATTAGAAGAAGGTATTCGATACGGCCGAGGAAAGCAGGTGTGCTGGGATCTCCATTTATTGCACTTCAGGAGAGAGACGGAGAGAGAGCGGAACAGCGAGAGAAGATAGATTCAGTTTCCTGTGTGGATTTTATATTTTTATTAGTGGAGGGGAAAAAAAACGTGAGGCTTTCTTTGATTTTCTTTTCTCTTTCCTCTTTGTGAATACGTGTTTCTATCTGATTGGCCTATCTTACCTCTCTCCTTTTTTTTATTATCATGAGTTTGTGCGGATTATACTTTGACCCGGAAAATTATCGTGTAATTTATACTTAAATAATATTATATTTTTTATTAATAAGATACTTAAATAATATCTTGCCTCCATGATTTAAAATATTCTTTAAAAAAAACATTAAATATATTATTTTTGTTAAAAATAAAATATTTTTTTCAGTCTAGAAAGTGTCACGTGCATGGTATTAGAAAGAGGTTTAAGCAAAAGAAAAGGTATCTGAGCAGAGAAAAAGTCATTTTCTTTGACTTTTCCGCCAGTTTCCTTGCAAAAAACATGATCAAAGACTAATTATTTTTTAAGACAAAAATATATAGAAATCATCATTCTTTTTTTACCATGCAAAACTTTCATCTCATTTTCTTTCCTCTTTAAAGTCTTTTTAGTTATTTTTAAAAAGATATTGACAATCTTATAAATATTTAAATAACTTTTGTTGATTTTTTAAGAATATATAAATTATTATTCAAATATCAAATTATAGAAGATAAAACATAATTTTTCAAACTATGAAAGCAAAATGATATTTGGGTATCAAATAAAATGTAATTCACATTAAATCATAGGTGTTAAATTTAATTCCTATTATTATTATTTAGACAAAAGTTTGGTCATTATTAATTAATTTTGCATTTCAAAAACGTTTTTATTACTTCAAATTATTAATTAATAAATCTTATTATTATTATTTAGACAAAATTTTGGTCATTATTAATTAATTTTGTGTTTCAAAAATGCTTGTATTCCTTCAAATTATTTTTAAAATATTTTAATATGTTGATGTCA
This sequence comes from Salix brachista, assembly GCA_009078335.1. NCBI lineage: Eukaryota > Viridiplantae > Streptophyta > Magnoliopsida > Malpighiales > Salicaceae > Salix > Salix brachista. The sequence continues at coordinate 15,534,375 of CM018573.1, forward strand.
AAAATAAATCTTAAAAAATTTAAAAATATATTTTTAAAACAAACATTACCGCAATATAATCAACCTCTAAATAGTTTAGTTTTTCCATATTGACGGTTACGAGCCAAGATGCTGAATGACTCTTCGCTATGACCCCCGCCCCAAAGAAAACAATTAAAAAAAAAATGGTAATTGGCTGCGGGCAAATATTTGTTTATTTTATTTTAATATTATTATTTAAGAATATTAGTGCAATCTTCAATGTCTAGGTAATGCACGGCATTTGATAATCGTATTAGAAGGGCGTTATGCAATTTTGACCTTTCAAAGGTTGAAAATATTTTCAGTAAAGGACACGGATGAAAATTTCCAAGCAAACATGACCCTATTTTATTGGTCTCATGTTTATTATTTAATTTGTTTTATAACCACCAGTGTTTCAATTTCATCCTTAAAAAACTAATTATATAATTACTGCACAGGTATTCTACGCTCCTCGCAATCGACAACCTGATATCCTGCTAGGTCTGTGCATGTGTAAGCATATTATTTGTTTTAATAGTCACAGCTGTCTGCTTGCTTTTCATATTTTCGAATTAATTTGCAAATTAATAAATTAATTGACTGAAATTAAGTATTCTCTTTTCTTAAATGATTTCAAAGACGCACATTTCATTAAATGAGTTAAATTGATTTTTTGAGATTATATATGATTTTTAAAAAAAAATGAGACCTCGTAAGTAATTAATGGTAATAAATCTACCATCAAATAATTATTATAGTTTCTTTTTTAAAATATATTTTCATGCATATCAAACACCAAACAACCTTTTTGACATTTGTTTTAAAAGAGTTTTTGAAAAATTTAAAAAACTTTTGTTTTTATTTCTTGTTTTAAATTAAATAATTTGGTGTTTTTATATTGTTTTGATATGTTGATTTCAAAAATAATTTTTAAAAATAAAAATAAAAATATATTTATTGATGTATTTCTGAACGAAAAACACTTTGAAAAAGCAATATTTGTCTTAATTTTTTAAAACTTCAAGATGATAATAAAATTTTAAGTCATGACAATAAAAGATTGGATCAAACCCAATAATCATGTCACCCGGGGCATAGATTCTATTGGATTTAGTAAAAATAATAATAATAATGTGATAAAGATATTGATGTTTGTTTATCTACATGACAAAAAAAAGAATCAAATTCAATTAAAAAAAAAACACCCTACCAAACAATTAAATCATAACAACATGAGTTACACTGACAAACCTGCAATTTACGCTAACCCTATAGAAAGATAAAATAAAAAAATAAATTACCCAATTAAATTCTCAACCACTCTAGTATTAAAAGATTTTATCAATAAAAATAAAATCAAGAAATAAATCATAGAAAAAAAAAAGGAAAAGGAAAAAAGAAGGGAGAAGAAAAGAAAAGGCTTCAAAACATTGTAATCAAAAGGCTTCAATCCATAGTTTCCCCATATTCTTTAGTTTTTGTTATTTTATAAAATCCAATAACATGATTTTTTTTTATTAAACTATTTCTTTTAATTATACAATAATAAAATAGACTATAAAAAAAATTCAATTAAAAAAAAAAGCTTATCAAACTTATAATCTGGAACAACTTAAATTATAGTACACCCTAATTTTCATTAAAAAATAAAATAATAAAATACTGTGAATTACTATTATAATCTATAAATACTTTCTGGTTTTTGTCAACAATATACATTATGAGGTGTTATGATGACTTGGGAACGGGTGAAAAATAAAAATACAAACAGAAAATAAGAATAAAATCTTAATAAATAGTACCCCTAAATATTTCAAGAAAGTGTAATTAATAATGTGTTTAAATTTATAAAACAATATGATAGTGTTTAAGATGCCATAAGTATAAATAAATACTTATTAATACGTACATATAAATTATATTTTCTTCCATGAATTAATAATAATTTCTATTTATTGGAATTATACGTAATTGTATATAACTATCATAATTACAGAACAATTATCTAAATTACAAAAGGTAAGATGATTTTTTATGATATACCAATCGATTTTGTTCAATAGTTAGTAATCAGTTATTTGCTGCAAGTAAATAATATTTATTTATTTGATATATCATAATGTAAGATGTGATTATTAAATAAATAGCATAATTACGAGATAGCTAATTAAATTATTAAATGATAAAATACAAAAATAATAAATATTAATTTTCCTGCTTGGATTGTGATATGCTTGTCAAAATCGTGATAACCCTATCTAGGTTATCACTGTACTCCAACGGGAACGCTATCTCAATTTCCACCCTTATCCATGAAAAGCCCTATCCCTGATCTAACTTGCAGAAACCCCTGACCTTGATCCGCCCCTAGACAACATCTCCCCGTCCCAGGTGCGTTTTGACTATTTCCTTCTCTCTAGCTTATGCTCTGTTATATATATATAGTATTCTCTCTGCTCTTGCTTTCTCCCCCTACTGCTATTGCGTTTATATTTGTCTCTGTTTGATTCAAATATCACTCAATAGTTGAAGATGGTCCTAGGGTTTCAGGGCTCTCACAGGTTAAGTAAGATGAAGAGGAAAAGAGAAAAGAAGATAGATGGAAAACGATAAGGAAATTTCGTATTTTTTTCTCACTGAGACGTAACAGAAGCCATCTGTGTATACACAAACTAAATACATGGTTTTATACATTTGAGCCTATAAACTTAGAACGAACACACCTCACCTCTGACCTTGGTGCCAGGCGACTGGTCTTGGTGATTTTGCAATCTGTCTTGGCAGTAAGAATTAGCCTGAATGTAACTAGCAGATGGCCCCTAATGGCCTCCTCCCTGGACAGAAAGCCACTGATTGGTTTAAAGTGTTGTGGGGTTTTGATTACAAGTCTAAAAGGAGTTGCATTTTGTCTGACCTTGTTAGGTGGATTATGAATACTAAGCCCTTGCCTTTGAGAATTAATGGAATATGTTCCTTTTGCATACGAAGGATATGGCTAACATCGCTATAGTTTGACAATAGTATGCAAATGGAGTGTGATTATGGTGTAGCAAGTGGACCTCTTGAATCAGTTCATGGTGTATGCATTAGAAGTTTGCAGACCTTTTTTTAAGGACCACTTGACAGGGAGGAGGCCACACCTTCAAAATGTTTTTTTTGTTATTCCTCATTGCAAGAGCTATGTTATGGCTCTGCTTGCTTGCACCATTGATCAGGATTATTTTGGTAGCGTGTTTCGGAGCTTTAAGCTAGAGTTTCCAATTCCAGCATTTGTGTCCTAGGACGATGCCCATGAAACATTCTGTGTTGTTTTTGTTGGCGCTCCTGCTTTCCTTGAAGTTTGGCCTAGAGTTTATAGACTTTTTACGTTTTATGATCTAACTGCCCGGTGGGGAATTTTGGGCCTGAAATAAATCATTGTAAAAGCAAAGCTGAAAGTTTGTTAAGGACAACCTCACATTCTAAGGACCTAAACTGACAGTAGATAGATGGTGGCCAGCTACTTAATGAAGATGACAAGCAAACACAGAGGCCTTCAACTTGCTTTCTTTGCTATCACATTTACCCCATATCAAGTTCCCAACCTATGATCCTTGGAGACGAGGATTAAATGAAGCAAGGGGGAATTATAGCCTAATTAACTATAGGAATTAATTTACTAATCTAAGTTTTGGTGTGGAAACATCTGGCGTTGGGTGTGCTCGAAGTTTCTATTCTCATACTTATGGAATCAAGTCTTTAGTGCGTTTATATATGGTTTCTCAGTGTAAAGAATCAGTGAATGAAAATTAATTTGGTATCGTTAAGTGAACAGCAACAACATTGTTCCATAACCAGCTTCATGTTTGTGCATCATAATCAATAGCCCTTGTTGATCAATTTGAGGGCATGCATTATCATTTCAATAATCTAAGAATCAGACATTGAGGATGCTTAGGTTGACATGGAAAACAGAATGGCTTTATTGTGTTATGCTTGGTAGTATATTTTGAGGAATGCAACTAAAAATATGAGATTGTCTTTGCATTAAGTATTAATTAAAACCCATTTTAACAAGCAGGACAGTTTGGATGGGCATCCAAGCCAGAAATGGTAATGATCGTCTCCGGACAATTTGGACCCCTGAAATGGATCGGTATTTTATTGACCTTCTACTAGATCAGGTAAGCAATGGAAACAAGTTTGATGATCATCTATTTAGCAAAAAAGCGTGGAAGCATATGACATATTTGTTCAATGCAAAATTCAAATTCCAATGTGAAAAGGATGTTTTGAAAAATCGGCACAAAACACTGAGGAATTTGTATAAGGCTGTCAAGAAGCTCCTTGGTCATAAGGGCTTCAGCTGGGATGAAAATCGACAAATGGTGACAGCTGATAATAATGATTGGGATGAATATATTAAGGTGAAAAGCTTCACTTCTGCTAAATTGAAAAGAAAAAAAAATTATATACTTGAAATCTCATGTGTGATAGTTGCAGATACGGCCAGATGCACGTGCATTCAGAATAAAAACCATACCATATTATAGTGACTTGTGCTTAATATATGGAGATCCAACTGGTGAGAAAAAAGGTAAATAATCTAACCACGATGCTGTCTTTGACAGTTATATGTCTGCATCACATGGACTTAAGGATTTAGTTTTAAAATCTGTCACTGTTGATGGTTGGTTAGCAGGTGACAATGTGCCAGAGTCACTGCCTTCGCCACTACCTTCTGAGAATGAAGAAGTCACAATCACTCATCCAAAGATTGGTAGTGAGGGAGTTGCTGAAATTCTTCAAGAAATCACAATTGATGAAGATTACAGGATATGTGTTTCAGAAGTAGTGGATGGCTCTGTGACAAAAGGGGCAGGGGATGATGTGCAAGAGGCTTCACCAAATATCACAGGAAGCATGGCAAGCAACCGCACTAGGACATATTGGCAACCACCAATGGACCGCCATTTCATTGACCTTATGCTCGAACAATGGCAGAAAGGAAATCAGATTGATGGTGTATTCCGGAAACAAGCATGGATGGACATGATTGCGTCTTTCAATGCTAGGTTTGGCTTTAACTATGATGTGGATGTTTTGAAAAATCGCTTGAAAACTCTGAGAAGGCAGCATAATGTTATAAAGAATCTCCTGGAATTAGATGGGTTTGCTTGGGATGATGCTCGTCAAATGGTAACTGCTGATGATTATGTTTGGCAAGACTATATCAAGGTAAGTGTCTATTTACAGTACCTAGAATCCATAACCAACTGGTGCTTATTAAATTGAATAGCAGCTGTATGATGTTGAAGCAAGAATATTACAAAAGCCTTTGATATGATAAAATGCAGACACATACAGATGCACGGCAGTTCATGACCCGGCCTGTCCCATATTATAAAGATTTGTGTACGATATGCAGTGATCAAGACAGTGATGATAGAGACTGCTTCTCTGCTCAATATGCAGAGCTGCAAAATGATTTCAGGATTGCCAATTCTTGTGGAATGCCACAGATCTTTCAGTTGCCAGCTGCATCAAATTCCAGTGGAGATGAAGTTGGTGATATCTTGGAGCCTGCTCATACAGCTTCAAAATCTAGTGCACCTTCACAGAAGAACAAACGTCAATTAGAAAACCAATCAAATTCTACTCCCCCAAAAAAGCCCCGCGGTGATGAGGACGGCATGGCTAGTGCCCTTCGGGAGATGGCAACTGCAGTCTCATCGTTATCGGATAAAAGAAAGGTTGAAAATTCAAACTCCAACTCTATAGAGAAAGTAATTGAAGCTATCCAAGCATTGCCTGAAATGGACGAAGACCTTGTATTAGATGCCTGTGATTTATTAGAGGATGAATTGAAAGCAAAGACGTTTATGGCACTGGATGTTAAATTGCGAAAGAAATGGCTACTGAGGAAGCTTCGCCCGGAGTCATAGGCCATCTCTGAAGTTTACACTTCGTTCTTTAGCTGGCCATGTTTGGATCAAGTTATTTTTTACTAGGCTGCGTAGGTTTACATGCTCGCCACGGCTACTGTAAATTAGTGGATTTTTGACCCGTCACAAGTCTTTCAGAACTTAGAAGCTTTCTGTTGAAAGTGTAATTTTTCAACCTGTTCTTTTGATTGAGGACCTTTTCTCAGATGGGTCAGAGTCCCAATCTTAAAAGTGACTTCCTCCATCTTAAAGGTCCTCCTTCACTATACTTTTAGCCTATATCTTTTATAAAGCATGAAGAATCCAGCCTGTTCAATAAAAAAAACAGGATTAAAGAAATGGACCACTGCGTACATTAAACATCTTTATGTTGATGAGGCCATCCAAGCGGGATGAGATAATTTCAGGTCGATTTGTGAGCAAGTCACAAGCACCGTAGAGACCATGTACTGAAGTGCCATATCCAGCAATTAAAACCCAATATTAGTGGCAGAATCACCACCAGGACCTTCAAAACATGTTTTTTTTTCCGTACAGGAAAAGGTGTACACGAGAAATTTGATTGGGATTTGAGATTTAGATAGAAGAGTAACGCTGAATTTCAATTAAGCACAGGAGCTTTGAAAATTAAAGTACATTCTGGCTCCGATCTGGCCTCAAGGATTACATACAATTGCGGGATGCAATTCAGAGCTGCATCTAATCTAGCTCTATTAGTCAAGGTATACTCAACACAGCATTCACAATAAGAACCTTTTGTTATAATCTCAAGTTGACAACCAACAACGCTAATATTGTGTTTCATTCATTGGCCATCATCAAATATAGTGGACAATAACAGTCCCTGTACGAACTCACTTCTCCTTGCCTTCTCCATGTGTTCCTCATCTGACAAAGGTGATAGGTGATCATTCCTGCAATCATAAAAATACTTACAGAGTTGGTACTGCAATGAAACGATCAAGTAGCAGTATTAAAATGAAAAACTTTTGCAGACTCATAAACATTCTAGTATGAATCCCCAAATTAAGACAATAAATCAAACCACAGGAACTTCAAGGTTTTCATTGAGCTTGGAATCCAATGGAGGGCTTTTCTTGTTTACCATGACTGTTGCCTTGTCAATATTTTCTTCCCTTCCCATTTAGGAAAATTTAACTCCCTGGAGTTCACTTTTGTTGTTTCCACTCAGAAATGTCCAAGTGCTTTATTGTAATGACAGTGGTGCTATCCTATCATATATAGCTCTCCCAATATTAATAAAATGACATTGCATCCATCCTTATTCTCATCACCGTTCACTAATAAATTATCAATAATTGGCACTTGTAACATTGAAATACTTTGGGTCTCTTTTCCACACTTTGGCTTCAGAATATATGCTAACTTTAATAGTCTTTCAACCATCTGCCATCTGCTATATTGTTTCCCCCCCCTTGCCAAGAACTAGTCCTTTGAATATATTTTTCCCCAGCAAAACATTATATATAGGAACAAATATAAGCACAAATGTTAATGATGTCATAAAACATAACCAAACACCTAACCTTTCCAATAGTTTCACATCTGAGTTTTTCTCTTCTACGGTCACTTTACTTGATAGACTAGGCTGTGCACTCTCATACTTCTCAGCAGGGGGTACATTGCAAAGGAATGAAAGCAATGGATCAGGTGCTAAATTGGAGGGAGAAACCACTGAGGATGATCCACTAAGCAACGCTTGCAAATATCCATCCTCTAACTCCTTCTTCAGAAAAGTAGAATTCAAATGTGACTTGCCTTTCTGAAGTTTCAATTTTTGCAAATTGTAAGCTCTTGTCAAGGATGCAAGCATGGTCTCAAGTCTAAATAAAAGAACCAAGAACAATTCAACTGGCAGTACAAGGACAAGATGCAGTATGAGAAAGTACTAATCAAGTAAAAAGAGGTGAAAAGATAAAAAAAATTCCCAATAATCGAACAAAAAAAGGATATCTTGTAAATGGTTTGATGTTCTGTTGTTATGTGATCAACCATATCCATCCCCGCCTTGTTGAAACAAACAGGGCATACCTGCAAACACATATCGGTGATTATAAGCAAGTTGTACTTCCAAAATTATATATCAAGCTGGCTATGACCTATGCACAAAGATCCTTATTACACTGATGACTAAACATGTATTAAGTGAACTTCATACATGCTGGCAAGCTAGAAAAAGATTCACTCAAGTCTCCCTGCCTTTCTCTTAACAAAACAGATGGGTATCAGTTTAGGTTTGTCAACAAATTCATCCAGATGAATTCAGGTATAGCTCAACACAATTAAGAGAAATTGCAATTCAATGAAACATGATCCATTAGTTTGACACAGCATATAGTGAAAGAAAGAACTAGGGTTTTTTAAGTCCTAAAGTTACAAACTTAAATTCCAGAGAAAACTCTAAACTGAAAAGTTCTTAAGAAATCTATCTTAGCTATATGAAAAATGAGCTAAAAAGCTGTTGTTTTAAGTAGCTAAAATCGAGTTCTCCCCTTGGTGATGATGAAACAACATTATAATAAGCATTCACCTTAGCAACCTCTATCAATATTTCCTTTTCTTTGAAATCATAAGAAAGCTCGATATTCATAGATTTGTTCTAATGATTCTCATAGTTAGTATGCTCTTAAATGCTATCAACCTCTAGAGGAACACAATCTTACTTCTTTGGCCCTTCTGATAAATAGAAATTTCTTCAATAAAAAGTACAACTCTGATAACCAACTATTAAATCTTTTCTTCGAAAACCCCCCATTAAAAAAATAAATTTCATTGAAATTAAGAGCATGTTTATGAAAAGTTTGATTGTGAGATATGTCTCAAGTGCATCGCCTGTCATAAACAGCACTTTTCATGTAGTCATGATGCCTATATAGGTCTGCAAGAATAGATATGGGGGTGGTTCACCCTAAAGTTAGTCTCTTGGCACATTCATCTCCTCATCACGATACTTGTTTGCACCTCCCTTAGATAGTTGATCCAACCGATCAAATCTTTATGATAGGGTTTTCCGCATTGTCTCTCGAGTCCCCATAGTGTCCCGGACAGCCTCCATTCCTTCAACGTGGGGTGGGAAGTTATTGCTAACATCTCTATCGGATATCAATTGATGCAATGTATAGCGAAAGAAAGAACCATAGTTTATCAAGCCCTAAATTTACAAATCTAAACTGTAGAAAGAACTCTAAAGCAAAAGGTTCTTAATAAATTGCTTAATAATCAGTCTTAACTGTTTTGAGAAATAAGCTACAGAGTGGCTAAACCAACCTAACTAATTAAAACCAATCAAATTAAAATTTTGTAACCTAACTAGGAAAGGAATCCAAAAATAGCTAGAAAAATAAAGAAATAACCCAAACAACATCTCATAGGCCTAATTTGGACATGAAAACAAGGTCCTTCATTGGCTAAGGCTTAGCTAGATAACCCCTCTAGAACCAAGTATGTAGAATGCGCCAGGAGAATCTCAACCCAATCCAACCATTGCATAAGAAATTATGCCTGTTTTCGTCAAAAAAATCATTTGAAGTGTCTAGACTTTTTCTTGAACTTGGACTTGTTGATACACATCCCACATCATGTTTAGTGTATAAGAGAAATGAAGTGAGGCAATACCATAATCCAAAGGAGAATGTTCGAAATCATGCGCAGAAAATTGAATAACAAATTGCGCATTAGTAAGAAGCTCGAGCCTCTGGTTAATAACAATGACATTTTCAAAGAAGATTAGCGTCAACACTTGGCCTACGGTATATAAGAAAAAACAAATTTCCCAAACAAAGAAGAAAGTCTTAAGATTTAACTACTAACATTTTACCTATGATTCTTTGCAATCACCCTTTTTTTTTATTAACAGAAAAAAAGGAACAAACAAAAAAAAGCAGAAGATGCGCAAATAGGGATTCAATATCAAACAGGTCCAACAACTCTTTTATAAAAAAACATGGCCCAGATTATAAACGCATAAAAGCTGAATTGCAAAAGGCATTCAATAGATAAACCAAACTTTTCCGCCCCCTTTACTATTAAAAAGAGATAGATGATAAATTAATGATTCAAAAGGTTCTACCCAGCATTCAATAAAGAGCGTTGAAAGCATTAAAGGGTTGCCCAGCAAGCAATCAATATAAGGCAGCTACGCAATAAATCAAAGGGGCTTATACAGAGTAAAATGGTAAAGTAAAATACCCCAGACTTGGCTTCTAAATAATGCTCCTCATCAACATGGGAGCACAGCTCAACTAAATCAAAATCATCTGTACAGTAAGGGCACTGATACTCCGTCCTTAATTCATCATCATCTTCTTCTTCTATCTCTTCAAAATCAATGCAAAGATCTGTTTCAACAACAACCCATTTTTTTAGAATTAACAATAAATTAAAATCCCTGGCCACAAGAGCAGAAAAAAGTACCAAATATATATAAGAGAAGAAGAAAAATGAATCTTGAACTGACCAGAAAGAGACTTGAGAACTGATTGATAGCTCCTTGAAGAAGAAGAAGTAGAGAGACCAAAGCTCCACGTGTCATCTTCCATTTTTAATTTGATTATAGTTGACTGATAATTAATTAAATTTATGTCTTATCTTTTGCAGATTTCTTGGTTCTTAACATCCGGGTTCTTTACCTCTCTCGCTCTCTCTGTGGAAGCCAGGGCGAGGGCAGCAGCGGCAGCAGCGGCAGCAGGCAGTATGTGGCAGGGAAAGAAGGCAAGTGAGAATTGCAGAGAAAAATCGAAGTTGTTGATTATAAATAGATTCTTAATGGAGACGAATCCGGAATTATCAATTTACCCTCCGCCTCCCGCCTAATTCACAAAAAACTACCCTCGGCACTCTACTTTTTTGTGTATCTTACAGGGAAGACTTTCTACACCGACAAAGAGACTACATTAGCTTGTTTGTAAACGAGGATTAATTTTAATTGGTTAAAATTTTAGAACCAATTTCAAACCAGTCCCTCAACTATATTATATTTTTGGTAAATCCCTAGTTTTAATTCTTCTTTATTTCGATTTATACTCGATATATTCATTTTATGATGAGAAGCTGCTCGTGATTTGTTTGGAGGCTTATCATTTACTCCTTCTATTAAACATGAAATTAATATGATCCTTTTTTTTTAGTTTCTATTATTGAATGACAGTGTTCAAAATACAATCATATTAGAATAATAATAACATTGGTGGAGGTCGGTGTGGAAATAATGGCGACTGATCATAAAATAAAAGGGGGGGAAACTTGATTAAGAAAAGATGAAATTAAGTGAAATTGGTTGAGATTTGCCAGGTAATTGAAAATCAGAAAACCAATGACTAAATTGGAAAAAAAAAAACCATTATAATACAACCAGGGATAAGTTGAAAGAAAAAAGAAGCTGAAATTAGTACATAATTGGAAATTGGAAAGCCAAAAACTGAATTGAAAGAAGTGGATAAATTGAGGGATCATTTCAGTATAATTAGGGACATAATTGAGACGAACTAGGCTGGAATTGGCCAAAAAATAGAAGACAGATTTAAGAACCAATGACCAAATTAAAAAAGATAAAGAAATTGAGAGATATCTTCGAATAAACATTAATTCTATGCCAAAATTGTGCCATTTTTTTAAACATATTTCATTACTTCAATAAAAAAATAATGTGTTTTGGCTTGAAAAGCCTAAAAAAAAGAGACTTTGTTTTGGTATATGGCCAAAACAATACTTTTTCTTCATACCTATAATTCGTTTTTTTTTTCTTCTTCCATTGATTTAGTTGGACTTTACCACTTTCTATCTTTGATGTTTGATATTGTATTTTTAAATTTTTTTAAAAAAATGAAATTTTTTATTTTTATTTTAAATTATTTTTTGTATTTCTAGATCATTTCGATGTGCTGATGTCAAAAATATTTTTTTAAAAATAAAATAAAAACATCATTTTGATATATTTGTAAATGAAAAATATTTTCAAAAGCAACATCAATCACACTCGCAAACAGGCACTAACATCACTCATTTATGTTTAACCAAAAACAAAAACAATCTAACTCTTTATAGCATAGTTGTCTGTTTCATTTTGTTTCAGCCAAAATGGTTGAAACGTTTCATACCAGTTAAAAAAAAGAGACAAAACGATGTCGTTTTTATCTCGGTTTAAATTCCAGTTTGTTTCGTATTTTTCAGCCAAATACGGCTGAAACATTCCGGTTTCGTTCCGCCCGTTCCGTTTCTACCAAATAGTGGTTTTTTAAAAAATAAGTAATTTTACAATATCAATCATATCTCTTAATCTGACTGTTAGATTGAAATGCAATTTTACGATGAGTCTCTTGACATATTTATATATATTATATTAAAATTTCAGAGCAATCAGAGAATTTTATGACCTTGCAAGATTGATGATGACATTCTTGTAATATTATACATGTTCATAATTTTGTTCAGAAAAATCATTTTATTGTGTCTTTTTTTATATTAAATTGCACAATTCTAAATAATTTTATTTTTGGATTTGAACTATTTTTTTTTTAATTAATATATTTAATTATATATATATATATATATATAAATAGTATAACTCCAAAACAATATGTCAAAACACTCAACAACTAAAATATTTCATTTCAATTGAAAAAATAAAACACCAACCAAAACAGTATTTATATCCTTTCTTTAGAGCCCATACAAAACGAATTGCAAATAGGTAAAAAAAATCAGCTTTGGTCAAAGTGTACACCTATGGTGGAGGGTTGAGATTGAACGGAGAGAACCATTAACCACGATCATTCCACCAAGAAAGGTTCTATGAGCTTCGACGTTACATACAAATAAAGGAGCAAAACAAAATAAAGCCAAGCTATTTACAAAAAACCGAGAGAGAAAAAAAATTGAGATAAGAATGAGGGTAGTTTGAGCAAGGAGATAGTAGAGTATAAGCAAAAAGAAAAAAAGAAAACCCAGAGAGATCAATAGAGTTTTTAAGTAAGCTATTTAGAATATCGGAAGATGATGAATTTAGTGATGTGGTTTTCCTTTTTGGGGCTACACTTGCTGTAAGCTACTTGTAGATTGAGCGTATTCATTCAATTGATCCCCTCCTTCCTCCCCTTTCTCCTCTTTCGGGAGTTTGCGGTTGTGGGTAATTCCGAGCGCAAAGCTTTCTAATTAGATAATTTTGGCTACTGAATCATGGTTTTCTCAATTTCTTGTGTTCTGTACCAGCAATGCTTGTTCAGCCAGTCCTGTGCAGTGCTTGATGAGTAAAGTTTGATAAATGATGAGGGCCAGATTCTTGAGCTAAAGAACAGTGAAGCAATTTACTGCTGACAGGGAAAGCGAGATCAAACAGGTATTTACATGCACCTGCCGTGTTGATCATTTGAGAGAGATTCAGTTTCCGATTCCCGTTTCAATTGACGTAGGATTTGCTTGCAGTTTCTCAAATCATGGCAGACCATTCGGTCCAGTGACAGATCAGATTTCAGCCGCATCTTACATCAGATTTATCTTTCATGGGTGTTCTCAGGCAGGGCACAATTGTTGACCGGATAGACTGTAACATTCAGAATGTTGTTGCGTCAACGATGGAGGAGCGCGTTAAACAGACGCGGAAGTTCCAATTCTCTCTTTCTCTCCGACTTGCAGAAGCTGGCATGATTGCTGGGCTGAGCCTGTCGTGTTCGATGAAAAACAAGCGAAGACTTTGAAGATGGCCTCGGCTGATAGGTTTTAACCAGCTTGGATTGTGGAAATGACATGGTTCGAGATCACATTTTACCATGCCGGTAGCTTGGCATCCTCCCCCGCCCCCATTTTCGCAGGCCTTTGATTTCTGGGCTCGTCGAGCTTGCTGTAACTTGTCTGGTCAGGTTTTGCTCGAGCTATTCTTTATTGCATGCAGGTGTCAGCAGACTCTATCTTCCTCAGTTTTAAAAGTAGACCTGGGGATGCTTTTGTGTGTTCATGTGATGAGCAGGCAGAGAAGCTGAGGGCTCTTGTTATATTTATCATTTCAACATTTGAATATTATCCATAAAACAGAACGTGTTAATATTATGAATGTCATTTCAAATATGCATTTTGTTTTTCTAATCGTATTTATTTTATTTAGATGGTTTTTTCTTTAACCAAGAATAGATCATCGACTTACTTTTATAAATATATCATGGGGGGGTAAATTATTGATATGAAAGGAAAAACATTAACATAAATTACAAGAATTTCCCTTAAAAATGATCAAGTTTTAAAAATAACTGCTATTGTTAAAAAGGATCTACTAAACAATTTAAAAAATAAAATAAAAGAGAGGGTGCTATTTAAAATTTATTTATTTTATTCGTAATTTATTTATCGAACCAAAGAATATATAAGGATGATAAAGAAAAATCGCTTGATGATTTTATTAAAAGAATAACATATTAATATTGAAAAGTCAATATAGGCACCAACTGTCTTTAATTTGCTGATTTTGTAAGAGCCAATTGATCATTATGATTTGCCGTAGCAGAATAAAACTCCTAAATATTCATATTATTCTTGTGAGTAGCTCGTATATGATTCTCTAGTTGATACTGTTTTGCAAAATTAGATTGAGTAAATAACCTTTGTAGATGGTCTTGTCTCATACTTCCTCTGTTGTCTCATACTTTGTCAATTGTGTACCTATAGAATGCTTAAAAAAATTGTTAATCCAAGCAATAATCTTTGTTTTGTTTGTTTTCCAAGCATCTATCAAAACATCATAACCTTCATCATTATTTTGAGGTTTCACAGGAGTTCCACTTCCATATATCCTCATTTTTTCTTACCTTTAAAAAAAAATTCTCATCACATAACTTTAATATGAATAGTTTTGTCCATCTAACCTCACAATCATAAATTGAAGCCAATCATCTCTTTCAGTAACCATAATAAACATACGGAAAAAAAATAGAGCAAATAACAATAAAGCCAAAATACATGATTGCAGAAACCAAAAAAAAATATGAAATACCAAATTTCACACACTCTTTGAAGATGAAATACCAAATAATATCAAATACAAAAGTTTAATTTAACCTAAATGCAAAATAATTATATATAGGCTAAAGCAAGAAACTATTCTACCATTAATGAATAATAAATAATCTAACCTATATATTATATATTCTCAACAATGTTAACCATTGATGCTACTTGTTAGATGATTTTCACACTTTAGATCACATGTGTGTTGACTCATTGCGTTACTTACAGCTCCAGATGATGAACGACCCAGTTTGTGTAGTTAAATTAACAAGCCAATCGCATCGCCTATGTTTGATTATAATCTAAAATCTGAAGTTATTTGTTACAATGCAGGCTACTCATCGCGATACGTGTTGTGGCCCTTGGTCTTTTCCTTGCATGGAGAATCCGACACCCTAATCGTGAAGCTATGTGGTTATGGGGGATGTCCATAACTTGCGAGATATGGTTTGCACAGTCTTGGATTCTTGATCAGCTCCCTAAGCTCTGCCCTGTACATAGAGTGACTGATCTCTCTGTGCTGAAAGAGAGGTTTGAATCACCTAATCTTCGAAACCCGAAAGGTCGATCAGATCTCGCAGGCACTGGTGTATTTGTTTCCACGGCAGACCCTGAAGAGGAGCCTCCTTTGGTCACTGCAAACACCATCCTTTCGATACTCGCGGTTGATTATCCAGTGGAAAAGCTAGCTTGTTACTTATCGGATGATGGTGGATCCCTTTTGACGTTTGAAGCTCTGGCTGAGACATCCAGCTTTGCAAGAATTTGGGTACCTTTCTGTAGGAAACACAAATTAGAACCCAGGAGCCCTGAGGCCTATTTCGGGCTGAAACGTGATTTTCTTGAGAACAAAGTGAGACTTGATTTTTTTAGAGAGAATATGATGAATTTAAGGTGAGGATCAATTCACTGCCTGAATCAATTAGGAGAAGATCGGATGCATATAATGCCCATGAAGAGCTTCGAGCTAGGAAATCCAACCGAAACTGAGAAGGTGCCCAGGGCTACCTGGATGTCAGATGGTTCTCATTGGCCGGGGGCTTGGGATTCTGGAGAAGCAGACCACTCAAGAGGAGACCATGCTGGAATAATCCAAGTAATTCTCTTCTTCTGAGTTTGTAAATTTTCTAGAGAATGAGGTGTTGAATAAAGTGTCATTCTACATTTTCGTTTTCATTTGCAGGCTATGCTAGCTCCACCAAATGCAGAACCTGTTTTTGGTGTAGAAGCAAATGGTGAGAGCCTGCTTGACACCACAGAAATTGATATTAGATTGCCAATGCTGGTCTATGTGTCTCGCGAAAAAAGGCCAGGCTTTGATCACAATAAGAAAGCTGGGGCAATGAATGCTCTAGTTAGAACCAGCGCAATCATGTCCAATGGTCCCTCCATTCTGAATCTGGATTGCGATCACTACATCTCTAACTCTCTGGCTTTGAGAGAAGGGATGTGCTTTATGCTTGATAGGGGTGGTGATAGGATCTGTCATGTTCAGTTCCCACAACAGAGGATGGAGGTCTGTCTATTGTTTAACCAAAAGAGATGCATTTCGAGGAACAGCGCCGAGTAATCTAACAGACAGGCTCCACCGAGTCCTTCGATGGGCAACAGGCTCAGTGGAAATCTTCTTTTCACGGAGCAATGCACTATATTTGCTTCTCCCAGGATGAAATTCTGACAAAGGGTTGCATATTTCAACTGTGGAATGTACCCATTCACATCCATGTTTCTCATAGTTTATTGCGTCCTACCTGCAATCTCTTTTTTTCTGGCCAGTTCATAGTCCAATCACTCAGTGTGACCTTTCTAGTCCTCTTGTTGGTGATTACCACCATCACCTCATGCTTGCAATTCTAGAAGTCAAATGGTCAGGAATCACACTTGATGACTGGTGGCGAAATGAGCAGGATTACTGAAGGTAATTGGGGGAACAAGTGCCCATCCTGCGGCGGTTTTACAAGGATTACTGAAGGTTATAGCAGGATTTGACATCTCATTCACTTTGACATATAAATCTGCCACGCCTGAAGATGGAGATGATGAATTTGCTGACTTATACGTGGTTAAGTGGAGCTTCTTAGTGGTCCCTCCTATTACAATAATGATTCTGAACCTGAATGTAATTGCAGTAGGAGTTGCAAGAACTATGTACAGCCCATTTCCACAGTGGAGCAGGCTCCTTGGAGGAGTGTTCTTCAGCTTCTGGGTTCTGTCCCATCTTTACCCCTTTGCCAAAGGCTTGATGGGAAGGAGAGGAAGGGTTCCAACCATGTTCACATTTCTTGGTGAACACGAAGTTTCAGTTCCTTTGATGAAGTTCTCTACTTCATCAATGTTCAGCTTTTTATTCATTTTAATTCACTTGTTGTGTACAGTGCGTAGCTTTTGTGCATGCAGATGAAGTTCTCTACTTCCATCTTTTTTTATTCATTTTAATTCAATCGATTTTGACCAATTGTTTCCATCGCTTTCTTATGCATGGAATATATATATATATATAATATAATAGTTCCTATATACTTTCTGAGATTTGATGTCAGAAAAGTCTTCACCTGGGGAAAATATCTAACTTTGAACAGGCTAATATTTGTCTTACCTGCCTTCAAATCAAGCCCGTCGTTCTGGGTTCCAAGCAGGCCTTTTAGTCTATGAATTAGAATTAAACAAAATCAAGTTTGAAGAAACTGCAATTACCCCATCATGTTATTACAGAACTCCTCTGGTTTGCATCTATAGTTCTCCGAGATTTGGCACTTCTGTGTGAATCTTCCAGCGTCGGTTGGATCTTCACTTGAAAGCAGATAACTCCATTTTCGTCTGCCCCACTTACTCCAACTTGCTACAAGCCTGCAAGCTCCTTCAACTTCATTCCTTGGTTACATTCAGTATTCTAATTCCTCTGAGAATTATTGAGTAGAATTTCCTGGCAGGCCTAACTAATTCCAGTATTTTAAGAAATCCACTGCGTGTTAAGTCGACGGCAGTAAGTAACCTGCCTCAAGAGGTGAAAAATGGACCTTAAAATTTCTTCTCCTGATAGGGGAGAGAGTAGGGTAAACTGAGCGAGCTTGCAGGAACTACTAAGAAAGCAACTCATTCATCAGCTTCTAGAAAGACTATCTAAGAATTAGTTGACTTTTGGCTTGCTTAGCAGGCTACCTCCCCGCTAATTATCGTGCTTAATCACGTACGACTAGCTGCTACAGTTCCCGCACTGCTGGAGTCAATATATAATTTACGTTATTATCTAATATATATTAAACCTGTTTGCTACCTGCTGCCTTTCATGATCTTCAAAGAATAAAGCTGATCATAGTTTACAAGATTGAAGAAAAGATACGAGTATCAAGCAATCCCGCTTGGACAGTTTCTTATTTTAAGGGCCCGTTCTTTTTATACTTTTGATGAGGTTGAGAGGTTAGATTAAAACGATATAGTTTAATTTAATGGAAGGTGTGATGATAAATACTAGATTAAAAAAATAATAAGAATGATAATATAGTTTATAAATGTGGAGACTAAAAAATTCCCAATTCACAAGGAAATATCTTCTATGAACTAGAGGGTAAGTGTGCGAGGAAATGACAATCATAAAGAAGAGTTTCTAGGAATATAGATGTGATGTTAGAGAGTTTATAATCTGCATAACAGGTTTTGAGTTTAAGTCTGGATGTATATCTCTTATAAGAGTTTGAGATAGCCGAAGTTTTACTCGCTTATCTAAGACCATAAAGTGTATTTTTCAGGGAATGAGTTTTCCTCCCATCCAAAAAAATCATAAGAAAAAATATACTGAAAAAAGGAAAAGATAATCTTTTTTTTTAAATTAGAGGATGTGTGTGAGCGGAAAGCACCCAACTTATTCTCTAAGAGAAAAATAGAGTTGATAATTCAACGGATAAAACTTTACAAGGATGGGAGAATGAATTCTTCATTTTTATTTCCAAATTATTGGATAAAATATTCACTAAGATGTTGCGTTTACCTTTTAAAACTTGGCACTTCCCATCTTTAGTGTCGGCAGTGATGTTTCCTATCATTTCGTGTTCAAAAATACCAGTCGAAGTTTATATAGATAGATTATGCTAAGGGACCGATTTGCTTTGTTTTATTTTGAGTGTGACGTGGTGGTGGACGGCAGCCCTCTGTGGAGGACCAGTTGATCGTGAGATGCTATCAGCCTCGACAGTCACCACCTCCATTGAAGCCTGCTAGATTGCTTCCCTCTTTTTCTTCAGCTTCAAAAAATATAAATAAAAATATGAGAATGATTTAAAAATATTAAAAATAATTAAAAATATTTTTTAAAAAAACAGGAATAATATCACCACCCACGTGAACAACCTACTCTTCTCTCCAGAAGCAAAATAAATACTAAAAATCTCATGTCTTCCGTGCTCTGGAACGCGTACTTCCTCCTCTCATCTGGAGAACCCTATCTGTCTTTTCTGTGATTCCATTGAGCACTCGAGGCTGTTGCCAAGTCTCAATCACAGTTTCTGATATTATATAAATCATATGCGGACGAGCAGCCTCCATTGAATGGAAATACCCAGCAAATACCAAGTTTTTTATTTCAATAAATAATACGACGGATTAAAAAAAAAAAAAACAGCCCAGTGATGTGTTGGGCTAACCACGTGTACCCAGCTGATTCCAGAGAGTCCAGGCAACCGGCCACGTGTGATGCCAGGGCAAAAGGAATCGGTCCCCCATCCCGACTTCGGACAGTTGCTACGCAACAATGACACATGGGTCCCTCATTTGATGCCACAAAATAAATTTGATCACCCAACTTCCAAGCTTTTTTTATACCTTTCTTGGCTCGCTTGTTAACTGTAATTATCACTTCTAGTAGACTTGTCCAATAAAGGAGAGGCAGCAGCCCACAAGGGACTTCGCTGCTATAAAAAAAACTCACCTTTAGATTCTTCCAAATTGGGTTCATCTCTTCCATTCCTACCGGTAGCAGTTAATTTTTAAGTCCCTTCACCGAGCATTGTTGTCCAACATGACTCGCATGGCCTACGATTTGTCCGAAAAGAAAACCACAGCCGCCCTCCTAACCCAGGGTGTGATGTGTTTGTTTCCGTCCTGTTGTCTCGGCCATGTTTTTGTTTTAAGAAATGATTTTAATTTGTTTATATTAAGAATAAAATAAAAAAAAGTTATTTTAATCACGTTCTGACTCTGACCACTAACCCTCCTCACGGGGGGGAAGGTGAGTTGTAATTGATGAGAAGAAACTCGGAATGGTGCGCCGACCAAATTTACAATTGTAGTTGATCTAATAATTTAATGGCATTAAAACAAGCAATTTGGACACTTCACTGAAACTATTTGTTTATTATTCCTCCATTGAAGGAGGGGCAGCTTTCTCCCTCTTCTTTAGCAGAGAGATGTTCTGTGTTGCTGCAATGCACGCGCCACCATAAAAAAATGAATGTCCCCCATGGGGTTATTTTTTCTAAGGCAAGAGTAATAGAATAGAATACAAATCGCCTCGGAAATGACATGAAATTAAAACTAAAAAAAATTAAAGGAAAAAAATCAG
Organism: Salix brachista; assembly: GCA_009078335.1. Taxonomy (NCBI): domain Eukaryota; kingdom Viridiplantae; phylum Streptophyta; class Magnoliopsida; order Malpighiales; family Salicaceae; genus Salix; species Salix brachista. The sequence goes on from CM018573.1 coordinate 15,554,868, forward strand.
GTTATATGAAGAACAAATGACAAAATATGAGAAAATATAAAACAAAAATAAGAAATAAATAAATCAACAACCAAAAAAAAAAAGAGTCCCTGAAGGGTAATTAGTTTACCGGCGAGTAGAGTAGAGTTTTTCATGGTGAGTGTCCGTACAAATCGTAGGGTGCCCACAGTGCATCAAGAGGGCACGGTTGCTTTGAGTCGAGCCTGAGCCACGGCTTCCCACTACCTGACCAATGCAGTAGACTAACCGGACCCGGATGCAAGTTCCGGCAACTCCCTCTCACATTATCACCGCCTAACCCATGCTGGTTCCACCGGTGCTCAATCGGAGCCACGTGTCCCGCGAAGACCAAAAGATACGACGGCAACGAACCCAATTCATAAATCCGGTGACTCTTCTGGATCGCCATCCACCTCTCAATCCGCTTCGTGTACCCGACCCATCGCCATTTCACCAGATCTATCACCATCACTCCAGTGTTAAAGTAACAGGGTTTCCGCCCCTGAAATGTCCCTGAAAACCGCTTCTCGGACCAGAAACTCGCCGTGAAATACTTGGTGAAGTTGGCATGACAATATTCCGGAGCTCCGATTGTTCTAGAACCCAAATTAGTAGTCCACAACTTTGCAATATCATCAACGACAACTAGATCAGAGTCCAAATAAATCACTCTCTTAACACATGGCTCAAGCAAATCAGCCAGATAATTCCTCGCGTAATTGAGTGGTTGCTCCAGCGCTTGCCTCACTGAAGTAGAAATGAGGCTGCGAACAATCTCCGGATCGAAATAATAAACTTTGAGCTTCAATTGAGGGAAAGTGGATCGGACTAGGGATTCCAGATTGGTCTCGGATACTAAAAAATGGAAGAACACATTCTCGGGACACATTGAGTGCTGCAGAATTGAGTGAACAGCTGCAACTGAGCCACGAAGATACTCCACATCGAGAGTAATCGCTACGTGGACCAATGAAGGATCACATACAATGGTTTTGCCTCTGATTTGGTGGTCAGAGAAGCCGCATTCATCAGCATTGCGGAATGTAGTCGATTTTCGGAAGGATAGTTGGGTGAGGGAATCAGAAGGGGAGAAAGGGAAACGGAGATGACCGTCGTGATTGGCGGAGCGGATGGCTTCAGCTGGAGGGAAGGACTGGAGAGACGGAGAGAGTATAATCATGACAAGAGCGGCAGAGAAGAAGCCTGAAAATCGTAGAATCCAAAGCATTTTCGCACCGTAAATCCCTCTCCTCCTCTTCTTCTTCTTCGATTTGAAATCGAACCGATCTGCCACTATGGAGAGAAGGGACGATCGAAGGAACGCCAGGGTTCCTTTGAGGTCCGCCAGGCCTGCTTGCTCTGCACTCTCTGTAGCAGCAGTTGATGGGTAAATTAAATGAAAGGAAACCCTCGATTCTCTCTGTCCCCCCCTTTTCCTTTCAAAGTAGTATTGCCGTGGGAGCGAAGTGGCTAGAAGAATCCATGAAACGAGCCGGTGAGCACAATCAGGCCCCTGGTGCTAGCGTACGCCACCGTGCACTCCACCCCCCCTCCCCCACTTTACTTGCACCCCTTCCCTCAACAAGACGAAAAGAGATGAGAGAAGCAGGGCGGAGCAGAGAGAGAGCGAGTGTGGCGGTGGGGGGAGGGGGCGCTTTCTTCGCCTTGCTTCTGTTTTTCCAGCTTAGCTTCTTCTTTTTTTGCCTTGCGTTTTCCACCATAGAATAGAACGCCAACTACAATTTTATAAATAAATAAAAAGAGGCAATAGTAAATGGTGGCAGAATAATTTCAGGAAATAAAAATCTGCCATTTACTACGGTTTTGATTATATGAGAATTTCAGAGGTAAAAATAGGAGGTCGTGCATTGATCGGGGTGTTCCTTTTTAGAAAGAAACTTCTATCACAATGACGATTGTGTCCCCGGACCTTCTAATTTATGGTATTTCTATCCCATGTCCTCCTCTTCGCTGATTTTTACTGCCTCCTTGTTGCCGCGTCAAATCCTTGCTGGTGGGCTCCGTCCTTGAGCAATTAACTGAGAAGCTAAACTGTGTAGAGAAAATACTAGTGTAGTACATACTGTATTTTAATAGTGTTATTATTGTTTTGACTTTCGATGTATAAAATTTAATTATTGATTTCGATGGTATTTTAGATTTTTCATCTCCCATATTGACATCATTGGATTGTTTAGGAGTGTTTTTGTCTTGTCATTAATTTTTAAACAATAAATATATGGATTTGTCCCTGAAAGCGGACAAAAAAAGTGAAATGTCAAGGGTGTTTTTGATTTTCTCTACTGGCAATGCACATGTAATTAACTCTTTTACCCTCAGATGTGACAAAAACAGTGGACTAAAGGGGAGGGCATTTTTGTTTTTCACGATTACGTGAAACAGTATAATTACTAAAACACCCTCACAAACGACAAACCAAATGGTTGGAGCCGGGGGCATAACGATAGTTTGATGCCAGGTTTTTTTTGTTATTATCGTCAGGTCAGGGCTGTTTAGGTGATTCCATATTTGTTTATTAATTTTTTCAATTTTACTGCACGTGCGTCTTCTTGACGCACTAGCTGTTTTGACTCGTCCGCCCCTTACACGCAGCGCGTTCGGTTAACCGCAGATGGTAAAAATGTTCGGTCGTCGTGTCGCTGGATATGTCGCCATGTTCTCTTTCACCAGGTTGTGTGCATGTCGATGGCAGATGAGTGGGTGGTTGCCAGTGATCAATTTTTCTTTTTTCACCCCTTTACTCTCTCTTGCACGGCCAAAAAACATTTTGGTCCTCTTAGTTTTTGTGTTGTTCATTGTAGTCCCTGCACTTTTAATTTCGTTTGTCTTCCTGATTTCTCTTATAGAATTTTTTTTGTTTTTTTACAATTGTATCATTCAATTGAAATTAATAATATGTGTTATTTTTCATTTCAGCTCTTATTCTTTTGATTTTGTTTGTTTGTTTTTTGTTCCTTTATTTTTTTCGGTATCAAGGTTTTGATTTGTTTCAATTTTTTCCTCGAATTGAAATTGATCATATATATTATTTTTCATTTTAACCTTTATTCTTTTGATTTTTCTTTTGTGTAAAATCTATTTAATTTTTTTGTCTCAAAGTTTTGATTTGTTGCAGTTTTCTCATCCGACTCAAATTGATTATATATTTTATTTTTTCATTTTGGGTCTGGATTCTTTTAATATTTAATTTGATTTTAATTCCTTTGATTTTTTTACAATCCTTCTTGGACAATCTTTATTTTTTGTCCATGCTTATGTGTCTATGCTTTTAATTTTGGTTTTTTTATTCATTTTTTATTTAGTCCTTAAATTTTAATATATGTTAGTAATCATTTAAAAATCGATATGGTTTTCATGGTTTTCATTTTTTAAACAATAGATTGGTAAGTAGTGATTTTTTAATTATTTTCTTGTTTGCTCTTTTGTAAAAGTGTTTGGATATTTTATTTATTCTTCGGGCTAATTTAATAATTTTTATTATTTGGATAGTCATGGTGATGATAATTTTAATTGCTATAGTCATAATAATATATTTTCAATGATGTTTTTTTTGTCTTTATAAGTAAAAAATCAAAGACTTATTTTGTTGTTTGGTTATTGTAGGTGTTCATACAATTTATAATTTATTATTTTGTTTGGTTTACATTAAATTATTAAGTAAGTTAATCCTAATACAATGAATTTAATAAATCAGGTATCCAAGTATTCTTATTTTTTTATGGCAATGATAATTTTATGTGGTGATTTTGTTAAAACTTGTTAAGCAAATATATTCATATAGATTTAAAATTCATATATTTTATTAGAAACATGTGCTTTACAAAAATTCTGAACATATTTATTATTTTTTCACAATTTATAGTATTACAAAAAACACTCATACTCTAAATTTGTTTTGTTAAAAAAATATGATTCTGGCTATATTTATTTTAATTTTTATTATTTGCTCTTTTGTTAAAGTTTTTAGATTTTATGTTTTTTTCTTCAAGATCATTTTGTGATTTTCATTGTTTACACAATAATATTATTAATTTTAGTGATTTTTTATAATTGTTTTCTTGCTTGTTGTTCTGTTATAGTTTTTCCTTCTCTTTTATTCTTCATGACAATTTAATAATATTGATAATTATTTTAAAATTGATATATATTCTACTTTTTTTTCCTTTTGTTCTATTTTTTGTTTGATTATTATTTTTATTTATTCTTCAAATCAAATGATTTTTATGCTAATAATATTTATTTATTTATTTTCATTTATTTTGGTTGTCTTTATTTGCTCTTTTGTTAGAGTATTTTTGTTTTTTGTTTTATTCTTCAAGATAATTTTATAATTTTCATTGTTCACACAATAATATTAATAATCTTAGTGGTTGTTTTTTTATAAAAAAAATTCTTGGTTACTCTTTTATTACAATAAAAATTTCTTTGATTGTTAATATTAATAACAAAAAATGTTAATAGTGTAAGTCCTTTATTTATTTTCCTTTGTTTTTTGAATAAATTTTTTGTTATATGTTGGTATTCATTTTTTATTTTATTTTACCTTCAATCATAATAATAACAATAAAATTAACAATTCAATTAATTTATCATTCAGTGTTGTATTTATTAAGAGTTAAGTTTTCAAGCTTCTCTGTATATAATGTTTTAAATATAATATCACGAATTAATGGTTTGCAAAACTTCTTTAACTCAATGTTGTGTTTAATTTTTTATCTTATTCTTGAAAATAATATTGATTAATATTAATATTAAACACAAAAATTGTCTTATAATAAGTTTTTAACATTACGTAACAATAATTCTGTTCAAAAATTTAAAATGACTCATAAAAACAGCATACATAGCCTTTATGACATGATTAATTTTCTAGAATTTCTTATTCATTAAAACTGAATTTAAAAGATTTCTATCTTGAAACTAAATCAAAAGGTAATAGGATCTTCTTAAAAACTACATAGTTATTTTATTCCCTAGATCATTCTTGATTTTTTTTTAAAATATTACTATATCATTTAATTGAATAATTTTATTGAGAAAAAAGATTTAATTAAACAATAATAAAATAATACACAAATGAACTTCTATACTATATATCATAAACTTTGATTTTTCTTGCTTTTACATCTAACAAAAAATAAAAATAAACTAAATATGTATCTCAAACTAAAGTCTATTATATAAACTTTCTATTATTGATTTAAGAAAAAAATAATTTAAAATAAACATTTGTAAAAAAATATAAATTGAAGTATTTAGTTGAGAAACTTTCCTAGTGATTTCTCTTTATTCATTTTGGTATCAATATTTTAATATTTTTTTATTTTCATTTGCATATATATTTTAAATATTTTATATAGGAAAAATGGAAATTATACACTTGACATAAAAAAAAGAAGTGAATAAGATATATCACATAACTTGATGGCGCGTTTAAGCAAAATGTTACAATTTTACTATATAAAATAGATTAGATCACACAAAGTTTTCAAACAAATTAACGTGATGGTTCATACCTTACCTATAATTAATATTTGTTGCTCATATTTCTTCATAGAACGACGTAGGTCTTTCACCAAGTGTCTTGAAAATGCTTCTTTTTTTTTTGGTATCGCTGAATTGTTTTATTTTCTAGAATGTTTTGTATAAATAAAATTATTTAATTTATATATGAGAATAAATGAATTATTCATAACTTTGCTCTTAGTTTTTCATTAAACTTTTTAACAATCACTTCTTCATATTTTTACACCTTTAGTTATTGATTCGATATAATAAATGGGTCTATATTTTTAATAATAATAATAATAGAGCCCTCATCACAATAAAGCTGAAAAGGGTAAGTTAAAAAAGGTTGGCTACTCCGTCCATTCACCAGGCTTTTTAAGATGTTTTTGCATCGAGTGCATGGGGGTTAGTGTAGACCAGCTGGCTCGGCCAATCCAATGACGAATAGAAGTATGTCGGTCCCACAGAAAATGCAGGTGCACGGTGCAACCTGCGCATTCCGTGCAGCACAGCTACCTCCAATGAATCGTGTCCCTCGGTGAGCACATTTTTAACAGTCCGTACGGCTTGCACTTTCGACTTTCGAGTCCAACTCAGCCAGCCTGTCCTCAACTGTCCAATAAATACTCGGGCCGGGTCTTTCACTGCGGGTGCTTGTTTTGTAACTCATCATGTGAATCGAAGGGTTCCGACAATGGGTGTCAGAGATGTAGAATATTATTGACAAGTCTTATCTTAATGGTTGGTCGAGGCGAAGGGGGTGCCGTTCTTACGGGGAAGAACCCTAATTTCTCAAAGGTTAAATTGAAAACAACCAACATGGGAAAATGGCTCAAAAATAGTAATAAAAACTAAAATGTCTGATCTAAAATAACAGCAACAACGATAACAACAAAGACAATATTACATTCATTGGGTAAAAAAGAGAAATCAAAAGAAAAAATGATCACTAACAATACATACAAATAAAGAACATGCATCATCTATAATGATAAAAGAAAATCAATTTATTTAAATAATTAAATGGATATTAGAGAGAGGTACTTACGGAATAGATATGGTATATGTGGTCTAAGGGATTATAACAAAAAAAAAAACTTCTGAAACAATACAACATATGTTATTTTTTTATTTATCTTAAATTATATCGATTTATTTTAATTTAACTATATGTGACCACCTGCAAAGATTCAACTGATATAGATACTTTATGTGATCCTCTTTTAAATGAGTGCATTCAGTCAATGTTTATAGGGATGATTATATCAAGTTGACTAGGTTGGGTACTGGTAGTTTTTAGAACCCTAACGATAAAATAATAGATCAATTGATTATGTATGCTCGAGCATAATATGTTTAGAGGTCTTATTTTCACGAGTATTATTGGCAATGTGGTATAATTATACTTTTCGACACTACTTTATGATTTTGGTCATTTCAAATTATAGTTGATCATTCTTGCATATCTATATCAACAACCATGTAAAGTAAGAAGAAGAAACAAATTGTAGGTGACTTCTATTTTTTCAAGTATATATTTTAAATTATTTAATTACTAGAATTGATGTCATTTAGAATACTAACTCATAATTCTCAATATTGATTAATATAGATATAGAAATGAGAGCATATTCATATAGGGCATCCAAAGAGTTAGGGTAATAACATGCTTGACACTATCACTTAAAGACCACTCTTCATTGATTCTATGTTATAATGAGATAAAACTAATTGTAGCCAACATGTTATTTATATAAATTGAATATAAAAAGATATGCTAACTTTATGACTTGTTTTGTTAGATGACATGAGAGTAGATATTTCATGGTAATCCCACTCATATGAATTTGACAGACAGGTGCAACATAAAGTCTGTCTTGTTAAATGACATGAGAGTAGATATTTCATGATAAATCCCACTCATGTCCATGAATTTTACTGGGATGAGTTTGACACACGGGTACAACATGAAGTATGTATTATAAATATATTTAATTATTTTTATTTGAACGTTAAGTATTTAATTTTGATTGAATTGATATAAGTTTTTTTATATGTTTTGTTAGGTTATACAAATGACTTGATACTTTAAACTTTGCCTATATATTGTGAGGGATTCGATATTTGGTTACCATACATAGGTCTCATTGCACTACTTTGACATTATTGAGATGTTTTTTTTTTTTTTTTTTTCTAAATGAGGTAATGTGACAATTTGTACTTTTTCAACATAAATTGGATTACATTGATACCAAAGATGAGTTGCACAATAATAATCATTAGGGTAAGTGCGAGGGGAACTAATTGATAATTCATGCATCTTACATTGGTCTCTATAAGAGATGAGTAGCTTTTAATGTATGTATATAGATTAATTTCCAATTGGTTTTTAATGTATGTAAATGTGTTAATTTCTTGATATGAGAACTCGAAAAGAAATAACAATTATATGTGAAGATGTTGATATGATAAGATGTATAGTGGTCAACACTATGCTTAATTTATATCATGGTGAGCTTCAAGAGGTTGAGCATCTTGAAACAACATTAACAAAACATGAGATTATTTACCATGTGAGTTCTGGGGATGTTGGTCCATCTACAAGCATTTCAGGCTCATCCAAGAGCGACCCGGGTTCATCCACGAGTTGGGATATTATTGGTCATTTTCATACCTGCATGGGTATTACAAAATCCTCGAGTTGGACAAGTTGAGGTGATGCTCTAGCCCCGTACACGAGTGCTTCAAACCTTTCTACGAGCTCGAGAGATTATTATATGTAGTTACATGTTATGAGAATTATGAATAAATATATAATTAATTTATTTTTTAGTTAAATGATATGTTTGTGTTAAATTGTTTTTTTTTGTAAACTATGTTTTGATGCTGGAAAATTATTTGCAATTATGTGAATTACTTTTTTTTTTTTTTTTTTTTTTTTTTTTACAGGGAGTTGATGACAAAATAGCCTGTCCCATGATGCCTTTGTTAGAAGAGTCATCGATGCCCTCAGTCGCAGTGCTTGTCATTGATGATATTTGCAAAAATAAAGCTGCAGATAGCTTTTGTGATCCCCATGTAGCAGATTTCAATTACAATAATGTGTTAATTTCCTAAATATTTTTACAAATATGTTATTTTATAAAACAATATTTTCAAAACATGCTCCATCGCCAAAACACTAAAGGTATAAAGCCATCACAATCGACGGCCTGTATCTTAGAACAGCAAAAACTTATTGTAAAGGGTGTGAATTATGCAAGATCGTTTTCGCTAATCGTCACAAAGGATTTACTGTTCCCATTATTGTCAGAAAATGACCTAAAAGTCACTGAAAAGTTAGCACATTGCAGCAGGATACAAGTTTTTTGTGCATCCATCATCGCCTCAAGGACTACACCCACAAGCTCTGCAATTATTCATCCATGGAAGGAAGCAAAAGGAAAATCGTCAAGGAGTTTATAATTACCATGACCATGCCAGGGGCAGCATTTCTAATAAATTAAAAAAAACCGGGTAATTTATGATAATAAATGAGGTCAGATGTAGCTTGTCAAGAGGTTCATTTCGAGTAGCCGTAGCGAGCCTGGAGACGTTAACTGGGATAGCCGTTAGAGCCTCGCAGTCCCTTTTGGACAGACATGGGAGAACCCCATTTTTCAACACCAAACTCCTTTTCTGCACCATTCCTCCTCCACTTTCTCTCTAGCCGTTGGCTCTTCAGTTGTCAAGGACCATCCCTGTCAACTGTGCAGCATTGGCTCCGCAGACACTATTTTAATGAACTACAATTATTTTATTGAAAAAATAATAATAACAGTACTCCTTCACTTTTTTATTAACATGTTCGTACCATCTTATTAATTCTACGGGGTCATTTTTTATTATTATTAATATAGCTGTTTATATCCTTTTATTATATCTTGACTAATTTTATGGCCTGAAATTAATTAGTTCACCCCTCTTCATCTTTATAAATATTTCTTAATATATATATAATAGAAAATATAAAAAAATTGACCATGTTCAAGTTCGTATGTAAAATTATTTCTTCCATCTCATTCTGGCGCTGGCTATGCTCAAATAGAAAACCGATGAATAAAATAGATATTAAAAACCTAAAAGATAAATATAAAATTAAAAGAAAACCAAAGGGTTTATAACTACTTACAATAATGAATTTTATTTTTTAAAATATTTTAAATTAAAAATACTACAAACAAAACTGTATATATTTTAGAAGATAAACGAAGAAATTAATCAGAAGACTAGTTGTTTAGACTGACTTGAATTAAATTGGGGGAGGGGGGGGGATTGTTGAAAATAATAATATAAACATGTAATAACATGATCATATTAAATAATAATAATAATAATAATAATGAATAATATAAACATGTAATCATGTTTGTTATTCCAATAGTTTTTTTTTTTTTTTTTTTTTTTGTATATTGTCTATTAACACATATTTATAAAGATGAAGAGTTACAAACTTCCGGTAGACCAAAATCTATTTCTCATTCATTTCTCACTCACATATGATATGATCAACTCTTTTATTAATTTTGCAATGTTCATACTTAACAAATAAGTTGTGTTATAAGGCATACTTTAAGAGCTCATATATCTATTAAAAATATATAACTTATTAAATATATTAGGATATAAAGTAGATGTAGTATGCAATACCTAAAATCATTTAACATGTTTTTCAAGAAAAGACAGAAAAAGTAAATATCCACACGATCATTTATTTATTTTATTTTTTCTTACCATTTCCACCATGAAGTGAAAAACAAAAAAAAAATCAATGGCATAAACTATTTAATCATTGAAAACAAGTTGTAAGCAAATCAAACATGTTATTACCTTATAGCTAAAACAGGTGGGATTTCCCACTGTACACCGTGACTCAATGCCACTGTGGAGTGGCAATTTGTCACGGTGAATCGCGGGTGTACATCCGCTTTTTTTTTTTTTTTTTTACACAGGCCTTATTTTTCTATTTGCTATGGTGGAGATAGACAGATGAGTGGCTGTGGCCGAGAGGTTCGCTGTGCGCTGGAAAATGCAGCGCGCAGGGGTTCGAATCCCTCGGCCACCAAATTTGATTTTGTTAATTTTTTTTTTGTTCTCCGCGTTGTTGTTATCTGGAAAGCAACTTTTGCAAACAGTTGCTTTCCTTTTTTTTCCTTTTTTTTTAACAGTTGCTTTCCTTGTTTTTTTTTTTAATTATTATTTGTTTTTAAATCCCCTATTTCTTTACTTTACTAAAATCCTAAACCTACCCGCCGCCCCCCATTCCCTCAATACTCTGCGTTCTCAAATCCTAAACCTAGCCGTCGCTGCCGCCCCCCCTTCCCTGAACTAATAGTTTAAAGGTCGACAGTTTGGCGAGATCATCACCTCTCTTTTTCAGCCGCAAGAAGGCACGAAAAGCTGTTTTGCATTTGCTTAAAACCTGTTATCCTCTCTTCAGGCAGTGCAGCACCAGGACATTCTTATTGGATTTCTATGATTGAGCCAAGAGTTATTGCAGAGAGCTAGAGATTGTTTGAGACAGCCAGTTGTTTACAAAAAGGTATGTTATATGATCTCTTCCGAGTGGGTTGATATGGCTTCCATGCTTTTCGATTCGGTTCTTCAAAGCATTTTTAGGCAATTTCTTATTCTTTTTTTGTTTGCTCTGAAAATTCTACATGGATCGACCGGGCCATGGTTTGGTACCGATGGTTCTCCGGCTCCATGCGGGCCAGCCGAGCCCAGCGTTCCGAACAAGCCTACGAAAAAGAATTCGTAGAGCTACCTTCTTCTCCAGAAAGACTGCCACCAGTATTGTAGAGGTATGGGTTTCTGTGGCAAGTATTGTTCGAGGGGCCGAGAGGACTTGGACTTTCTTTTGCTTTTCTTTTAGTTTATGTTCAAAAACAAGAGGAAATATTGGATTTTCATTCGTTTCTGTTGTTGTTTTTAGGGTTGTAGGTATGTTTTGCAGAGCTGAAAAGACTCGGGAAATCTTATTCTTCATCTCTTCAGGCAGTTAATAGGCTTATGATTGCAAGGTGTGTTTTTATGATGTAAAAAGGCTTTATCTTTTGGGTTTTTGATACTGAATTTGATGGGTTTGTGGATTTATGAAATTAGGTTGTAGAGATTTTATTCTTCTCTGGGTTTGGTGTGATTTTGAAGTTTAATTTCAATGGCAGGTGTGATCATGAACAAATGAAGAATGCAGAGGGTTGCATTGTGGAGATTATTGGAGAAAATAACCTGGACCACTTCTTTGTTGGTACTCAGGATACTGACATGCGGAAAAAGTTTCAGGAGGTTAGTTTTTTTTTGTTTTTTTTTTAAAATAAACTAACCATGGACGAGGATGAGTATTTGTCAGTACCTTACCATGACATGGATGACATGAACATAACTCTCCATAACTGCTTTTACTTTCAGATTGATTGGCATGGAATTGAAATCTTTGAAAGCTGGTACTTAGCTTTAGTTTTCCATTATTTAATTAAGTTTTGTTTTCGGTTGTAGAGACATGCTCGATCTGAGAAATTGATGAAGGAAAATAGGCTGAAGGTAATCCTTAACAGTGATGGGGAAATTGAGAACATGGACGAGGAGACACATGCAGAGCGACATGCTCGAACTGTGGCTCTTGCACAGGTTATTTCTTCTTCAAACTAAATGAGTACATTGGCTTATTGAACATTATTTTTTTTTAAATAATTTTACATGATTTTTGGTGGTTAATGGATTGTTTATCCCTTAATTGTTTATCAAGCCTTTTCGATTCTCTCTCATCTCGAAAGAATTTGACCACAGGAATTGAATCCAAAGGCCCTCGCTTTCCTTCACCTGGATTCACTCTCTTTCTCTTTAATATCTCCGTCTTCGTCCAAAGGTTGTGTTTTTTTTTCCATTTTTGTTTATATTTTCAAGTAACTATATTTTGATTCTTTTTTGGATTTTTTTAAGCCTAATGGAAGATTACGTTTCAAACCCGTTTCGAAGAGTGTCAATGCGAGCTCGAAAGATTGCTCCAAAATGGTGATTCTGCATGCCAACAATGATAACAAAACTCAGGTTTCTAATTTTTTATTGAAGGATTTTTATTTTTTGCAATTATTTGAACTATTAAATAAGAGAGTTGTGAACTGGGGTTCTGTTTTTAAATGAAAAGATTGATTTTTTATTTATTGATGTTTGGCTGATTTGAGAAAGATATTAGTTACTGGGGCTTTGTTTTAATAGGGAAGATCGAAGCTTTTTGTTGTTTTACTTATGTTTCGTTGATTTAAAGAAGATTTTTTTTAAGGCAGCGATTGCTAGACTTGAAGCATTGGAGAATGATTATACAAGGATTGAAACAGTAGAAGCAGTTGATGATGATGAAGCTTCTCTTGAAGATGACGGTATCAGAGTCTCTCATTCATTTCTCTCTTTTGTGTTTTTTTTCTGTCTTGAACAAAACCTTTGTTGCATTATCCATTCGTATGCTTTGCTTTGTTTAGTTTCAAGTTAAAGAGAATGTCCTTTGATGCATTGAAGGCGTGCAGTGTTTTCTGTGTATGGTATGTTTATGTTTTCCCCTGTCATTTTTTCTTTTGCATGAATTATATATAGCTAGCCGGTTTTGTTTATTAGTATTCACAAAGAAGTTTGTTGTGTGCATCTTTTTCCTATTATTTTTTTCATGGTGTCAATTATCTATTCTAATGCATCTTTTGTTTCGGCAAGACAAGTTTCTGGCACTTAACTATTTCGATTGAAACATGTCCCTTTTTGTGAATTTGTTTTTCAATAATGTTATGCAAAGCTATGTCCCATATTTATGTTTAATTACCTTTATTTTAAAATATTGAAACATGTCCCTTTTTGCAAATTTGTTCTCCAATGATTTTTGCTTAGCGTGCATTTATTTAAAAAGTTTTGAACTTGACATTTTTATCATCAATCCATAACCAGCATTTGAATCTTTGAATGAGGAGAATGAGAATCCTTCTTAAAATTCCTTCCAAGTTATTGTTACAAGTATTGTTAGTTTGATGGGATTGCATAGCAAACTGCAAGTTGATCATATTGTTTACTTCTTTTAGCCATATTGTTTTAAAATTTTGTTTGATCTCCATTGCAGTCTATATACAAAAGAAGCAGAAAGACACAAAGCATAAGACTCGGTAAGTAAAAGCACTTGAGAATGCTAGGAAAGCCCCAAGAAATTTCCTTTAGCTCTTACATGAGGTATGAATGGAAACGCTAAACATGTATTAATTGTATGAATAGTAGGTCTAAATGGAAACATGCAAACCTGAAATCTTTGTTTCCGCATATTCCATCATATATGAGGGCAGCAGTTGGACCTCCAAGCTCTACTTGCCGTCGGCATTTCTGCATTATTTATGAGTTCATTTCCAATTATACATGTGCGAAGTGTGGAATGTGTTTTCGTTCAATCTGATGCCAGAAGATACATGATGATACCCCTTGCCTGAAATTTTTTGCCTCATTGGTAAGACCTGAGTGGGGCTTTTTTTGTAGACATAAGACTTCACCTCCATGATCTCACTTTGATATACTAGAGCTATTTATGGATTGCGCCACTCTGATTTTCAGTATGTGTGGATATAAGCAAAGGGAGGCTTTATTCTCAATTTTTCTTCGGATATATACATCTGTTTCGCTTCATTAAATCAAATGACCAATGGTATATTTTGATTCCTTCTACACATTTTTAGCAATTGTCTTGCTAGGTTGCCCCGTGTCATTAGATCATTTTGGATATTTAGTCAATATTTGTTACTTTGTTGAAAACGTGTTCTTGAAATTTTTCTAATTTGCTTATTGCTTTAAATTATTTTCTTAGTATTTTTAAACTGTTTTGATGGGTTTGTATAAAAAAAACTTTCAAAATAATAATAATAATATTTTAATGATTTTTAACCAAGAGAAAACTTTCAAAAATAACTAAATAACTACTGCAATAATATTAGACATTGCCTAAAAACCTATCTTTATTTCCCATGTGAAAGCATAATCTTTTTTGTCGTTTCAAGTGAAGGATTATTTTGATGTTTTTCATCGGGAAATCAGGGTTGCCCCTTAAAGCCAATACAAGATCAATCAGTTTTCTATATAAAAAAACTCAGTGCAACAGTATGTATACAATTATTCAGGTCAATGTGTGAACTAATTGCAAATATAACACATGTCATTGCAAATATAACTTATGTCATTGCAAATAAAACTCTTGATATTAAAGTGTAAAAAGATGATTAGTCAGTATTTTAAAATTTCAACACCTAATAATATTTAAAAGAAATTAAAAGATAAATTAAATAACAAAACAAAAATAAATATTATTAGATTTTAAAAAATTATTTGACTTGAACAATAGATAAAAAGAAAAAAGAGAATAATAAGCCGAATAATTATGACACATCAATTTGCCAACGAATGCCCAATTGACTACAAAAAAAAAAATAAGTTATCTCTAATTGATTTCATCGATTGTATTTTTTTAATCAACTAATTATATAATTATCAAAACAATTAAAACACCAAATAATCAATCAATTGTAGTTTTGCAATCTATGAATTAAATAAATCGACACACAATAGCACTCAACCAGAAATAATCCATCTTTGATAGATTTTAGCGGTTGTGATTTTGCTATCTGTAGGTTAAATCGTTCGTTGCCGTTAAAATAAACTCAACCATCAACAAGTTCGATATAATAATTTTATTAATTAAATATTAAAATAATCAATTATAACAGAATATATAATTAGTCTAACATATTTATCAGAGCAAAAATTACAAATAATTCTTATCATTATTTTTAAAGTGCTAATATGAAATAAATAGCAAAATATATAATTAGTCTAACATATTTATAAGGAAACAATTGACGTATAATTATGATCATTATTTTGAATGCCTGATCTATAATAATTAAAAATTTTAACACCTAACAACATTTAAAAAAAAAGAAATAAAAAAATAAAAAAATGACAATATAAAAAAAATATTAGATCTTAAAAAATTATTGAACTTGAAGAATAAATAAAAAGAAAAAAAGAATAATAAGCCGAACAATTACGACACACTCAACCTCCAACAAATATCCATTTGACTACAAAAACAAATCATCTCTAATTGATTTCATCGATTATTTTTTTTTCATCAACCGATTATATAATTATCAAAACAATTACGACACACCAAACAATCAATCAATTGCAAATTTGCAATGATGAATTAAATAAATCGACACACAATAGCAATCAAACAGATATAATCTATCTTTGATAGATTTTAGCGGTTGCAATTTTGCTATCACCCGATT
The DNA here is from genome assembly GCA_009078335.1 of Salix brachista. NCBI lineage: Eukaryota > Viridiplantae > Streptophyta > Magnoliopsida > Malpighiales > Salicaceae > Salix > Salix brachista. Next base: position 15,570,749 of record CM018573.1, read on the forward strand.
AAATCATTTGTTGTCGTTAAAATAAACACAACCATCAACAAGTTCAATACAACAATTTTACTGATTAAATATTCAAATAACCAATTATAACACGCATAAAATCAATCAGTTTTCCACATAAATAGAAGTCCAACGCAACGCGTTGGCAAGTTCGCTCGCTATAAGCTAAAACATAATGAGTATGTTTTTTTCTGGTTGTTGTTTTTATTTTTTTACAAAAAAAAAATTGTATTTTTTGTTAATTTTTTTTTTTTAATAACTGATTGTTGTTTTTATTTTTTTACAAAAAAAAAAATTTCTTTTAATAACTAAAGTGTCCAGTGCAACTTACGTGCACCACGACTAATCTCCGGATCCACTTTTTTTTTTATGATTTTTTTTTACACAAGGACTCTTTTTGTATTTTTTATGGTGGAAATGACAGATCAGAAGCTTTGGCTGAGCGGTTGTCCGCGCGCTGCCAACATAGGCGCGCGCGAGTTCAAACCGCTCGAACACCAAAATGTGATTTTTTTTTTTAAGAACTGAAAAAAAAATTTGTTTATTTTAAAAAAAAAATTATTTTTTAATAACTGGTTTTTGTTGTTTTTTTTTACAAATCTGATTTGTTTGTTTTTTAAGAACTGTTTTTTTTTAAATGTTTTTTTGTTAAAAAATGAATTTTTTTTAATAACTGGTTGTTGTTTTTATTTTTTTGTAAAAAAAGAAATTTAAAAAAAAAATGAATTTTTTTAATAACTGGTTGTTGTTTTTATTTTTTTCCAAAAAACAAGATTTTTTTTTTAAATAACTAAAGTGTCCAAACCAACTTACGTGCACCACGACTAATCTCTGGATCAATTTTTTTTATATATTTTTTTCCCTATTTTGTTTTGCTACTTATACATTTTTTTTCTTAACCGAGATGTTCGGGTCAGCTTACACGCACCACGGTTCTTTTTTCCCAAGTTTATTTTTTTTTCCTAGCCAACTGAGCGCGCCACGAATAATCCCTGGGCTCATTATTTTTTTTTTTCATTACCTAAAGAGCTAAAACAACTCGATTTTCTACTGTAGCCCGTGACTCATTGTCACTATTCATTGGCAATTTGCTCCAATGCATCGCGGCACACGTGTATCTTTTTTTTTTTTTTTCAACAGTGTAATACATTTAATATAATAATACAAAGAATAAATCTTTCAAAAAAAAAAAGTCTTCGAATTTTAATTTTGTTCTCTGTTTTTTAAAGTTTATTTCTTAAAAAATATTTATAATATTTTGGTTTTTAATATTTCATATCTAATATTACTAGGCAAAAAATACAACTAAAAAAAATGACAAATTTACCTAGATTATCTACAATTAAAAAATATTCGAGTCACATCCCGTTTCGATTACACTGTTTTTTTAGATGACAAATAAGTAATTATAGCACGCAAAAAACTTGAGGCTTATTTCTAAAAACAAATTATAATATTTTTATTTATAATGTGTCAGATCTAATATTACAAGAGAAAAAAGACAACTCATAATTTTTTTTTGATAAATTTACCTTAATTATCTACAATTAAAAAATCTACGACCCACTTCCCATTTCGATTACACTATAAAGTGTGTAAGACTGATTATATGTTTCAATATTTATTGAATATTATTGCCTAAAAATATATATAGAGAGAAAAAAATGACCTACGATTTCTTGCAAAAAAAAAATTTAATATCGGTATTCTTGAATACATTTAATATAATAATATGATTAATAAATCTTCTAAATATAACTTTGGCTTTAGCTTTGAATTTAAATTTCTATTTTATACTCTTTTTTTATTTCTTTTAATAAACGATAACCTTTTTTTCACATTTTTTTTATTTTTTAATAACCGTCATGTTCAAGTCTTTTTTTTTAACCGGTTTCTTTTTTTGTATTTTTTTTAATCAGAGTTTCCGTGACAACAAGTTTCTAACAAATCATTTAACCTTCTTAGTAAATTTTCTAACAAATTTTATCAAATGTTTTTTAGCAATAGCAATATTCAATCAATTTTTTAGTTGAAAAAAACCATTTCTTATAGATTTTATCAATTACAATTTTACCAATTAAATATTAAAATAACAAAATATAACATTCAATTTTCTATATATATAAAAAAGCCCAGCGGAGCGGGCAAATTCGCTCGTTTAGACTAAGAAACAAGCAACAACATGCTCTACCTAGTACCAATGATGATGGACAATAAAAAAATGAAATAGTAGAAAGAAGCAACATAAACATGTTCTATAAAACTTGTATCACCTAGTCTAAGTATAATGACATTAAATAATAATGAATTGTGTTTATTATTCATTGCTTACGTGTACTTAGTTTATAGAAATGATTTTTAAAGTCATGAATTGGATTGCATATGTTGAGGTGTCATTGAAATAATTTAATTTTATTGTGTGCAAGAGATTGAAAATGAGGGAACTGAAATAAAAAGGACGTAGGTCTTTTATTGAAAAAAATACAGTGGTGCTAGCTTTAGTCCTTTCTTTTTTCTTTTATTTTTATTTGGATCATTGAATTATGTTTCTTTTCAATTTGACCCTTCAATGTCAATCGGGAGAGGTTCCAGATCCATATCTGTTTGATAAACATGGCTTCCTTGAATTTATGTTTGAGGCTCTCCATGTCTTCTCGACCCCCTGTGCGCTGTCCCATTCACACGATCATATATGTAGATACGCAGGGGTTTGTTTGAAAATATGATTATAGTTTTTTTTTTTAATATAGAATGGTATCATAATAATATATTTTTTTAATTTAAGTACATGAAAATGATATAAAAATATCAAAAAATTTAATCTAAAATAAAATTTTTTTTTTTTTCAAAATCAGTTTTAAAACACAGTGTCAAACACCGCTTAAACCTAGAGTTTTTTCAACAGCAACTCTCTTTCATTGTACCCTGTGTGGATTGGATGATTGGCTACATGAGGTTACTAATTTATTATTGGAAAAAACACACAGATGGAACAAAAAAAAAAAATTGGAGATGGGAGAAAGAATTTGGAGATGATAGATAATAGGATTTCAATATCAGTTGTTTCCTCCCTGGGCTAATTAATTAACAAACATTAACGTTGTTGTTTTTTCCTTCATAATTGATTCCCCTTTTATTTTGGTCCCTCTTTTTTTTGGAATTTTGTTTTGGTCCAAAACTTTGGCATGGGTGTAATGACTTTTTTTCTTAGTTGTCTTGCATTGTTTTAATTTAAATTCAATAGGAAAAATTGATTAAAAATATATTTTTTAGTTCTTCATGATTTTTAAATTTTATTTTTAAATTTTACTTATTGTCTTTCTTGTGCATATCTATTTATATTATTATATAATTTAAAAAAATAGATTTTTAAAAGTTCTCCTTGCTAGAACATGAAAAGGGAGTCGTTCTTATAATAATAAGAGGCATGATGCCGGGCCTACAAATGGGCCTAATGGAATGCTAGCCCCTCCCCGCAGGCTTATCGCACTATCAAGACCTCATACCTGATTTTCAGGTAGAGACTTAAGGCTTAAGGTATTTGTTTTACCCTTTTGCCTGTATAAGAGTGGAATCATTTTTTTTTTTTTTTTTTTTTGTATGAGATCAAATTTCATGGGTAACATGCATCTAAAATTATGTTTGAGTATAACACCCATATAAACCAATTCCTAACTAGGTCACAGGGAACTATGGTGTCTTTAAAATGTATTCATGATGACAAGTTTACGCTCCACTTAGTATCTATTTGGTAGTGTGATTACAGTTGTTTTTAAAAGTATTTTTCATTCAGAATTGCATCAAAATTGTGTTTTTTTTTTAAAATATTTTTGACATCAACATATTAAAATGATTTAAGAACATCAAAAATTTTTAATTTAAAATAATAAAAAAATCAAATTGTTTTAAAAATATTTTTAAAACGCAATGTCAAACAACTCCTTAAATCCCTATATAAGTGAAAGTGTTCACTAGCCTACTAAAAGAGCAAGTTTTAAGAGGAATAAATACTTTTTGAACTATAAAAGAAAATGGTTTTGAATCTCTACACTCTTTACATGTATTGTCTTAAATATATACTAATTTAACCATAAGAAAATCTCAAAATTCAATAAAAGAAACTTGTTTTGGCTAGATTGGCAATGGTGAGTGGAATATATTGCTATTACAGACCATTAAAACACCATATTTACGAGTGTTTAGGATTTTGGAATAGGGTTACTTATTAAACAGCATCCCCGCCGATCATCTTTGCAGTGAATTTAACTTGCAAAACCATAATTTTAGGAATCATTGAGCTTCATTTTCCGAACTTTCACCTTAGCCCTTCAGTTTGAGCCTATGCTGGTTATCTCCCCCTTCCTGAGCCTTTTTCCAGATTTGCTGGAAGCAGTCAATAATTGATTTTCTTGCTCAGGAAAAGTACTGGAGTTGCTGCTATATATATATCTTGCATAATGGTCTCCGGTTGATCGAAAGATTCGAGAGGGCGGGATAAACTATTCTCCTTCTATAGCAGATTGCATTGCTCTGATCCATGAATCCTCCATCCTCTCTTATATCTTTTCTTGGTAGTACTGCATGATTTTCTCTCTCATAGAGAAGCGAGACCGAACCCAACTCGCTGCTCTTTTTCGGTATAATCTTTCGGGATAATCTTTCTTGGTAGTAATTCGACATGTACTAGACTGGATATACTCTATGAAGTAGAACTTATAAGCAAATATCCAATTCTCCAGAAAATTATGTTGGTTTCAGGATTTTATACTATCTCTTCTATTACTGCATGTCCTTTTTTTGCAAATTGGATTATATGGAATAACTTATAAGATGTTATTAATTTTATTTTTTATATATCCACCATAAGATATCCCCCATAATTATCCAATATAAATGAATTTGATATACCAAATAAATAAAATCCAAATTCATAAATAAAATTTAAATTACAGATCTAAAAACCAAAAACACATTACCATTTTCACCATTTTAGAAATACTTGCTGGAGACGATATGGAAAAGATATGGAAGGTGGCAGGGCGCGACTGTTAAAGAATCACTCATACAAGTTTAGTAAAGTAGAATGCAACATGCCAGTGCTCTCTCTCTCTCTCTCTCTCTCTCTCTCTCTTCTTCTTCTTCTTCTTCGACGGGGTTGCGTGACAGTAATGATTCTGGATTTGTTGCAACCTCCATGGTGAAGCATTGAGAGAGGTGAGTGCTCTTTCCAGAACCAGTCTTTCCAAATATAACCACCGCAGGATTTTTTTCCATGCTTCTGCAGTGCAGCCCTATAAATATTATTCTTAGTCGGGGCCAAGCAAATATATATATACATAAAGAAACAGTGTCGAGAGAAGTTAGAATGGATTTGTTTTGGAATTTAGTAGTTTGGACTTGGATTTTAATTTAAATTTATTTTCTCTTTTTTTTTATCCATCTAATTTAAGAAAAAAACTGCAAAAAACATCAAAAATTAAGATTATAATATAAAGGTATTTTTGTTATTATTTTTATAGCAAAAAGATAGGGTTTCGGTTTAGAGAAATGGTAGTAATTAAGAGGAAGAAAAAGGATGCAAAAATTATAAAGATTTTTTTGTTATTAAAATAATTATAATAACAAACCTGCAATGTTTTAAACTTCTCATCTCTTTTTTTTTTTTTACCGAATTTGAATGTTTCCAATTTAATATTTAAAATGAAATCAACTATATAAACAATAAAATATAAAATGCAATTTATATAAGAAAAGTGTTATTTGGAGAATCCCACTACTTGTGATTTTCTATTCCTATTAAGACTAAACATTTCATTAATAGTTAAATAAATTTAATCTAAATGAATCAAATGATTAAAGTCATAAATAATCTCAAAATAAGAAAAAATAGTAGTACAAAGTGCACTCCTATTATATGTAAATTGAATAAATGACAAACAATTTTTTTAATTCTTCAAATTCTTTTGAATGATAGTTTTTAACAATATACTTAAAATTATATTTACTATTTCAGTATGATAATCTATATGCGGATGAAAAGTAGTAGAAAATAATAATTTTGTTCCTAACATGCCCCCACGAAACCTTTTAAAAATAGCTAATAAACTTAACATAAAAATAAAATACAATTCTTGTAAGAATCTCATCAAGCTAAACTATCTCTTTAAATAATAAGTTTTTTTTATATTAGTTGCGTCATCAATTTTATAACAAGATACAAAATATATTATCTTAGAAAACTTAACTACAACCGTAAAAATAGAATCCCTAGCCCTTTTGACAAGATGAATTACAACTTCTTCTTCTTTGGCTCGCATAAATACTTTTCTTTTATCTTAGCAAGTCCAACGGATGTGCAATTTAAAGAAGAGGCAAAAACAAAAAAAGTGTCATTTTAGCATTTTTGATCAATTTTCTTGACTCCAACGAAACAACCATTTTAAGATCTAAAATGGCTATTTCCTATCTCAGCCTCCTCCGAATGAAAAGCCATAAATTATTAGTTTTTTTTATATTTGATTTTTTAAAAAAAATTAATAATTATAATGTCAGAGATTTTTTTAAAAGCAGTTATTTAATTATATGAATTACTTATATTAATTGTATAAAAAATTAATTATTTTTAATTAGCTTTAAATATATTGTATCGTATTATAAAATTGATATCAATTCAGTTTGTTTTTTAAAGTTTTTCTAACACTCAACGACAATAAGTGACATTAATCAAAAGCATCATAAAAATTAAAATGATTCATAATGAACTTTAATGAAATAAAATAAAGATGTTTATTCTTTCAATATTTTAAAATTTCAAATTTAAAATGTTGCTTGGTTTTTTTATTTTAAATTCATTTTTTAATTTAAATTAAATTAAAAAATTAATAATTATATTGTGGAGGGTTTTTTAAAAGCAATTATTTAATTATATAATTTATTCTTATTAATTTTATAATTAAATTATATACAAAATAATTGCATTATATTTAAAATTATATAAAAAATAGTTCTTCTAAATGATTTTTTACTATTGGAGTAGACATGAACAAAAAAACTAAATTTGCATTATTCAAAAAACCATTTTAGAGATTTAGCTCTCCAAAATAGCTTTTACCATTGGACTTGCTCTTATACCACAACTAATGTTCACTTTGCAAATGAATAATTGAGACTGAATTAATTCACTCCCTATATTTTTTTAGTAACAACAAATTAGAACACAAAAACAAAACATTGAAAAAAAAACATTAATTTGTTATATTGCTATTAACTACTTGACTAGAATTGTCATTATATAAATAATATAAAATATTTTATTTATAGTTTTACGATCCAATTTTACAATTTGATTTTATATTATATTTTCAGTAAAAAAAAAAAACAATTTTAACAACCTTTCTCGTAAGCTCCCAAAATGTCATTTAGCCTTGTGTTTGTTTTTTTAGCCCGATTATGTTTTTAAAAAACAAATAAAATTTTAATTAAATTATTTTTTTGTTTTTGTGTCGTTTTAATATAATATATTTTAAATTACTTTAAATTAAAAAATAATCTCCTCCACAATCTCCGATAAAACAAACTCTTGCACTCTTGCACTCTTGCTCAATCAATTTTTTTCCATAAGAAAGCTATCCAAATCAAGAAAGTAGATATAAATCATTAACTATTCAAAAACCTAATCATAAATCAATTCATATTACTGTTCATCCACTTTGACAAGGCTCATGTAATATATTATAAATCCAACTATAATTTCTCCCCTTATTTTCTTTGGGAAATTTATGGAACAGTCAACAATTTGATTCTGGATTGATTTTTATGTCCATAGCCCAAAAAAAAAAAAAAAAAACTCCATGCCATCTACTCTTCAATAGGAGTAAGTTTAGGCATGGAGCCAAACCTGGAAGCATCGCGTGGCACCAACTGACCCTGTGCCATCACCAGAGACTTGTAGATCTCAGCGATCATCTTGTCATCATACTCCTTGATCGGGCGTGCACCAAAGGCAGCAATCCTATCACCGTACCCTGCATCACCTATCGCCCTGGAATTACCAAACCTAAGCATCATCTTCACGTAGGCATCCCGCAGCCAAACAAAAAGCTTCTTTGGAGAAGACATTTTCAAGATTTTAAGCTTTGGCCTGACCTTGATCCGCCACGTAAACCTCCTCCTCCTTGAAGTAGTTGTACCCGAACCCATCTCCGCCGGGCGATTCCTCCGAATCCGACCTGACCCGTTTATCCTCTCGTACCCACTCCTGCTCCAGTAACCTTTCATCTTCCTGTGCATCCTAGCAGAAACACCTTCCATACACCCCCTGCGTGTGTGTTTCCGATTTTTTCTGGTTTCTCTCTTGATTTTTTTTGCAGTTTATGCGAGAGAATAAAGGGGCAAAGAGAGGAAGGAGGCGGGTGGGTGAAAGTTGTATACAAGCACACAACTTACATACCATTTAATTCTCTCACATAAACTGCGCTAAAAAAATAACAAAATTATTTTTTTTCTCGAAAATATATTAAAATAAGATAAGGGTAGTTACTCGAGAATGAGAGATGCTGATAGATACCTGAATTTCAAACGGCTGTCACTCTCTGATCCACTGAGTGATCTTGAACATCTCACGTACCTGAAGCAGACAGAGGATCCTGGCCCTTGGATTACGGTTGTAGTGATTGGTGTAAATAATTGTTTATTGGTTTATTTTTTTATTAAAACAATATATTCTGAATTTATTTTTAATATAAGAAAACATAAAAGAAAAACACAAAAATAAATAGTTTTTTAGTTCTTGTTAACTTTACATTAGTCTCAACTAAGTTTCATTTGATTTAAAAAAGGCACCTCTCTTTCTCTAGAATTAGGTAGCCTATTAAAAGCTAAATCTATCCTTCTAGTTTTAGGAGAATCTCTCTGTAGACATTTTTTAATTACTTCCATTTTGTCTTCGAGCTATTTATAATTATATATATGTGTGTGTGTGCGTGCGTTTTAAAAAGAAAAATAATGTCATTTTCTATTTATTTGTCACATCCTTACTTCCTGATCTTCTCTCATTTTTATAAACTGGAAACTAATTTTTAATTCAATGTTAAAATGAAAAAGAATTGATCTGTAATTTCTTTTTTGAAAAAGAAAAAGAAAATAATTTGAGTAGACAGACAGATTGTCAGCCGTATGGGGCGGTGTAATAAATAGTTGCCATATTGATGCAATAAGAATCGTACGTAATAAATTATTTTCCATCGTCCTAATAAAAAAAAATAAAAAAGCAAAAAAGCAGATTATACAAAAATGTCAAGTAATTGTGAGATAATAAGTAATAAATGGTGATTGTACATTTCAAATATATTAGAATTTCATCAATGGGGGCCATGATTTCTATAAACGGGGACAAATACGAAACACGTCAAGAAGAAGAAAACGTGTAGTTCACTAGGCAAAGAAAGTCAAGCGAAAATCAAATGGACCACCCAACAAAACTCTCGGTAATTATTTACAAATCAATTATATTTGCTTCGCCGTAATGAGAATTATATTTTTTTTAAATATAAAAATTTATTAAGAATATAACATTTCTTCACTGCAGTGAGAATTATATTTCTTAAAATAGATAAAAAAATATGAAAAGTGTAAGAATTTTTTTCATAATGCTATAAATTTAAACAAAACAACAAAGCAGGCCAAAAGCACGGATTTCTAATAAAGTATATAAATTTTAAATTAATATGAATTTGTTTGTTTAATAAGTTTAAGTAAAAATTAAATAATTCTTTTTTTAAAAATATAATGGAAAGGAATTTTTAAAAAAATAAGTCAAAAAATAAAAGATAACATCGATTCATAAATTTAAACCATTAATTCAAGATATTAGATCTAAAATATTATACACAGAGAAGATGCAAAACTCAATTCTCAACAAATAGAAAATCAAATGATAAATTATTTCAATTATCATCATCATTATCATGTTTGTTAAATTGTCACTTTTATTATAGCCACGACTATTACCATTATTATATAATTATATTCTAATTATTATTGGCATTACTATCGTTGTTATCATCATTATTGTTATTATCATCGTCATCATTATCACAATAATTATTACTGGTTAAATCATCATTACAGTTATTACCATCACAAATATAAATGATACTATCTTTATTTTTATTTTTATTATCATCAATATCATTATTATTAGTGTAATTGTTTAATTATCATTCTTATTATCACTACCACCACCGCTATTGTCATCACGATTACAACTACTATTATGATCATTAACACTAATATTGTTATTATTAAAAAAAATCATTAGTATTATCATCGTTATTAATATCATTATTATTCATATTCTTAATATTATTTTATGAGTTACTGTCATTATTATCATCACACCACAATAATTAATATTCCAATTATTATTGACATTATTATTGTTGTCATCATCATTATTGTTATTATCGTTGCCATCATTATCACAATAATTATTACTAGTTAAATCATTGTTACAGTTATTACCATCACAACTATAACTAATATTACCTTTATTTTTGTTTTTATTTTTATCACCACCATTATCAGTATCATTCGTGCAATTATTTAATAAAATATTAGTAGTAGTTTTACCATGCCACCACCATTATCATCACGATTACAACCACTATTATAATCACTAACATTAATATTGTCATTAATAAAAAAAATCATTAGTGTTATCATCATTATTATAATTTTTTTTGTTATTACTGACATTCTTAATATTGTTTTATGAGTTATTGCTATTATTTTCATCACAATTATAATTATTAATATTCTAATTAATATTCCAATTATTATTGACATCACTATCGTTGTCACCATCATTATTATTATTATCGTCGTATTCATTATCACAATAACCATTATTGGTTAAACCATTACAACTACAACTTACTACTAGCTTTATTTTTATTTTTATCATCACCATTATCACTATTATTATTTAATTAGTAGTAGTAGTATCACCGTCGCTACCACCTTTGTCATCACGATCACAACCACTATTATGATCACTAATAATACTATTGTTAATGTCATTAAAATTATCATTTGTATTATCATCATTATCATAATTATTTTTTGTTATTATTGATATTTTTAATATTATTTTATAAGTTGTTGTTGTTGTTGTTGTTGTTATCACAACCATAATTATTAATATTACAAGCACTATAACCATTATAATAAATTATTATTTTATTATAATTATCATCAGTAATGTTACCATTATAATCATGATTATAACATCTAAAACTAATATTCTTATTATTACCTAAACAATGAAAATTATTAAACTATCCTGAAAAATAAAATAAAAAACCCAAAAGTTAACAAAAGAGCAAGCAAGAAAATAATAAAAAAACAATGACTAAAGTTGTTGTTGTTGTTGTTGTTATTATTATTATTATTATTATTATTATTATTATTATTATTATTATTGTTTCCTAAACAGTGAAAATTATAAAATTATTATAATGAATAAAATAAAAAACCCAAAAACTTTAACAAAAGAGAAAAAAATAATATTATTATCAGCATAAAAAACATCATTTGATTTGAAGAATAAATAAAAATAAAAATAAAGAACAAAGAGAAAAAAGAAGAAATCTCAATTTTAAAATGATCATCAACACAAATTAAAATTCAAGAACTAAATTAAATAAAAACAAAACCTTAATTAAATAAAAACTAAAAATCAAAACTAAGAGCATAGACAAATAAATATGAACAAAAAATTAGAAGAATAAGTGTTGAAATGAAAAACAAAGTATATGATCAATTTCAATTAAAAGAAAAAAATTAAACAAATCGAAACTTCGATTGAAGAAATCAGGACGAAAAAAAAATCAAAAGACCAAGGACTGAAATGCACAAATCATAAACAAAGAGGACTAGCATGCATTTTCAGTTTCAGTAGAGAGAAAAGGAAAAAAAACAATAGACCATCGGCAACTTGCCGGCCACCATGAGCCCACACGTGCACAACCATGGTGAATAAGCCATGACGGCGCACCTGGTAAGAAGGAGGTTGGACATTTTTAACCACGACATAATGCTTTATGCACCGCTTGTATGGTATGAATGACAGAAAATTGGCGGCGTGTTAGGCAGACGAGCTAATATTTTTTTCATAAAAAAACAATTAAAAAGTATGAAATCACCAAAACATCCCGCGAAGCCTGACTTAATAACAAAAAAACACACGCACGCAAATTACCAAAATACCCCCTTTTTGTTTTTGTCTTTTCTGATAGGAAATTAGTGTTTTCATCGTTCATAAAAATGAAAAAACCATCAATACCTTTGTCGTCAACTTTTTTTTTTTTTTGGTCTCATTTAAGTGCAAAAAAGTTATTTTATTGTTCATTAAAAAACAAAATGTATAAAATATTTTTTTTTGAATAACGTGGGAACCACATGACCCGGAAAGCGCACTTTGTGGGCCCAGGGCATGTGTAAACCCCCGGCTGTCCCAGGCTCTTACAGGGGACCCGAAGGTTGGCAGAGGGGACTCGAACCCTGGCCTCCCGTGTGTGAGACGAGACAACCAAGGCCCTTGCCACTAAGCCAAGCCCCTGGGGACAATGTATAGAATATTCTTAACCAACAAATGGTTTTTTTATTGAACCTAGGAGCAAAACCGTAGTTTAACTGCTTAAAATTAAATGAAAAGGATGCAAACACCCCCAAACCGAAGAATGAATTTTTATGTACTGAAGGGTATAACAGTAATTCTATTATTCCAATCCATAATGTACTGTGTTTAGAGCTACAGTGAATAATTGACATGGTTTAGCTTTCTTCTTTCCTGAAATGTGTAACATTAATTATATTGTTCCAATCCACAGTGAATTGTGTTTAAAGCTACAGTGAACAATTGACATGGTTTAACTTTCTTCTTAATTATTGGTATGAGAAGGAATGAATAAAGATGGCAAAGATAAAAATATATTTTGATGAAAAAACAAAGTTAAACATATCAAAAATGAATTTGTTTCTAGGATAATTTTTTAATGAATTTATATATTTTCAAAACAGGAAGTATATAAAAAAACGTGTTTAGAAAATATAATTTTATATTTGTTGGTGATTAATATCTTTATTTTTTTTTATCTTTGTTTGTCTAGAACACGCCTTTTGGGATGAGTAACGTTATAAAATGGGAAAAACATAATAAAAAACTCCAAAATGAAACTCATTTGTAAGTCCCACTGAAGATATTTAGCATTTCTCAAGCTATTTTATAGGTTTGAGGTCTTCGATAATCTTGAAATCAATATTATTATTATCTTAAACAAAAGGTTATTTTTATAATAATATTGGGTAATGTTGTAGATGGATGGTGATATGTATAGGTTATTATGAGAATGGCAAACTGTGATGAGAAGTTAATTAGGGATTCATGATTTAATGAACTGGGGGTATTCCTAAGACTGCCATGCAAAAATTGTTGTGCGGTGTAGATTTGGTGGGATAATTTTGGGTAGGGCCTCGTAATTTGAAGTTTCAATTAAATATAGCAGAAACAATTTAATGGAAGGAAAGCAGACTACCATGATTCTCAAAACAGAACAATATTGAAGAGAGATTTGCAAAGCAGAAAGAATTTGCCATGTTCTTAACGAAACACAAACTAGCAGCAGAAACTATAATTATATAAAAAGCAAACATAGCAGCAGCAGGAGTAATAATCACTAGAAATCAAATAGCAGAGCTTTCCTCTCTCAATAGGCATTACTTGTTATGGGCCCTTGAACTGGAAGAACTTCCAGCCTTCAAATTTTTCTTCTGCATAGGCGTCGATTTCTTCTGCTTCTTGAATCCATCTGGTGTCTTCACCTGGCTCAATCTCTTCATTTTTGCAGCCTTCACTTCCTTCTTGAAAACCTCAGGTGTCTTAACCTGACTGAGCCTCCTTGTCTGGACACCTTTCGATGATATCTTCTCGGCAGCCTTCTTTTCCGGGGCGGTCTTGGAAGCACCCTTTTTTTTCTGGGTCTCTTTGATTCCCAACTGCAGCTTCTCAGTTGAAGAAATCTTGTATGAGTTCTTGCATTTTACAAGCCTTTCAGATTTCACAAACTTCTTCAACTGGACAGACAGAACTTTCTTGAAGTTTGAAGGCAGAGAAGACTTCTTGTACTTTTCCTCAATGAACCTCGCAATCGCAGGTTGGCTCGATCCTGTCCTGTCCTTCAGTGCTGTTATTGCTTCAGTTATCATCTGCAATTGCAAAACACCAGAACCGTAGGTTAAAAACTAAAATAATAATAATAAGAAGAAGAACAATAACATGAGACAAACGAAATCTTACAAACAGAACAGAGAACCTTGAAATATGGAGGGGGAGAAGAGGGGGCATTGGTCGTTGTGGTGCTCTTTATCGGACCAGAGGCAGTTGGTTTCGCCATGTCTGATGAGAGGGAAAGTGGGGGAGAAATTGAGAAGAAGGATTAGTATCACATAATGGATTATGAATTTTAAAGCCACATTAGAAAAAAAAAAAAAAAAAAAATTTAATTTCAAATTCACATAAGGCGCGAAAATAATTTTCTCTCTGGAGAATCTTTTGCTCCCACGTGGTGGTTATATGGACAAAAGAATCCTGGGTTATCCACAAAAATAGGTCGGTTATTCTAATTGCCGAGAAGTGGGGCCCGTGTGATCGTGGATCACGGCTAAATAAATTCTCATCTAGCATTTTCGTCTATTGATTTTTTAGTGTGTTTTTATAACTTTTATATATATATTTTTTAATATTTTTGAATTATTTTAATATATTAATATCAAAGATAAATTTTAAAAAAATAAAATTATATAATTTTAATATATTTTCAAAACAATCTCTATTATATTTCCCAGTAAATCCAAATTTTATAATTTTATGGTTGTTCAGAAAAGACAAGATGGCACCTTTTTTTCAAGATTTCTGACTTTAGTCTCTGATTGCTTACTTAATAACATGCGGAAACTAATTTGTTTATTTTTTTCTTTATGAGATAAAGAGGACCCAATTAAGTAATTCAAGTTCAAACTTGATTTTTTTTTAATTATAATTTATATGAGAAGGATCATAAAGCATAATGGTTTCACCACACATGCGACAACAAAATTGTCTTGATCATCCTTTTTAGTCGCTAGAACTGTTCAGGCATCAAATTGGGTCCCTCAAACCTCTTTCATTTTAAATCAATACAATTAAATTTTATTTTGCAAATTGTTCATCAAACACTTGTCGGATTTTTTTTCATCAAATCATGGTATTCCATATACTTTGACGATAAAAAAACTCCACCAAGTCTAATACCAGAAACAAATCTCAATATGAGTGGATCAGATTAAAAAACAAAAAGTTGAGGGACGAAAAAAAGAGTTGATGTCTCCCATGCCCGTGATGTTTAGAAGAAAATGGGGGTTAATACTTGTTTGGTATTCAGATTAAGTCCTCATTGCTTTAATTTAAAATAAATGTTTTTAAATTGAGTCAATTTTCTTTCTTGACACCGCAAGTAGCCAAAACCAAGCAAAATAAAACAAATAATCAAGTCTAATCTAAAATTAATATAATATTAAATGATATAACAAAAACATAAAATTAATTGATTAGATAAAAAAATAAAAAAGAAAAGGTGAAACATGGTTTGAATCCACGATATTTCTTCTCGTACATCACCAAGCTCTTTTAAAACAATTTCTCAATATTTTCAATTATAATTTTAAAAGTATTTTTTTTAAAATAAATTAAAAAGGCTAAACACTTAACTAAACAGAAATTATTTTCAACTTTTTTCTTCTTTTTTTCAAAAGTTGTAATATATTCCCCTTTGAAATTTTCATGAAAATACATGAAATTAATTTATTCCCCTTAATTTGTAAGATTTCTCATTGTGCATACTCATATCATGTCTACTCATTTCTGCATCTATATTCATGTTGGATTTTATTTTTGTATTTAATTTAAATCTAAAACTAATATAAATAGAGTTATTTGCTTATATTTCATCAAGGAGACGTCGATAGAGTCTGACCAGGATTATCACAGGTAGAGCCCATCGCAATCAGTTGCCTGCAAAAATTTACAAAACAGGAGATATTGCTTTGTGAGGACAGAACAATTTCCACCACCAAAGACACCGGCGGTCTCGCCGCTAATTTTAGCGAGAACGAATTCCGAGTTCACTATGGCCTTTCTCTTTAACTTCTAGCAGGCCGGACGATGTAAAAAATCAGTGCACATCACGACAATAGCAATGTATTCCAATAACCACCTCGGTAAAAACCTAACTCATACATTAATTAAACTTTAATTCATTTTAGTTTAATAATTAGAATATTGACTCGTGTTACGGTGTGCATCACATAAGAAAATTAAAAGAAATATATAGAGGATTAATCTAATATGACCTAGCTGTCTTCGCGGGTTCAAAAACAACCTAAATAACTAGTGAAAACATAGTTTTATTGAAGGTATGTATTTTGTTTTTAAATATTGAAATAATGATGTATTAAACCAATCCAACTAACATGTCAATCTATATATCGAATCATAAGATCATGATAACTCCATAAAAAAAACAAATATAGATAAATTATAAATTTTAATTTCTAATAAACTCAATGTTGAAAAATAAAATTAAAAATAATAATTACTCAAGTCAACCCGAGTTGACTTGTTAAGTTTACAACCCGATCACGAGACCATGATAAACCAATAGGAAGTAAATTGAAATAATTATGAAGCTTACTTGTCAATAAACCTAATGTTAGAAGATGAAATTATATAAAAAAGATTACATTTTTTTTTATTTAACTTGGGTTAACACTTTAAACTTATGACCTAAGTCACGAGACAAGATAACCTCATATAAAACAAAAAAAAAAAACAATTATGAAATATAATTCTTAATCAACTTAATATTAAAAGATGACATTGAGAACAAAAATTAATCTGAAAAATATAAAAATATTTGAGTCAATTAAATTAATTTGTCAAATTTTCGGTATAGATCATTAGAATGAAATAGCCTATAAGAAGTATATTGAAAAAAAATGAAGCTCAATTTCCAATAAAAAAACCTAATATTGAAAAAAAAAATAATTGAGAAAAAAAATATTATTTTATTGAATAATATTGAAGAAAAAAGAGTAATAAAATATCTCCTCTTTTAATTTATATTCTCTTAATATTGTATGTCATGAAAACGTGACTAATTATTTAGCCCAATGCCAAATATGATATACATATACGTTTGAATGAAACACGTTATTTTTTATCAACATACTTTCTTTAAAAATTATTTTTAATATCAGCACATGAAAATAATTTTAAAACACCAATTTCTTTTGTATAAAGTAAAAATAAAAATAAAAATAAAATTCAATTTTTTTTAAAAACATTTTTGAAACGCAACGCCAAACAGGACCTTAGCCTCTTCAGTTTTTATAATTTATAATTTTGATATATTTTTCTAGTTTTTGGATTTAAGAAAGAATAAATAAACTTATTAGAAAAAAAATGGGAGAGAAGGAAAGTTGTTAGTTTGACATATTTCAGTGATAAAAAGACTAATTTTGTTCCCAAAAGATTTTAGTTGATAAGAGAAAATTTATAAGAGTATTTTTAGATATTCATATCGCTTGAAAATATATATTCAGTAAGAAGAGATTTTTATATTGTGTTTTTAAAGTAATTTAGGGCTTTTTTAAATTGAAACACTAAAGATATTTATTTGGTGTTTTTAAATACAAAAATTAGTTAAAAAGTGGCATTTGAATATAAAAATTATTTTTCAATCATTATTTGAGTTTTTTATATTTCTCAAATAATATTATAGATTTTTATGGGAATGCTAATATGTGTTCCAATTATTACGTGACTAATATTAAAAAAATCTCATAAATATTTGTTTTAAAAACCCTGATGAAATTTTATTTAAAAAACAATGCTTGCAATATAAAAACATGTTTTTTCTCAAAACAATCTAATAAAAAAAGAGTTTAGATTGAAGAAATCCATTTTTTTCTTCTGATTTCAAAAAGCTGAAATTTTGTTTCAATAGAGAATATAAATTATTGTTTTGATTAAGAAAATATTAACATCTACTAATTAAATGAGAAAAATTAAACATATAATTATCAAATTTGTTTTATTTATTAAGCACATGGTAAGCTTTTGTTTTACCAAAAAAAAAGAGCTTCGCGTACATGTTTCTCTTGTTATAAATTAACATATAATTTCACATGTAACGTAGCGCGGTAAAATTACTAGTTGACCGTTTGGCATTGCGATCTCACCGGCTTTTGGCCGAAATTTGATTTTTTTTTTCATTTTAAATAAATATATTTTTGTGTGTTTTAGATCATTTTGATGTGCTGATTTCAAAAATAATTTTAAAAAAATAAAAAAACATCATTTTGATGTATTTCGGCACGATAAGCACTTTAAAAAACTACCGCAACCACACTCCCAAACATGCCCTTAATTTTGCAACAAACGATAACTTTGAAAGCGCTTGGGCGCAATTAATTCAGTAATGATGGTTTCCATGACAATGGAAGGAGCTCTTAGTAAGAACTGATCAACAAGAAATTTTTATTCGTCAGAGAATTATAATCATATGGGCATTGACAGAGACATCTTGTAGTTTGGTAGCCAAGAAAGATTGTCAGGGCTTGAATTTATCTGCCAGCAAAGGTTGATCGATCCTGTTCAAACTGGTCAGTGGAGCTACGAATGAGAGAAGCACAGCAAAGTGAAAAGAAATCATTTTTTGTATTCATCAGAGTGCTTGATTTCTTGGAATTTTACACTCAGCCCCATCAGATAAACATTGAATCTTGATGGGGTTAGAACTTAGAAAGCAACTGGAAAGCTACTCAGGGTAAAAATGCTTTCCTTCATCTTTCTTGTACCAAGCACACACCGACCCACAAGATAAAGCCATCAAAAGTACGGCAGCCTGTTCTTCTTCTCCCAGTTTTCTCTTCCAGTCTTCCTGAAACGTCCCATCTCTTATGAACCCCATCAAATCTAGCTTCAATGAAACTCCTAGCTTACTACTCTTGCTACTTTTAGCCATCTTCTTTCTACTAAGCTCCGGTCCTCCCTTGTCCAGGCCAAGAAGAGCCCTTCTCTTCTTCCTCTGTCTGATCCCACACGCATTGCACAGTGTCTGCAAACAAAATTAGATAAAGCTTGTCAGAATCACAGTACAGAGAGTTGATACTTGATGAGGAAGATGATTACTGCGAAATGAGTGATCATATACACACCCTGGGACCAGCTGGGCCACCTCGCCAACATGGGGTTCTTGTTGTTTGGCAATCTGTGCATCTTCTTTTGATATCACTACAGTTGCTTGGATGAGCATCATCCATGTCCTCTGACTCTGGCCCCTGTTTAAATAAATTGATGGCATTAAGTAAGGAGCAAACAAACTAATAATCATCACCAAAATTAGAAAAAAAATGCAAGAAGAATAAGATCACTCACTTTTGTGTGCAAATCCATGATCTTTACAAAAAGAGACTGAAGACAAGGACTTCAAAGTAAGTGGACTTCAACAGACATGAGAAAGAGACAGAAGAGATGGGCGTCAATTCAAAGAGACCTGGAGCAAGGGGAGCAAAAACATAGAACAAATATTCTCATCAGGAATGGAAGGAGAGATATAATGCAGAGAGGTGTTAGCAGGAAAGAAGGAGAGGATGAGGAAGAAACAGAGGAGTAGAAAGTAGAGGTTTGGAGATAAAGATAGTAACAACAGCTGCCACTTTCAAGGATCATGACGGCTAGTTTTTTTTTTATTGTGGGGTTTGCAACCCTAATTCAAATTTTCCTTAATTGACGAAAATACCCATATGTGTTTGGTTCTATGAACCCAACCCATTCCTTTTCATTTTTGTTGGAAAATTCAGGATTTAATTAATTAATGACCACTCATAAAGGCATGTTTCACAACATTCCGTTCCAATTATGTTTTTGATTTTTCTATACTTTTAAATTATGTTTTTGTATCATTCTAACAAGTTAATATCAAAATTAATAAAAATATTATTTTAATATATTTTCAAACAAAAATTACTTTAAAAATCAATCTTTACTTGTCAGGTTGAGTTAAAAGCATGCATCCTTAGGTATTATCGACCACACAATCTAACATACACAGTGTCTGTTTAGAAGTGTAATTGAACTTATTTTTTAAAGTTTTTTTATTCAAAAATACATTAAAATAAATTATTTTTATTTTTAAAAATTATTTTTGACATCAACACATGAAAATGATCTAAAAATTTAATTGAAAATAAAAAAATAACTTGTTTTAAAAATATTTCAAAAATACTTTTGAAACACAGTGTACCATACATGTATATATATAAGAACTGAAATCACTAAAGATCCAAGGCAATGGTTTAGATGGGCATTCTGGTAAATGGATTATGACAGAATCAAGAGGAGTTGCCCCTTCTGTCGCTCAAGAGTTGTAAAAGAGCATTGAAAAATGAAAGAAGTCATGGCGGGGCCTGAGGCTGTTATTAAAGAAGAGAAAACGATGCAAGAAGAGACAAAACCCAGCCCACAGATTCTGGACCAGCCACAGACAGCCAGCCATGCCCTGGAACACGACGAACCAGTTACTAGAAACCAATAATGATGGTGGTTCTTTTGCCTACCATGGATGCCTTAATAATTCTCTGCTTCGCCACTGATTACTGCATGATTGAGCCATGAAACTGAGCTCCGCTCGTCCCATGAAAAAAAAACCCAGAAAAATTCTACTGTCATTTGCTATATTGGGGCCAGCAAACTCATCAGGGACACAGTTTTTTGGGATTCAAATTCTCAATAAATCATGACCAGTGGTGTTGTTCTCCACAGGATTCAGATCAAAACCAATGGATTTCACTGCTCCGGCGTTGGCATTATTTACATCAAATCAACCGGTCAGACCATCTGAGGTCTGATGGAGAGAGTCTTTAGTTGGTGATTTCACTGTATGCCGAGCAAATTATCAGGCGGTTCTTCCTTTCAGTGCTTCAACCTACCCCTCCGTCCAAGTTGAGAGCAAATTACAAGAAAAGCGAAGAGAACACCCATCAGGCACACTGGCCCTGAAAACAGGAACGCTGCCCAGTCCTGGAGTTTTTTCTGTGGAAAATGCCGCCTGTCTGAGATGAGCAATGCCCGGTATACGGCTTCGGTTACGGCACAGGCTGTAGCCGGATCAGATTCTTCTGCAAGAAATCCATGTTCTGTGAGGCAAACAATTAGTCTCTCATATTCCTAGACGCTCATATATATATAAAAATTTGTTTTTGAGATTTTCATGGTAGCGCGCAAATGCAAACAGACGGACATCTCCATTTATTTTTACTACCTATTCTCAAGCGCCATCTTCACAAGAGTTTCCGAGGTGCTTTTATTTGTGTGTGTGTGTATATATATATATATATATATATATATATATATATATATATATATATATAAAACAGAGAGATATATAATAACATTCAATATTTTCTTAATTTAAATACTCCATTTTTTATATTAAATTAACAAGAACACCCTTGTTTTTATTGAATAATAATATAAATATTTTAGGTAACTAGTTTATACATCAAGAAATCAATTTAAACACTTATTATATATTTCGATAACTTTAATCAAAGACCAAAATGATTAACATGATATATATGTAATGTAATTTGTAAGTAGATATATTAATTATTTTACTTGGTAGTTACAATTTTATGAATTTAAATTTATTATTTAATTCATTTCAATTTTCCACTTTTTTAAACTTAGATAATACTTGTGCTAATATTACAAAGACAATTATCTTATGGTTAAATTAAGAAGCTGCTTGTTTCCGCTTTTCACTAGCCGCCATCGCAGAAATTCAAACTTTTTTTTTTCATTTTAAATAAATATGTTTTGGTGTTTTTAGATCATTTTGATGTGCTGATGTCAAAAATGATTTTTAAAAAATAAAAAAACATCATTTTGATGTATTTCGGCACGAAAAACACTTTGAAAAGCTACCGCAACAGCTCTCCCAAACAGGCCCTAAATACTTCAGATTTTAAGTGTAAAATATGATTCACCTTTTCTTTTGTAAATTCTTAATAACCAGTCAAACACAATAAAAATGCATGATTAATAATTTTTATATCTAATCAAATACAAATATCACATTCTCAAGAATCACATTCTCAAGAATCACATTCCATCAAAACATCTAATCATTCCTGCACCAAACACCCTCTGAACGAAGAAATTGATGGTAAAGAGTAAGGCTTACTGCAATTTCTCAAAGCAGGGGAGTGGAAGAGCTCTCTAGTGGCCTCTAATGGCTTGGAATCACTGCCTTTTAAATCTTTAGAAACCTCTGCTATGTCAACCACCACCATTGAAAAATCCACTGTCCTTTATACAAACTTTGAAGATGACCTCAAACCAGCAGTTTCTGAATCATCTTCCAGCAATACATCGTCTCCTGATCTCAAGCACAGCTGGTTATGGCGCACCCCATCACTCATCCAAATTGACAACTCCTCAAGAGCATCCCCAATTTTACCATAACTAAACCCTAGAATCGTACACTCAAAACCCGCCTTGCCACGATCTCATTACATTGTGCTCTTCCATGTACATGGTGGTGTATTTGGAAGCACTGGCTACAAATTAGGTCAAATTAATTCTCAGTCCGCAGTTATCAACCATTTGGAGAGCTCTTGCCAGAGCCAGAGAAACCCACCAGGAGAATAGTGATTACTGGTGGAACGTCCATTTCTTCCTTTTTGATACCTCCTGTGGGCACCCAGAAATCACCTGAACGATACATTTGTAGCTTGTATCTGACTTCATCGAGCCCTTCTTGAGCAATCAAAGCCAGTCTCTCCAACTGTCTAGGAACTCTGACCCTTGGAGCAAGGCATGCAATTTCTGGGAGGTCAGACTTAATCCTAACCAATTCATCAAACTTTGCTGCTGATCTCCACCAACAGTAACCAGGACTTGACAATCGGTGTCCATCTTCATCATTGGAAGAGAGTTGGTTCTTCACGACTCTGTTTCACCTCTTTTTTTACCAGGATCCTCTCTTTTTTCCATCAAGTAATATCTGTGAATATTTCAGGATTTCCTTTTTGTAAACCATTATACTTGGCTTGCTACCAAATAAACAAATAGATAAATAATGAATGAAAAAGTTATGGCATTGCAATTGGTAGTTTTCTGGTTATTCAGAAATACTCACGATGCACTTGCTTTCTTGTGTTCAAAGAGGAGATCTTGTTGACTCGTATCACTTGGCCTGAGCTATTCATTCAATTTTACTGGGTTAAATTCTGGGAAATTATGGTAATATAGAAACCGTCGGATTCTTCTTGACATGTTTATGGACTGAAAGCTTCAGCTTAGTTTTAGTGGAGCTTTGTCTGTTCTGATCTATACTTGCTTTTGATACATTGACATGGCTTACTTGCTATCGATTTACCACCAACATGGCAAAATAAGTAGGTCTACAGAGCTTGATTTATCTAGTTTGTATCTGTTCTAATCCATATTCTTTTTTTACATAACCAGGGTGTCCGTGCAGCTTACTTGCACCATAACTAATTTACGAACCCATTGAATATCCTTCAAGTCTAGTGAGCAGGTAAGACACCGCAGGGGTGACAGAAATATACAAAGAAGATCGAACCCGGGTGCATCCTTTCCTCCGCTAGGCCATGACCTCAAGTGCTTTATATCCATATTCTTGTTAGATACACTGACATGCCATGATTCCCATCACATGAAGATGTTACAGCTATACAACTCTCGGTCCCTTTGTTTTGTCATCCCCTTTTCTTTTCTTTCCTACTTTTGCTGGGGCGATGTGTATTGTGTGCAGTGGAGAGATTTTGAAAAGAACAAGAGACTAAAGGAGATTGGTATGAAAGAATCATTTCAATTCAAGCCTATTTTATGCAGGTAGTTGTCAAACATTTTAGAAAGCCCACAATGGTAATTCAGTGGATGGGAATGAATGCACTCATCTTTTTTTTTGAATGAGAGGAAACTCCAACCCCCCCAGAAAACTCACTTTATGGGCTGAGGTGAGCGAGTAAAACTCCTGTTGTCCCAGGCTCTTACAAAGGGTGCACGTGTGCAGTGGAGAGATTTTGAAAAGAACAAGAGACTAAAGGAGATTGGCATGAAAGAATCATTTCAATTCAAGCCTATTTTATGCAGGTAGTTGTCAAACATTTTAGAAAGCCCACAATGGTAATTCAGTGGATGGGAATGAATGCACTCATCTTTTTTTTTGAATGAGAGGAAACTCCAACCCCCCCGGAAAACTCACTTTATGGGCTGAGGTGAGCGAGTAAAACCCCTGTTGTCCCAGGCTCTTACAAAGGGTGCACGTCCTGACTCGAACTCGATACTTGCTGTGCAGATCACAAGCCTTTTGCCATCACGCCCTGCCTCTTGGGGGACATGAATGCACTCATCATTTATGCATTGGCTGCATGTGACCTTTTCCCAGCAGCCATTCAAGGTTTCTATTGGGGTTCACTGGAAAACAACTTGTAGACTGTTTCTACTTGGCTGCCTGTCCTGTTATGAGTTATTCCTTCTCCACCCAATCACTCCCCAGAATAAATACTTGTTAGTGTAATGGCTGGCATTCTGCTTATTGGTCCATCTGAACAAATGCAGAGGTGCATGCTCGCAAGCACACACTGATAGAGGATCCACCTTCATGTTTAAACCTATTATTATTACACAAACCTACAACCATCGATTTTGTTCAGTTGAATGGCTAATACAATGTCATACCTCATATACAATTACTCTTACTCTCCCCCCCCCCCCCACACACACACACAAGGAAATTAGAACATGCCACAGTTACTGTTGCTTCTCACTATTTAACTTTTTCTCACCAGATCTATAGTTTGCTGAACCTATAGTCAATGTTCTGGATGTTTTGGTGCTTACAACTAAGTATGACAAGCAGGCTGATGGCACACAATCGCTGTTGCAAGCCATGTTCCATTAAAAGTGGAGCACCTTAGTTTTTGTACAGGTGGAGATTTTATCTTGAAAGGCATATATGTAGATTCTGTTTGTTCCCTGTGGAAGACTAAATTATACCTTGTGAGTAAAATACAATTGTTTTTGGAACCAGCATTGTTATTCCCACAACAGCAACTCCCACCGCTGGCTCAATTTTTCCCTTCATTTTTCTAATCATTCCCACCTGCGAGCCGGGATCAATTTAGTCGAAGATTATTTGCGTCATCTTTCCACTTTACACTTTAGTTGCAACATAAAAACGTAAAATTAAAGGAAAAGGAAAAAAGAAAATCATCACTGCGTACATAGGTGTTCCGGATAGGGAAAAGGCACTGGATTGTTTCAACCTTACACATTCCATAGAGCTGGTAAGATACGAAGAAAAGCACTATCCAGTGGCTTTCCTGTATCAAAAAGGGGCAGCAGAGAATCAATGAGTCCAAAACCTGGCTCTGTCAACCTAACCTCGTCAGTGGTAACCTGATCCTTGCTATTTAACCCAGCCACTAGCATCTCTTTATAGCCAAAAGGGAAAAACTTCACTGTGCGAGGAAAATCGGATCAGCCACTGAAAATCTTAAGCATAAATCTACTCACCATCCAGATTTTGTTGCTGCTAAGTGACAAGGAGCAGTCCCTGATGGTGAAAAAGTGAAATGAAACCCATCTAAAACAGAGTAAAGGTCTATAGCTAGATAAAGAAAACAACATTATTATTCCCACAACGCACAAGTCTCTGTGGGTCACCAACCGTGTTAATTTATCCTGTTTTAATCAGTGATTAATCATGGCAAGTTGCTAAGCGTCTAACTACATTTATTTAACCACCACCTACTGGTGGATTTCGAAAAATATAATTGCAAGGTGCATTCTTTGTCTTCGCCAAAAAGGCAAGCGATAGGCAGTCACAGTAATCCCATAATGGTTGATTGTGCAGATCAAAGATTAACGTTTTTGTTTCTTCCTTTTCAAGATAGGTATAACTTCTTCTTTGCTTCTGCCATGGAGTTATCTTTCGGCCATAAAAACTTTGCCAGCTCCAGATTCCCACCATCATAGCCTGAGGCGAGACGTGAAAAAAGTTTTATGCTCACTCCTTATCTTTTCTTTTCTAACTCGTATATAATTACTCCACCTGTATTCCACACTCCTTGTAGAGCCTGCAGCCTCGCCAAACTCCCTCCCACTCTTCAGGGAAGCGATTAGGAGAGAGAGAGAGAGAGAGAGATGACAACTGAAAAGACAGATATTGAGGTTTCTGACACAACCAGCGACAGCATCCAGAATACACCAACGCAAACCCCAGTAAACAGCGAGACACCGACGTCAGCTGCCCCGCGCTTTGGAAAAGCACTTGCTCATAGAGCCCTCTATGGTTCAAGCAGCCGCCATGGTGGAAGTCGAAAGGGCAGATCCAGTGATGTGAAAACATCACCAAGTAGGCTAAGCAAGGTTTCACTGGCTAATGACGCAGAAAATAGGGCATGAGTGCTTTACTGTACTGATCCTGTGCTGAATTTCTGTGTAATGAAATATTGTAGAGTTCGTAACATTCTGTACAACTCCGGTGCTTAGATAGATATCAGCAGATATATTCTCATCTCTGTTATTCTCTACAAACTGGCCAGATAGTCTAACATCACCTCATTGGCTACGCTGACCACCAATGGAAAAACTATACGTGGCCATACTTTTCCCTTCTCTTCCCCTCCATGAAAGCAAATAACCAGAATCCACCATTGCTCTGTCTCAGCACCCCCTTTTTACTCTTTCATAGGTGTATAAAAGCATATAACACCAAAAGACAATATCTGTTCCTTCTCTGCGTTCACACAGGTTTTCGGCACCAATGGCTGAGAATATATCTGCTGATTATAGAACATAAGGAAAACATACTCTTAACTAGCACATAAAGAAAACACAAATTCTTCAACAACATTCCCATCCAATGAGGGAGAACGTTGACCAGGTTTTCCAGATTATAGTACAGGGAATTATATCACACGCTGACCATTCCAGCTCGTTCTTATCTAGCTCAAACAAACGGAACCATGCTTTGCAACCATTACAAACCATCTGCAACAACTATTAGAAATAAATTCCTTTTTATATATATATATATATAATAGCAATCTAAATGAAACATTTAACGCAAAAGAGGGGGGTAGCTCTGTGCTCAACTCCATCAGTGACTAGGAATATGATCATTCTGCTTGCATGATACGACAGTAATAAGCTTCTCGATTTTTCTAATATTTGATAGAATGCTTACTAGATCTCTATACAAAAGAAGTGGAACAAAATTTGCACGGAAAATTTTAAACTGATGGTGTTAATCTAACAGGATACCGCTATTACTCCATGCATCTATCAATATCTAGCAACTTGCCTACAGAAATCCTAGCCCATCTCCATTCAAATCACCACCTTCCATCATTGGACAGTCAGTTGCATCATGTCCATACTGTCCACAGCAAGGCACAGAGCAACGCCTGCGTTTCCTGAAGGTATTCATGCCGTCTCTCAGTCTTCTCTCTTTCATCTTTCCCAAAGTTATTTCATGACAATTTCCATCAGCAAAACCATGGACAAATCCATCAGAATCTTCAACCTCTGGAAGTATCAACGAGTCAGACGGACTATTATAACCAATATCATTACAACCATGTCCTGCCCTTGGGAATTCCTTGATACGCGTTAACACCTCAGCAACTTGATCACAAGCGACATCAAGACGTTCTTCTGTCTCTATTGATTCTGTAAGAAGTGTCGAAACGATGGACTGTAATAACTGAACCTTTTCTGCATGTTCTTCTGAAGTAAAAGTCTGGAAGGGCTTGGTCAAAGATGTACTGACATCACGCCATCGAACAGGTAGATATCGATCCGGAATGTGAAAGCAGTTGTTAGTTGATAGAACGCGGAGAACATGTCTACAAAGAATTCCTGAAAATTCAAACAAACAGCAGCTACAGCTAATGAATTCATCATGAGGAATCCAAATAACTTTGCACCCTCCATCCATATCAGTATGGATTCTCACGATGAAATAAGTCTCATCCACCATTAGTGATGCATATTGTGGAGCCAACACAAGTTCTTCTTGTAGTTTGCTAAAGGCATAAGGTGTTAGAACAGTTGCAGCATGAGATTCAATTGGAGATCCCGTTTTAAGGGAGATTTTATGAACCTTTCTTTGCATCTTTTGTCTTGGTCCTGGTTCCTTGAATTCAACAGCAGCAGCTACCTGAAAAGAGAAGGTTAAGATAACAAAATCTGACAACATTAAGCAAGAGTATGAGAGAAAAGGTTGTACATCTCCTACCTGCTCCACAAAGTTATCAAGAAACTGGGCACTCAAAACCCGCTGGATATAAGCATTTATAGACTCTGACTGAAATGTACTGGTCATTCCAGCAAAAAAGTAGCACCTCAAGTATGGCAGTGCCCAAAATGTGCGCAATGCAAACAAACTGATGATGTGCTTATTTCCGTGCACTCCATATGCATCAACCATGTCTCTCCATCCAACTTCAAAATCCTCCACTGACTGCAAACCATAGAGCCGTAGAAATTCAGCCTTCCATTTATCATATTGTGACCCAAGAGGAACAGAAAACCAATCAGAGAACTTTGCAATGATATGCCATATGCAAAAGGCATGCTTGGTCCTTGGCATTTCAACAGAAATGGCTTCTTTAAGCCATATATTTTGATCAGTTAATATAGTTTCTGGGGCCTTTCCATCCATGAACTCCAAGAACGTCTGTCATAAAAATTCAAAGGAGGAAATGGCTAAGAAATGGTTACAAGAAATATTAAAACACTTCAGGAAAAAAGGCATAACCAAATTTCAATAGTTGGGAATGAAGCTTTTTTGAGTTGTATGCATGAGGCAATGGTATTGTCTTCAAGAGGATGGATCAAAGAAAATAATAACAAGAAAATACTAACTAACTCTTTCGTGGAAAACAAACTAAATGTAATTGCTATCAATTATTCAAGGATGATATCCAGACTTGGGAGAAAATGAAACAAAACAGTGGTTTTTAGATTGACAAAAAAAAAAGAAAAAGAAAGCAATCCTGAAGAAGTGAAAGAAAGGGCAATAAAAAATTGTCCTGTGCAATTCATGTAGCGGGATTTACAATGTACTAGATGCATGTTACATTGGAAAAGAATAGCACTTAATCATGTATGAAATGAAATAAATTGAATTTTTAGAAAGAGGTCATAAAGGATTAAAGGAAAATGTGTTTGCAGATGTTACTTGTTTGGCAAGATTTATGACTAAATGCTAACTATAACTTTCACACAACCCTTCATCACTATGTAGCTTACTTGATCCCGGGCTGAATGCATGCGAGCTACAGTCAAACAAAAGGGGGATTTGATTGGTTTGAATGATTATAATGATGTCCTCTTTATGAAAGTTGCAACAACATTACAAAAGATCCCATACTTAAAGCAATGCCAAACAGCTTGTTACCTTCAATGCCCAGGAAAAAGATTCCATATTTTCATCCCGCAGAAGCACACAGCCAAAGAAACAATTAGTTCCATGATTGTCCACCCCAATCCAAATCCCTAGAATCATGTCGTAGGCATCCAAACGGTGTGTTGTGTCAAAAATTATGGAATCTCCAAAGGCCTCGTATGATTGAATAGATGAAGCATATGACCAAGCAATTTGCTCCAAGCGTTTATTTGCATCAATGTGGAAGTTGTACTTAAAGTTGGGATCATTGTCCTTCTTGTATTTGCACATTTCAAGAAGGTCAATAGCATCATTATCTCGATTAACATTCCTAAAAGATTGTAACAGGTTTCTGACATCTATTTCTGTGAATGGTAAACAGCCAAGTTTCACACCCTTCTCCAGTTCCATTAACCTCAACATTTGTCGAACTGACATGCCAGCTTTTGCATACATGCATATCCGACTTTTTTCATCTGCAGACATGGTGCAATAAGCAGGAAGTAACTGTACTTCATTTGATTTCAGAAGTTCATGGTTGTGGATGTTGCTAAAACCAGTTATACGCCATTCAGGAACATCAAAATCAGCTCTTTTAACTATTCGCATGTATGCTTGGCATCCACACCGAGATGATTTTCGATTTCTTTGCAGCTTTCCATCATCTGAAGCCTTTATCTGAGGATAGCCACCACGGTGGCATGTGAAATCCCTTCTTGTGATTCCCCTACCCACACCATCTTTTCCTCGAGTGCGGTGACGTCTGATTGAAAAGCCACATTGCTTTGCAAAGCTGCAATAAAATTCATATGCAGCATCTTGGGAAACAAATCTCTGGCCAATAAAAGGGACAAGGTTAACGGAAGTTTGCCGCGATAAAATTGTGTCCTCTGGCACTTCCTCCACAGTTCCGATATCATCCGGACATGAATCCATGCCACTTTCAGAAGTTTCTTTCACTACATTTGTTAATCTGGACATTGTTTCCATAGTAGATAAATGATAATGTAGATATAAGCCTGCAGAGAAGTTTTACAAGTTTAAGAATTAAAACATTTTCTTTTCATACATTTAAGAGAAATGAATTTTTATATCTTTTTTTTAGTGTTTGCAAATATTTTTCTCTTATTTCCTCATTTTGGAAAGATGCAAATAACTTTTTTCAATACTTCGGACGCTGAAAAATGTTCCTTCCTAACAAGAACTGTTATCATCCGTTTATTTGCATTGAGAAAATGTGCATTTTCTAACCATTAAACCCAACATATTTTTCATCCATTCTTTAAAAATAGTACTAAATACTCATGATGTTATGAACCAATATCAAGAGTTGTTAAAGGCAGGAATCTTCGACATTAGCTGAGGGCTACTTTGAGAATACAAATGCATATTCTCCTAGATTTTTCAAAGAATTTAATGAGCAACCAACAACATATATGAAACGCAACCACTTCAATATCATGCAATAGGTAAAGTTGATTGGCAAGCTCAATAAATAAATAAAATTATGCTTCTGCTTAAGAAAATTTCATAGTGCAGCAAACTTGAAAACAAATTCTCATTTTCATTGTCATCAAGACGGAAATGTCATCTCTAAACAATTTTTCACCACATTAGTGCAGACCTCCAATACTCGTAAGAAAGCCCTAAAATCCTACCAATCTTTTACACACTTCCGCTTTAACCACAGGTTTTGATTCCTATGCATGATCCAATGCAAATTTGAACAAAATCATCAAATTTAAACAGTATAATCACAGTGATCACACGCAAAACTATTAAAAAGCATGAAATTGAAATCTCGAGAAGACAAAAAAAGAAGAAGATTATTCATACCTATCAAATTGAATTGATATCAAGATTTTGAGTTCTGGAGAGACGATGTGTGCCTGCTTTTGAACAGGCGGGTAGCTTCAACTGGAGAGAGTTATGCGCCCACCTGGAAGACGATAGGTTAACTTGAATCCCAAGCTATCGTGCGCCGTGATAGGCACCGGTTACCGAGTCACTTTGTTGATTTTCAGCCATTGGATTCCATTAAAGGTTTTTGGGATTCGGTCCGATCAATCCGTTTTGACCGTCAGATATTCTCAGTTCCCGAATCAGCGGCCAAAGTGAGAAGTGTTCCGCGTATACAAATCGACGTATGCTAGCTAATCATTCATATGTGTAGCGCTAACTTGCGCGGAAGTTATATTTACCGTTAGCAAGTAAACGAAGTTAAAACCTTGTTTGTCAAACATAATATTGTCAATTTTTGATTTTTTTTGTTTTTAATATTACCCATTAAAATAATTTAAAAATATATACAAAAATAATTTAAAACAGAAATTTTGATATTCTCAAAAAGTTTAGGGGGCATTTTAAAATTACTTTTGGGTCCCTGTATATTTTTCTAATCATTTGACTTAATACGAGGGTTGCAAACTTTCATTTTAAGATATTGATTCGATATTAAAAATATATGTTTTTCTTTAAATTCATAAAAAAATACAAAATAAAATCCAAAAATAATTATTTAAAAAATACAAAATATGCTTTTATTTATGTTCATAAATTTCAAAAAACTTTCATGCATATCCTATAAAAAAGAAACTTGCATTTTTATCATACTTTAAAAATATAATATAAAATAAAATTTGTCAAAGAGTATCATAATTAGTTTACGATTATCTATTAGAATATTGTTAAAATTTCAGAAATACCTCAATTAATTAATATATGGAGCATGAATTTAACAGCATAATGTATATTTTTGATATTGAATTAAATGAATTAACAAGAAAAATTTTAAGAATTAATTGTAGATTTTAATATTTAGAGGTATAAAATTAAATTGTAAATATATCTCTATGCATTAAAGGTACAAAGTAGAGATAAATATGACATTAAGATTTGAGCCTTAAAATAGTTACGTTTTAGATGGATAAGGTGGAGATCTACTTAGTAAAAGAGATCTGTCTTGAACCTTAAACAAACCAACAAATAGAAAGATGACTTAGAAAAAAAATTAATAATACAACTCATTATAAATATGGTGCACTATGGATGATGTATCTTTTTAAGTACAACTAGTTTTCTTACTCAAACTCTTACAGACTAGTATGTTTCTTGGTGACTATAATACTAGAACATGAGTCTTGAACAATTCAAATAATAATTTTAGAATTATTCTCAATACATTCAAAACCTTTTCATTCCAGAATGCATATGTGCCATTTGACATCATGCATGTCACGTTAGTTAGTATGCATGCTAGAACTTTGAATTAATATCAATTGCAAGTTTGATTATATGCTTAGTATACATACTAAAATTCCATTATTATATTTAATATATTTTCCATGAGTTATGTTCTTACATGTGTTGTTTTAAACATGTATAAACTATAGTCTTTTCTTGGATATCTTTTGGTTAACATATCTTTGTGATGATAAATTAAAAACTCCATTTTCATTATTTTGAATTACAATCTTAAACCTTTACCTTACATTAGACATTGTTTAGTTTATCAGGTTAAGGAATAATAATAATAATAATAATAATAATAATAATAATAATAATAATAATAATAATAATAATAATAATAATATAGATTAGTTGTTAAAGAGGATTTTAACATCTTTAAAATTGAAGTTATAACTTAACTTCTTTTTAATTTGCTATATTATCATATATAGGTTTATTTCAAATGGATAGCTAAGTCATATAACATTTTTTACTTATTCCTAAATTAGTGAGATATGAGTTTTTTTTTAAATTTTGATAAGAAGTGATTTCTTTAAAGCATTCATGAATCCAAAAATTGTTTAAGTCGAAAATGAACACAACAATAAGAACTAAAAGAAATCCTTAGGAAGAAAACTATGTAAGTTGCATTGTCTTGGTTGAATAAAAATAATGGTTGAATAAGAAAATTAATTCTTGATTTATAGTAACTAATAAAAAAAAGAATGATGAAAATTATTTTTGTAACCTTATAACTTTCAAATTTAAAACTACAAAAAGGAGAGGTGAATAACGAGTTTAAGAAATATATGTTCTTCATCTTCTTATATTTTAATGTGTATTTGTTACACCAGTCAAACATGGATCTATCATAAGTCAATAAGAATTTACCACAAATAGATTACATAAATGATCTAACGAATATATTTATGGACCAATAGGATAGTTTTGGGTCCAGAAGAAGGTTTGGTTGCACCACACCAGAGTGATGGCTCAAAGAGAATATTTTTTTGCTTGCGTGTCATTTCACCATTTATTTGCATTTTATATACCAATTGCCTAATTTATT
This sequence comes from Salix brachista, assembly GCA_009078335.1. Classification (NCBI taxonomy): domain Eukaryota; kingdom Viridiplantae; phylum Streptophyta; class Magnoliopsida; order Malpighiales; family Salicaceae; genus Salix; species Salix brachista. Next base: position 15,604,631 of record CM018573.1, read on the forward strand.
TATACTTCTTGTTGTCAGCACTGATTGGAATGTTTAGGTATGCAACTAGGTGGTTGCTTGTTTTTATATTTTATATTGTAAGTGTGTCTTAAAATAATACAGCTATGATTCTAAAAATCACTTCGCCAAAAGCTTAATTGATTGAAATGTAAAATAATTAGAAAATTTGTATTAATTATTCGGAAACCCTACAACAATCCATAGCCTTTCTTGAAGTGTACGGAAGATTTTACTTATAGTATATATGCACTTCTACTCCCATAGGTTCAAGTAGTAGAGCTACCAACCATATAATCGTTGTTTAAGAGCCTGTTTGGGAGAGCTGTTGCGGTAACTTTTCAAAATGATTTTCGTGTTGAAATATATCAAAATAATATTTTTTTTATTTTTTTTTAAATTATTTTTGACACCAGCACATCAAAATGATCTAAAAACATTAAAACATATTCATTTAAAATGAAAAAAAAATTGAATTTTTTGGAAATGGCGTTTGAAACTGTTGCAGATTGTAGAATTACCAGTGCATGGCGTTGCAGTGCATGGAGCTGCATGGTGTCTTGGTATCCCGCAGCCTAAGGAGCAAATTGAGGAATAGGAAAATTATCATGAAGCAGCCGTGACTCAACTATCCTACTACTAATAGGACTTCAACTCAAATAGGAATTGTAATTATAAACTACAACTGGAGATAGTTCTCTCTATATATACTTGTACAAATCGACTACAATGAATAAGAAACAAAGACTATTTTTCCTCACAATTTCTTCATGGTATCAGAGCGGTGATCCCCTTCACTGCGTATTTTTTTCAAAAAACTCTTGTGTTCTTCCTTTCTTCTAAAGTCTTAAAAATACCATGGCTGAAGATGGAAGTCACGACACAACTAAGGAATCAAAGGAGATTGTTATCTCCTCATCCATCACCACTGATGGTGATATCAGTACAGCTCAAAAATTGAGCACAATGTCATTAAACGAATACAATTACCTTCCTTGGTCAAGGGCCATCAAAATTGCTCTAGGAGGAAGATCAAAGTTGGGATTCATCAATGGCACAATCAAAACGCCAGAACTTGGCACACAGGAGCATGATGCTTGGCTAGCAAAGGATCAACTAGTTATGTCATGGATCCTCAATTCAATGGAGCGCAATATAGCTGAAATTTTTAGCTATTCAGAATCCTCCTTGGACCTCTGGAATGCTGTTCGTGACATGTACGGGAACCAAAACAATGCTGCTCGAATCTTTCAAATACAGCAGGAAATAGCCAAGATAAATCAAGAGGGAAAATCTTTTGTAACCCTACTGGGAAACTTGAAGAGGCTGTGGAACGAACTGGAGATGTATCGACCACACACTATAGATGCTGCCATCATGAGAAAACGAACAGAGGAAGATAGGATTTTTCAGCTACTAGCCAGCCTTAATTCTGACTATGAAGATCTCAGAAGTCATATTTTAATGAACTCTGAACTTCCATCATTCCAGAATGTATGTGCAACAATACAACGAGAGGAAGTGCGTCGCAAAGTCATGTCTCGTGCCCCTGTTCTCAGCAACAAACCTGACATGCATGCTTATTTCACTCGTCAATTTCCAGAAGGGAAAAATCATAGAGGGAAAAGACTGGATATCAAATGTCAGCATTGCCATAATTCTGGACATACGATTGATCGATGCTGGAATTTACATCCAGAACTGAAACCAAAATTTATGAAGGATCACAGAGGGAAACTAAACAATCCACATAAAGCCAACTTGGCTAACCATTCCAGTGAGACATTCACCTCCAGTCCCGTGGCCTTGTTAAATGATTTTGCGAACTACCTGCAAATCAAGCAGGGACAAAGGAGCAACCAACAACGAAGAGCAAAATCAAAAGTCAGCTATTATCAGCCAATTTGCAGGATTTCTGGTAGAGACCAACTCAGAAAATAGCCAAGGTATTCTTCTTGCATTTATGACTGCATTAGAGATTAGTAGTTCTCATGATTTATGGGTCATTGATTCTGGAGCCACGGATCACATTCAAACAAATTGACAAACCTTGATGATTTTTGTGTCTCTCCCACTCCGGTCTATGTGTCAGTAGCTAACGGGAAGGGAGCTGCTGTTAAAGGGAAGGGAAAAATGAAACTTGTGTCATCCACCATTGAATCCGATGTCCTTTATATTCCATCATTTCCTTTCCAATTACTCTCTGTCAAAAAAATTACCACTGTGCTAAATTGTGAAGTAGTATTCTCGTCTTACAGAGTGATTTTCAGGACCTCGTCACCAAGAAGATGATTGGTGAAGGATTCTTGTTGCATGGTCTGTACTACTTCTCTCCAGATCCCGAATTTTCCAAGAGTTTTCAAGCAATATCTGCAATTGCAGCTCCTGTCAATGAACATCTCCTTTGGCATTATCGTCTAGCTCACCCCTCAAATTCAGTTTTCAATAATTTATTTCCCAGCCTATCAAAAGAAAGTCTTGACTGTGAAATATGTCATTTTGCAAAGTCCTGTAGGCTGCCATTCAAAACTTCAGTATCGCAAACTTCTCATATATTTGAAATGATACACTCAGATGTTTGGGGTCCTTTCTCTGCATCAATTGATGGTTTTAGATACTTTGTAACCTTCATTGATGATTTTTCTAGAGTTACTTGGATCTATTTACTGAAAACTAAATGTGAAGTTCTTGAATGTTTTGAAAATTTCCATGCCTTGGTCACTACTCAATTCTCTGCAAAAATCAAAATTTTACGTTCCGATAATGGCTCAGAATATATGTCCCATAATATGACACACTACCTAAACTCTAATGGAATAATGCATCAAACCAGCTGCGTCTACACGCCGCAACAAAATGGCTTAGCTGAACGTAAAAATCGTGATCTAATGGAGAAGACGCGTGCCATCATGCTTCAAATGAATGTCCCTAAATACCTCTGGTCTTATGGTGTCCTTACTGCCACACATCTCATAAATTTGTTACCCAGCCGAGTGCTGGATTTCAAATGCCCTCTTGAAATTTTGCAGGTAAAAGCACAGGATATGTCACACCTTAAAGTCTTTGGATGCACTTGTTACGTGCACCTGCCACAAACTCAAAGGGATAAGCTTGACCCCAGAGCTGTGAAGTGCATTTTCTTAGGCTATTCACAAACCAAGAAGGGATACAAGTGCTATGAGCCGAAATCCAAGAAGCTATATGTCTCTAGAGATGTTAAATTTGCAGAAACCATTCCCTACTTTGAGAAAACCAGTCAAGATGACAACCTGCAAGAATTATTTCCGCTGCCCAGTACTGAACCGGTCGACCACTTGACTGAACCGGTCGACCGCTTGGAAGACAAAACTGAACCGGTCGACCGCTTGACTGAACCGGTCAACCGCTTGGAAGAACAAACCGAACCGGTCGACCGCTTGGACCAAATCGTCAAGAATTATACAAGCCCTGCAGTAGAAGCTACTCCAGCAGTGACCACTGATCCAGCCGAAAGCCATGCATCCAATGGCCAAGTCAGAAGGGAACCCCTGCGAAGAAATCCTCCACGGGATCGTCACCCTCCAGCTAAACTGCAGGATTATAAGGGATATGCGGTCAGGTATCCACTTGAAAAATACTTGACATATCATAAATTATCCCCCCTGCACACAGCATTCCTCACAGCTATTTCCAGTGTTAATGAACCAAGAAATTTCCAAGATGCTCAATCTCAAAGTGTCTGGAAAAAGGCTATGGCAGAAGAATTAACAGCCCTTGAAGAGAATAAAACCTGGAGTATCATTCCTCTTCCCCCTGGAAAAAGTGCTGTTGGAAGCCGTTGGGTTTTTAAAACAAAATTCAAATCTGATGGTTCAATTGATCGACACAAAGCCCGTCTTGTCGCTCAAGGATTCACACAAAAGTTTGGCATTGACTACAACGAAACATTCGCCCCAGTTGCAAAAATGACTACTGTTAGAGTCCTCTTATCTGTAGCCATCAACAATGGGTGGAATTTGTCCCAAATGGATGTTAAAAATGCTTTCTTGCATGGGGAGCTGGAAGAAGAAGTCTTTATGAAACTACCACCTGGACACCCTCAAAGTGCAGATTCTGGATTGGTTTGTAAACTACACAGATCAATTTACGGCTTGAAACAAAGCCCTCGTGCTTGGCATGCCAAACTGAGTACTGTCCTTGAAACTCTCGGGTTTACAAAGAGCTCGGCAGACTCCTCACTTTATGTCCAGATCAAGGCAAATGACAAACTCATGGTTCTTATCTATGTGGACGACCTCATCATCACAGGTAACAATGAGAAGTCTATTGCCCTGTTGAAAAAGAATCTTCAGCTCAAATTTCCAATCAAAGATCTCGGACAATTGAAGTACTTCCTCGGCATTGAGATGGCCACCTCTAGCAAGGGATTATTTCTAAATCAAAGGAAATACACCATCGACTTGCTTCAAGATGCTGAATTATTACATTCAAAAGCTGTTGCAACACCTCTTGACAGCAAATTGAAACTGCCAACAGAAGGGGAGCTTCTTGACTCTCCCAGTCACTATCAAAAATTGGTTGGGAAGCTAATATACATGACTATCACGCGACCAGATATTGCATTTGCAGTTAGTCTTGCAAGCCAACACATGCATGCCCCAAGTATTCAACACCTCGGGATGGTGAAACGCATCTTGCGATATTTGAAAGGTTCCCTTGGTCGTGGCATTGTGATGCATAATAATGGACACACAAACATTATGGGATATTCGGACTCAGATTGGGCTGGAAATACAATTGATCGCAGATCAACGACTGGTTACTGTATGTTCGTAGGTGGCAACCTTGTTTCGTGGAAAAGTAAAAAACAACAGGTGGTAGTGAGGTCTAGCGCTGAGGCTGAATATCGCACTATGGCATTAGCGGCTTGCGAGCTTATATGGCTGAAAAGTCTTCTCACAGATTTAGGGTGCTCACACAACACGCCCATGACTCTTTATTGTGATAATCAAGCCGCCATGCACATTGCGTCAAACCCCGTGTTCCATGAACGCACAAAGCATATTGAAATTGATTGTCATTACATTCGGCAACAAGTTCAAACCAAGCTTATTACAACTCAATATGTGCGTACAACTGAACAACTAGCTGATATTTTTACAAAGGTCCTACCCACTACTCAGTTCCATCGGCTAGTTAGCAAGCTTGGCTCCATCAACTTGCTGGATCCAGCTTGAGGGGGTGTGTTGCAGATTGTAGAATTACCAGTGCATGGCGTTGCAGTGCATGGAGCTGCATGGTGTCTTGGTATCCCGCAGCCTAAGGAGCAAATTGAGGAATAGGAAAATTATCATGAAGCAGCCGTGACTCAACTATCCTACTACTAATAGGACTTCAACTCAAATAGGAATTGTAATTATAAACTACAACTGGAGATAGTTCTCTCTATATATACTTGTACAAATCGGCTACAATGAATAAGAAACAGAGACTATTTTTCCTCACAATTTCTTCAGAAACGCCGTCCCAAACGGGCACTAAGTTTTGTTTCCGGTTTTAAATTTAAATTTTATAATTATTAATATAATAATTATTGAATATTTATATAATCTTTAGTTTATTGGTTAAAATGCACATAAATTGACCGGATACCACATTAATAATAATAATAAAAATAAAAAAAGTGTTAGAGCTACCGAGGCTCACTGATTTCTTCCTCGCAACTTGCTACTTAAAATATAATCCCCAGCAATTGCAATTTGGTAATTCATTCGCTAAGTTTCAATTTGGAATATTCATATTCATATTAATTTCTCCTCCCCCGCCACTTAAACTTTCTGTCCATCAAATCGCACAAGCAGAGCAACTGGCCAATACTTCACTCTGCAAGTATATGTGACGACCGAGTTGACTCATTGGCTATAAAATGAATCCCCACGATGATTTGACACCATAAGTCGTGAGTGGTGGGGACAAGGCGAGGTTGTTTAGGCATCTCAGAAATTTTCCTGGAAAATATTTCGAGTACAGTAGTGAGGTTGAAGAGAGAGAGATGGGGCATGTGGGAGCAGGTCCTTAGTGGAGACAGGCTTTCAAACTGACACAACATCCATGTAACTGGTTCACGAGTGTCCTAAAAAATGGACCTTATAGTGTGGTGTGGAATATTTTTTAAAAATTGTTTTTGTTATTATATCAATACATAAAAAACGTACCAATTCAATATTTTTTATATCAAGTAACATTTTGAAACACACCCGGATAAAAAAAACACTTAGAAATAAAATCATCAAACTCGATAATCTTTTTCTTTTTTATATACGAAAAAACTCTATTTTCTATAAAATATATTTTGTGAGTTTAGGTAAGTGAATAAACTTTGATTGTTTCATGTTTCTATAAAAAATATATATTCTAACTCAAACTCGAAAACTGCTTTAAGAGTGAAAGTATGATATGATATTGAGGGCACAAACCTTCGTATGTGTAACAATTTTCAGTATCAAACTCACGAATATTGAACAAGACGTGTGTGTAAGACAGGAAATCATGTTCTTTAGCAGTTTTAATTTCTAGAACAAAACTATGTTCGTTTAATAGCAGAATGTTAGGAATTAATTATATTTAATTATAGTATTTAATTTGAATTCAATTAATAAATGAGTTGATTTCAAATATTTGAAATTCAATTCATTTTATTTTATTTTTTACACTAGTTACTCTCATTTTATTTCTTCAAATGTCACTAAGAAAATAGACATGATTATTTAAAAAAAATGATTTTAACATTAAATATTTTCTCTTTGAAATCTCTAATTTATTTTTAGAGATTAAATTTTATTTGGGATTCAATTCTTAACATTCAAAAGGATTTCAAACAAAAAATTTGATTAAAAATTCTAAATTGAATTTAATTCAAGATACAATCACGCTGTGAAGAACAATCTGGAAACTTGTCTGAGCTTCAAACAAAATTTCAGCAGTTATGTATATTGTATCCCCTCTTCTTCTAAATCATAATTAACTTATACCCAAATTACAGGAAAACTGAAAAATTAATAAAAGCATGACAGATATTGTTTGTCTTCATCGAATAAAAATCTAAAATACAAAAACACTAAAGTAAAAAGAACAGATCACGTTTTTCAGACATTAAACATCCCAGTTGTTTCGCCCTTTACCTGAGAATTCTGAGATGAAAAAAGCATACATGAAAGCAAACAGATCGTAGTTTCAGTTTAATGACCTCAGTGACTCTTATGTTGAAGCTTCATCTGGACATAAAATTTAGCGATGAACTGCTCGGCCTTCATGTCTATCGTTTCGTCCCCATATTTATCATCATAATAACTATCCTCATCCCCGTCCTCGTCCTCATCACTCGTATCAATCAGAAGATCTAGAAGATTTTGGGCCGATGTGTATTGGCTAGTTTGGCCGGAAGAGGATGAAGCTACGCTTTTGGGGGCCGGCGACATAGGCGGGGTAAATACCTCTAATTGCTCCACAACATCCTCGGATGCCGGGGGAGGTGTAACTTTTGATTCTTCAACAACCTCCGTGGATGTTACCGGTGCCGGCGTGGCCTCGATGCGTTGTTGGTTGCTGTGAACGTGCAAAGGACGCATGAAAGACAGGTACTTCTTCCACTTTGAAGCAGCATCTGTGTGGACAGATGTTGATTTGCCAGATTTTAGAGACAGCATGTACATAGCCACCCTGAGGATATGCATTGCACTGCGTCGCTTTTTCTTCGTGATCTTCGGGATACCATCTTGATGGTTTTTGTTGGTGGTGACAGCACTGACAATATCAATGGCGGCTTCTGATTTATGTTCCATCAATTAATCAGAGAAAAGGAGAAGAAACTGCCTGGCCTGCTTTGATCTCTGTGAATTTCAAGGGCTAGCTCTTCCCTGCAAAGAGCAGGGGGGAGAAATGGCGACCCTTAATGGCAAATATGGAACGCATGCATTTATATGAGCTCTCATGACCCTGAGGTGGTCATTTATTTGTAAACATAACCACTAATTTAGGGAGGCAGCCCATTTAACCAAGAATTTAGGGAGGTTAAGCGTGGAATTCTCTGTAATGTTTGTTTGAATTCTACAATTAATATGCACAAACATTAGTGGGATGGGTTGTATACAGCTCACGGATTCTCCTCATGCACTAATCAATGCAGTTTGCCTGTTACAAAAACTTCATCTTGAAATTTAGCAGCGGAAAATAAATTAAATTTCCCTCATCTCTACACCCATCTCTTTTAACATTTACCAGTGACATGCATGCTGGAGTTCGTGGATCTTCAAGTACGTGCTTGAGAGATCGAGAGATGGGGTTTTTGTTTTATAGATTTTTTTTTGAGTAATCTTCAGAAAAATTGACCTTGTATAACTACTACATGGATGCTATCTTTCATAATCTAACACTCTTTAGTGTAGTACGTAGAATATATATATGATAGCTGTAATTCCTTGGACTCTTCACTGTAGAAGAAGGAACGTTTCAATACATACATATACAATACATATATATATATATATATATATATATTGAATTTGGAGATCAAAGTAACGTTTCTTTTATTTATTTTGTTTTGAAATCCTCTTGTATTACATATTACAGTCCAGTTCCAGATAGAAACTGAAGCTGATAGTAGAAATGAATAAGGAAATATATAACGCATCACTAGCTGATCGATCAGTCAATTTGATTTGAGCAGAGAATGATGCGAGTAATTCTGTGAAGGCGACGTGGAAGCATTGTTTTAGGCAAACAAGTCGCTACGGTTCTAAAAAATAAACCTAAAAAACCAATCCATCGGATCGCATTCATTTGCCACCGTGAGTTTGTCTCGATGGTTGAACTGTTCTTCTCCATCCTTCATACCCAACAAGCAATTGCATTTGCTTTGCATAATATATATATATATATATAGATATATAGATATATATATATATATCATGAAAATTAGTGGCCCTAAAACATGGGCTCATAAAATCAATTTAGATATTTGAATATTTCTCGGCTGCTCCAGTCCATTTATTGCTATCGTGTCTGTAAATATAACGTGTAAACAATCCCATAATTTTATGTAAAGTAAATATTATATAATTGTTTGGTTCTCCATGGTTTTTTCCATCCCTATATGTAAATAGTTTAATATTGATTCACAATCAATAACTTCTTTATACTAAAAAGAATAATAATTTCTAAACATATTAGAAATATTGGATTTCTAAAGCGATCAAGCTCGTACCTACAAATATTAAAGAATAAACTAAACCGTGTTGCGTTTCCACTATAGCAATACTCACAGTTCACTATGGATTAGAACGGTGAAATTATTATTTTACCTCTCAATGCGTTGTCATATAAGCCTTGAAGTCAGGGGTATTTTTGATTTTTTCTATTTTCATGCACAGTATAATAACCGAAATGCCTCCTAATAAGACAAAATACAAGAAAAATCGACGGGGGTGTCCTGGTAATTACCCAATTTATGTGCACAGTGCAAAACTGGTTTTAGCCCCTAATAAGACAAAATAAAGGGCTTGCCTAGGGGGCTATTTTTAGGTTTTCATTTTTTTTTAAAAAAATGTGTAACTATGCATATAGCCCCGAAAAGGACAAAATAGAAGAAATAGAGGCAGGGGTGTTTAGGTACCATGTTAAGGTACCATCTCACTTAAAAGCTCAAACTGTTAGGTGAAACCTCATAATATGATTTATATCATTCCCTAACAAATTACATGTAAATCCTCTTTGTTTATGATTATTTCACAGTAGTCCCTTCTCTTTAAACTGTGCGTTCTGGTCTTTATTGTTGTGATATAAGTTTTTATTTGTTTCAATTGTGTCCTTCAAATCAAATTAATTATATAATTCGTTTAAATTTAAGTCCTTAGTCTTTTAATTATTCTGTTTGATTTGAATCTCTTAATATTTTCAGTACAGATGTTTTAATTTGTTCATTTTTATCCTTTGATTAAAATTGGTTATATGTTTTGTTTTCATTTCAACCCTTATACTTTAAATTTTAGATTTAAGTCCTTTATTGTTTTCAAATATTCTTCAATTGCCTCTATTTTTAGTTTTTATTATTTCCTCCTTTTTTTAGCTAATATTGTTTTTTTAAAAAATTGCTCTTGAAGTTAGATTGTTTTTTTTTATCATTGGAAAATTAATATTTCTTATTTTTTTCTTTTTCCTTTCTATTAGTTTTTTAATTATTTTTTTAATAAAAACTAAAGTTATTTTTTTAACTAATAATATTAATTTATTTTTATCATTTATTAAATTTTATTTTTTCTCTTTTTTTAGAGTTTGAGACTTTTTTATTCTTTGATATAATTTTGTTTTTTTCCATTATTTACACAATAATAGGAATAATTTTAGATTTTTTTTCTTTCTTCATCTTTTTTTAAAGTTTTGTATTTTTCGTATTCCTTAAAGTAATTTAATAATTTTAATTGTTTTAGCAATAGTAGCTATAATAATATTTAATGAAAACTAAATTTATTTTTTAACTAATAATATTAATCTATTTTTATCAATTATTATATTTTATTTTTTGCTCTTTTTTTAGAGTTTGAGGCTTTTTTATTCTTTGATATAATTTTGTTTTTTCCATTATTTACATAATAATAGTAATAATTTTAGATTTTTTTTTCTTTCGTCATCTTTTTTTAAATTTTTGGAATTTTTTATTATACATACAAACAGTGTGGGGAAAACACTGTACCTCCTCACACATTACATTGTGGATTGCTACAGTGCTTTACGTTACAGTGTTTTTTTTCCTTTTTTTCTGATTAATTTTTTTTTAAATCTAAACTAAGAGCAGAGGTGTATAGATAAAAAAAAAAAAAAAAACTATGATTGTGAACATAGTATGATTTTTCTGGATAAAATTATGAATATGTATAATATTATGAGAATGTCATCATCAATCTCGCAATATCATTATATTCTTTTATTGCTATGAAATTTTAACATAATATATATAAATATGTCAAGATACTCCTCGTAAAATTTCATCATCTACAACAATTTCGTCATTTACTGTTGGCCAAGACACCTTCATCAACCAACTTGACACCAACCAATCACGAGGTCTGATTTGATGTGTAAAAACTAAATATAGAATGACTAAATAAAAAGGACACATCTAAACATTATCTTTTATAAATGGTTTTCATTGTTTCATGGATATTATTAAAATTGTTATAAACTTTAATCAAATAGTGGAAATGGATTGGGGTGGTTCGAAGTTTTCAAATTTTGTAAAATGATCAAGAACTAAAGAAATGTGATGAAATTGAGAGGTTTTAATGATGATTGTGAATATAAAATAGAGGGCTTTACAAGTCGATTAAACATTGTAGATGCTAAAAAAATAGGAGGAAGAAGAAGACATAATTTGTTGGGATTTTCTTGTTGCATTGGTATAGTCTCTTCATAATTGTTGAAATTGAAATGATATCTGTAAAATAAATATTGTATTAAAAGAACATGAATTGACGTATATAGTTTTCACCTTGGAATATTCCAAATATAGTGAAATTAAAATCTCTAAAGTTGTTATTGTGGCTTGGACAAGCATTTTTTGAGTGTGTTTGCCATTGCTTTTGCTTTTGCGATTGAGGTTGAAAAAAAGCAGTTTCAAAAAAAGCGCTTTTACTGTGGTTCAAAATAAGCAGTGAAGTGTTTGGTTAAAACTGTGGTTGAGTTGGAGGTTGAAAAAAAAGCAGTTTTGGGTGTTTGGTTACCAAGATTTTCATATTGCTTTTAACCTTGTAAAATTACTTTAAAGGGTGTGTGTATATATATATATATATATATATATATATATATATATATATATATATATATTATTTTTTAAATATTGTAGATTTAATAATTATAATAATATAATGTAATTAATAATTCATGGAAAAAACATATATTTTTTTTATTCTCCCATCAAATTACTTGCAATTTCATCACGAACAAGATATTTCTCTTCCATCAGGACTGATCTGTATCTATATATTTTTTAAAAATATATATTTATATTAATTTTAATATATTAAAACAATAAAATAATATAATTTATTTATAAAAAAACACGGTAGAAGAAAGACAAACACTACCATGATATTATGACAGGGACGACCCAGATTCAGCCTTCAGTATCCTAGTTATGGTTATTATGACACCCATCTCCTCCTTGAAAATCTCTTCTATCTTTGTTTCTCTTTCTCCTGAAAAACCCAGAGTCAAATTTCTAATTTTTTGGTTGGATCTTGTCCCGTGGGAAAAAAATGGAACCTTTTTTCTTTGTTTAATTGATGTTTTTTTTTGCTCTAGATCTTATCTTCCTTGTTTGAAACTGAAATTAGGTTCTTTTATTTCTCTCATTTGTTGTGATGAGAAATGGGTTATTCTATATTTTTTAGCTAGGGTTTTGTGTTTGGTGCAGGATCAAAGCTTTGTAGCCAAATGTAAGGCTGGAGCGAGAGCGAGAGAAGGAGAAAAGTTTGAGGAAAAGTTTGAGGTGTTTTGTTCCTGGATGAGGTTGCAGAGGAGTAGAGATGGGAGGTTGCAGACGAGAGGATGATTGAAGACGAGAGGATGAGAGTTGCAGATTTTCAACGGTAAAAAATGGGTTTGAATGTGTATCGTGGTTGAATAAGCTGGAATCAGTTTATAAAAAAGCATGTAATACATGCTTCACAGCAAACGGCGTTCCAGCACAATAATTGATGTGGATCCCATGCTTTGTATCACAGTTCAGGTCGAACCAAACCATTAAAATGAAAACGCATTTTGGCAATCGTGGATCGCACCACGATGCCAAACGGCCACTTTATATTATTGTACTAGTAAACCGTAGATTCCACACAAATGAGGAAAGCATGATAATTAGAGATGTTGAGTTCTAAATAAATTTATTTTTTGCCATCATTGTCACACCATAATGAAAACAAGACTTCTTACAATTAAATGTAAAAATAAATATAATAGAACCGTCACCTATCAATAAAAAAAACTATAGTCCTCAAATAGACACTAGACTCAAATATTCAAGTGTTGGATTAGTCATGCCTGAGAAAATATTGATGTAACCCTTACAATATTTTTTTGAACGAAAGGTTACCTTTTCATTTAAATATGTTTTAATGTTTTAAAATTATTTTAATATATCGATATAAAAAATAATTCATAAAAAAATATTTTTTTTAAATACATTTTTAAATTAAAAAATATTTGAAAAACAAAACAAAATCAATCATGCTATAATTGAATATTGGGAGGTTTATCAACACCATTATACTCAAACATGCGTGTGTTAGCGACAATGCTCGAGCTAGGCAGCTAGCTAGCTAGTTAGGCTTGTAATCATTGGACCCTAAATAGAGGAAGGTGAGGTTTGAATTTCTAAGCACACCCACTAAAATAATTATTTAAAAATATTAAAATTCGCAGTTGGCATAATTTCAAAACATCTAATAGAAGAACGTTGCTGCCTGTCATTTAACAGCTATCTTGAGAAAATAATTCCCTGGCATTAAAACGCGACGTTTTTTCTTTATTGTCATGAATACCATCTAATGTATGAATATTAAAAAAAGAATAAAATGGTTAATTATTATCACATGATTAATGAACCATGTAGGGTATGTCCTCGCATGATTTGTGGAGAATATAAGAGAGCCAGTTGCAAGCCTGACGATACTGTGCTGTTGTTGACTTGTATGATGCCTGTTTTCTTCTACCCTTTAGCTTTGAAAAATAGAGAAAATAATTAAGCTGGAAATTTGAATTCATCGATCTGAACATGCCTAGGTTAAGCTATAATGTGCGAGCCACGCAATAGGAAACAGGAGCCATGACTGATGAAACAATGGTCCAGCTATCTTAAGGAATAATCTCGTTTAAAAGTTTAAACTGTTAGATGAAACTCCAAAATATATTTATACTATTCTTTAAGATACCCCATCAAGTAAAGTTTTTTGGGCTTGAAACTTGCACAGACCTACATTTTCTTATGTTTGATTTTTATCAAATAGAATAGGGTGGTGAGATTCGAACTCGTGACCGCTGGGTCAAAAAGGTTCTGATATCATGTTAAGAATTTATCTCATCTAAAAATTTAAGTTGTTAACTGAAATCCCAGAATATAATTTATATTATTCTCAATAAGTTAGATAACTTGTTCTCTCCAACCATCCATCCATCTGGGTGATTATCATGAGCCCCTCTGATTTGTGAATACAAGTTTCCTCCTTTATGATAGCACTTCAGCTAGCTAAAATGTAGTCGTATCAACTTGCTTTTTGTTAAGCATGGAATGTGGTGGAGATGGTGCATGGAGTTGCATGTGACTTACGGTGAGTGAAGTAATTATGGAGAACAACCTCGTGGTGAGTGTCAAAATAAATACCATTAGTAGAGAAATTAGTGCTCGTAATTAATTTGTGATGCTTGCTATGCCATTGGTTTGGTGCCTCTACTTTGCATAAATAGTTTGTGTGAGCAAAGATGTCCAGGTGTGCGCCAATGAGTGGTGCATGTTTCTGCTTTAACATCTTAAGAACTCAAAAATACATTGAGTATGCTCAAGCAAAGGTAGAAAAAAGAAGAAGGAAACCAATTTGGTTGGTTGGGTTAGTCTTGTCCAAGAGCGAGCAAGTTTTTATCTAAACATGGACATACTTTTATTTATTTATCTAAAAAAAAACATAGTTTTTTTTATCAATATTTGTTTGTTTTAGAGAGTATCATTATTTAGAAAGTGAAAAATTACTTGTGATCATGAAAAAAGTGTTAAAGTAGTATGCAATGAGATAATGCATAGATGAAGATTCTTGTTTGAGATATGGAGATTTTAGTTGAGACATAAATATCTCACCATGGAGATTTTATTAAAGACATGAAGATCCATTTGAAGACATAGCAAATTCATGAAGAGACATGGATATTTTAGTGAAAACATGAAGATCTCATCATGTAGATTTTATTGGAAATTTAGAGATTTTGTTGTGAAAAATTCATTGAAGACATGGAGACTCATTTAGAGATATGAATAATTAACTTTAAGACATGGAGAAATATTACTATTTTTTTTATAAAAAAAAAACTAGTTGGTATGTTAGTGTTGAAATGGGAGATGATTTTAATGAAGAGATCATGAAAGTCAAGGCTATGATACTACACTTGGTGAATCTATGAAATGTTATTGACAAGATTTACCATTTAGTGTCACTCTTTTATATTATAAATTATATATTGTTTCTCATATTTTATATTTGCATTATTGAATTTGTAATATTGTCATAGTTGTCTATTTTGGTCTTCATGATGAAAAACACAATCTTTAAATAACCAAGTGTATTCCACAACAAAGTGAGAGGTTTTCACTTGTGGAGGTGGTGTTCATTCTTATAAACTCACATGGTTATATCTCATCTTGCATTTAAATATTTTTTTACAAGGAGCACATGTAGTTGGAACTTATTTAGGAATGCTCTCCATAGAGAGAGAGCAGCTCCTTCGACAAGTTGGAAAACGAGTGTTTCGTGCCTAATTTGCATGTTATTTTGCTATATTTTCCCTAAAAAACTCGAGTTGGCTTTGTGTATTCTGATGTGCTTACAATGGAGCTACATGTTGTATTTCTCATTGAGAAAGTGAAATATTATGAATTTGTTGGAGATTCATTTCCTTTAATAGCATCATTACCATCTAGAGGGTGATTTGTTGGAGTTTTAGAGGAGTTGGAGATTATATAGTACGGAACTAAAGTTTCTAAGTCATCAAACATTGAAATAAATTTTTGAATGAGATGATGTAAAAAGAAAATGAACAAGGTTTTATTTAATTTTTCATGAGGTCACTAATACATGGCTGAAAGTGTATGGATTTAAATATAGGCTTTGTCTTCGACCCTGGTTTTTCTTGTATAAATAAGTCTCATGCTAAAATAGATAACTCTTTAATATTTAGATTGTAAATGTAGTAAAAGAAAATAATATGCAGCAATAAAAAATTACACTTTTGTGAAAAACTTAAATGAAGTGTGAGAGAGTGGTTCAAGGTGTTTTTGAAAATATATTTTGTTCAGAAATATATTAAAATAATATTTTTTTATTTTTAAAAATAATTTTTAACATCATCACATCAAAATAATTTTAAAAAAAACTTAAAAAAATAATTTAAAATAAAAAATAAAATTCAATTTTTTTCAAAAATATTTTTAAAACGATTACCAAAAGCAATACCATTTACTAGGCTTGGTTTATTAAGTACCAACCAAGAATATTTATATAATTTAAATTTTTCTCGTGTATTGGAAGTGGGTTTAGGTGAATGTAAAGCAATGAGAGTAGGGTTTGCGTACTGCGTAGGCTTGTTTTAAGTTACCAGGAACTTACAAGTGCATTGAGTTGTGTGTCAGCTAGAAAACGATATCAAATGATTAGGAGTTAGGACAGCTAGAAAAACACGGTTGCCACAGCTGCTGCGGGTCCCATGAAAATAGACATTAACTACTTCAAACCAAATAAAAATACATTTAAAACGTTTACTTGGACGACGTCGTTAACATTTTGTGAGAGAAATCCTTTCCTAATACACAAAAACATGAAACCCAGAAAATGTGCTGATTTCACGCTAAATGGGACTCTTTAACACTCCACCATCACGTGCTTCATTTGACTTAGAGTGAATATGTATTTCAAAAATATTTTAGAAAAAATTAAAAAAAATTATTTTGAATTAACAAAATTTAATAACAACTTCAACTACATTTACAAACAGGCAGCATAACAAATTACTATTTAACTTTTTTACCAACAAATTATCAAATGTATTTACAACTTATGACTTGACTGAGACCATGATACGAGAGAAAAATACGATGAGAGAAAAATAAAAAATACATCTTTTTTTTAAATTAAAAAAAAAATCCGTTTAAATAAAAGGTCTTTTTACCAGCAATATTTCAAATTCGAAAGCACCCTCTAATCTCCCAAAAACGTATAAAATATAGTGGCCCATGGGATGACGGTTGTTGAGTGTTAGGACCGTGGCCAGGGTTAGATTTGGAATTAACTAAAGCTCCAGCTTGATTCCCCGCTGATAACCGCATCCCCCGCATGTTTCAAGTTCAACCGCCTGTAGCTCACTTCTCAACGCCACCTTCGTTCGGCTTTCCAGGAAAAGACAAACAAATCTCTCTCTCTACTCTCTCTCTCTCTCTCAGCACACCGCGTATGGGAAAAAAAACCCGCCTATAAATAAGCCATCTTCGCGATTTTCTTTCAGCATCAGAAACAAATCAAATAGAAACGGTTTTCTGAATTGGAAAGCTTTCACTACCAGCATTGAATCTCGACCTCAGTCTCTTTTCACACACAATATACAGCTACGTTTTGCTACTGAACTAGTTGCAAGCTATGACAGTTCTGAAAATGCCGAAGAAAAATGGTAATGATGTTGCTCGAGAAGCATGGAACATCCTGCGCCTGGCATTGTTGTGGGGAAGAAAAGGCGGTGTTTTCAAGAGGCGTTTGATTGTGGATCATCTACGGGTTGCGCGTAAGTTTCTTAAGAGCCTAGGGCAACGTCCTCCTCGCGGCCAGCTACACTACGGAGAGCACGAACTCTCCTTCGACAAGACCCCCATTTTCCACTTCAAGATGCATCGCCCAGCCTCCATGCGATTCAACATCCCTTGCATAACCCCACAGGTTGACTTTGACTACGATTTTGATGATGAAGTTTGCAAAGATAATATTCAGCAGGATGGATCGGTTTATGAGTGCTGTGATGGAATGAGGAGGAGCTTCTTATTTAAAGGTGGAGATGAAGAGGAATACGAATATGAATACGAGACTTGTGAAGAGAAAATTCCAGTAGAATATGAATACGAGAATTGTGAAGAGAAAATTGTTGTAGAGGAAGAAGGGATTGATATGAGAGCCGAGGAGTTCATAGCTAGGTTCCACCAGCAATTGAGGCTTCAAAGACAGATCTCGTTTCCACAGTAATAATTTGCTACAACGTTTTTGGTTGCCGTTATTGTTAGCGGCTTTCAGGATTTTGTTGCCGCGTTCTGTAAATACCGGAAACTTCCATCGAGTTTTGAATAATTATGCTCGTATCATGTATCATCGTGCTTACATTTTATCTTTTAATAGAAGAGCAAGAAATAATTTGTTGTTTCTCAAACTTCAACTAAAACAAAGTATCGTGTTATGGCATCCACTACGAAAGAGATTGTTTGGGTTACATTGGTTACTTATATACACATGAGAATTTCTCTTTCTCATCTCACTTCTATGTATTGTGACAACCAGAATTCTATTCAAATTGTTCACATCTTGTTTTTTCATGAACGAGCTAAAAAATTGAGATCGATTATCAAATTACTAATCATCATCTCGAGCATGACACCGTAACTTTGTTTTTTGTTCTCTCTTCTTTGCAAATTACAGATTTCTGTACAAAGTCGCATCTTTTTTTTTCTTTCTAATTGACAAACTTTTAATGCTTGTGGTTGACGCATCGTGAGTTTAAGAGGAGATGTTAAGATAACATGGTTATTTTGTTCTATTATTTATTAAGGGTATAATAGTTTATTTGCTTTAACCTATATATAGTATCCTTATATTTCGATTCAATATATAATTAATTGAGCATTGAAGTTTTCATTACTTAAATCCTAGTCTCCTCTCTTATTCTTTTCATTTTTTCTTTTATTTTGTTTTGATTGATTAACATCATTAGCTCTGAAATTCAAAAAATTATATGATGAACAGGAGAAAATACAGCGTGAGATATTGAGATCAAGTACAAGTAGTGTGCACGGACAAACAACCGACCATTTTTTAAACTTAATAAAATCAAGTATTTATACTCAAGCTTGTTTAATTGTTGAAGTACTCAAATTCATGTCTATAAGAGAGTAGAATTTATTTATTTATTTATTTATTTATTTGGTGAAATCACAAGAATGAAAGGTTTGGAACTCTTTTTCTTCAGGGAATATCAGGTTGAGAAATGACTGCTGTACAGCTGTCTAATAATTGGAAATTTGAAATGCAGCTAACGAGTTTTGGACTTCTATTTTTTTGAGCAGCGAAAAAAATAGGCTTCTTAATATACCAGCCAACTTACATGCAACTTGTTACGGGTAAGATCAAAAATTAATTTCTAATGTAAACAAGTTATAATCATTAAATATTGTTTTAACACAAATGTAATTTTTTATTAGTAAATTTAAATTTTGAAACGTTCATTTAATAAAAAAATTAATAATTATATGCACAAAAAATATTTAAAAAGTTGTTAGTGATAGAGAAAAAAAAATTAAAAAGTTGGGAGATAAACGGATATTAAAAGATTTGATTTTATGCCACAAGGAGCCATCCATTTTCTTTTATTTGATTATAAGTAAATGTTTTTTAAGAAAAGGAATGATTTTAATTTAATTGAATCAGAATAATTTGTTGACATAATCTATCCTTGTTGATATTTCTCACAAAAAATCATAACTTTTTTTGTTATATGTTCTTTGATTAATAAAAATAAAGAATAATTAGAATAAATATCAAAAACAATTGGAAGATTTTGAACACGTATTAAAAAGAATATGTTTCTACAATCAATACTATTTTACTTTATTAACGCAGTACCTTGTTTACAAAAAAATTAAGTAGAATATTTATTTTTTAGACTAAACCTTATAATAATTATAAAAGCAAGTTTAAATTAAGAAAGAAAAAAATAGAACACCACTATAATTTCAAGGTGAATGTATTATATATATATAGTACACAGCTCATGAATTGAAGTGGCGAAAAATAAAGTGATGTTATAAAACTTGATCTAGCCCGACAGATAGACGTAGAGACGCTCGACCTAGCCACATTCTTTGCCTCTGTTTCACAATAAACCAGATTGAATGTAACATTCATAATAAATTAAGAAGAAAAGAAATACTCTGATAATTTTGATTTCGAGGTGAATATATTAAAAAAAATATAAAAATATTACACGGCTCAATGGATTGAAGTAGAAGAGAAAAAAATGTTATAAAACTTGATACAGCCCCACAGATAGACTTGCGGACCGACCTAGCCACATTCTTAGCACACATTTTTAAGACTACACCAGAACGGATGTAACATAACACTACAAAACTCAATTTGACTTGGAAGAAAAATGCCAAGACGGTATCATTTTGATTTTTTTAAAATATATTAAGTAAATAATGTTTTGCATAACTGGAGTCAACTGGATTAACAGCTCAAGTGATGAAATCTGATTAGATTTTAAAAACTTATTTTATAGAATCGATTTTTTAATCAATTCTAAGATAATACAAATAAACCTGCGTACGAAAGTGACTGAATAAAATTTAAGATATAAACAAAAAAACAAAATTATGAAGAGCTGTACAAAAACTCTTGTTAATACTATAAAAAATTATTATGATATTATTTGAAAACAAAATCAATAATATTTAGTTAAATAATATCCCGAATATATTTTTTAAATTATTTTTTTATAAAGAATTTCAATTAAAGCTAAAGATTGCAGCTCCAAGCTCTTCCCCGTCCCGATTTCAAATTAAAGTGGGTTAAAATTGACCTGCTGTGACTCCTTTATTTTGGCAAGTCACACAACCCGATTAAAACCCAATTTGACTATTTTTAATTCAGAACAACATTATTTTAACATTTCTTTCAATAAGATGGGCGAGGTTTTAGATCAATATAGAATGACCTGTCAAACCTTTATTAGGTCAAATAACTTTGTTTTATGAAATTTATGTTGTGTTTAATTACATGATAATAAAGTTAAAGCAAGCATAAGATAATGCGGGGAAAACACCTAGGAGATTTAACTATTTTATTTTATTGTAATTGTGGTAATTAGCATGTATAACTTTAGATTTTCCTATAAGAATAAAAGTCCAAAAGGATCTGTTCTGACTTCTGAAAGCAAACTTGCACAACGATATTTTTCCATATGCAATAAAACCCCAAAACTGGCTATGCGTTGTTCATAATAGTCCCTACATTATCAACAGCTGTTCTGCTAGCCCATCACTTTGGGTTTACAGTAGATGTGTAGTTTAATAGAATTCACAAGTATTTTGTCACAACTCACAAGGTTAAATGCATGCAGCTGTTTGTAACACTACTTGTATGCATCGAAATAGATCTGGTGCGGCCAACAAACTATGCCTATCCGCAACCAGTGAAGGGAGTAGGGAGCAAATCCAAAGCCATTAAGGAACTCCTATGTAACAAGATACTCGAGATATTTTTTTATGATCCTCTTCAAAAAATAAAAAAGGTCTACCTTGTGAGCATGAAGCAGAAGTTTCCAGCAAAATCAAATTCCATTTTGATGACCCTTGAGATGTGCTTCCAGCTTTCCTGTTGCTGCCAATATAAAACCTACATCGCAAACACCATGGTTATAATACTGAAACACTAGTTCAAAAAAAAAATTGGAAAATTAAAATTGCAGAGAGCATGTTGTGGAAATTCTGTCAAGATTCTAGAGCACTTGGGCATTAGAGGACACTTTTCCAGATATGTTTTAATAAATATGTAATATTCTACATTATACCACCAAAACAAAACAATAGTCACAATATAGCTATAGCTAAAACTACACAAGCCATAATAGATGCATCACTCAGACAACTAGAAAATAGTTATTCAACCCATAAATGATCTCCAAAATCAAAGCCTTTGCGCCTTTACCATTATATATGCATACACCAAATACAAATTCCCTTTATGCCTACTGGTTATTATATTCAAAGGCTATAAATGAAAACATTTCAATTAATATGCACAAGTATTCTGACGACTGATGAATACCTAAAAATAGAGCAGAGGGCCTTCTGGGCCGTGATTTGAACTCTGGGTGAAATTGCACACCTACATAAAAAGGATGACTTGGAAGCTCTAAAATCTGCAGAACAAGAGAAAATAAATGAGCTTGCAAATTCAGCACAAAGTTTAGTTGTCTCTCTTTACCAGAAATGATGGAAAGTAATGAGCACTATGCCATTGAGCTTGAACACATCAGATACGGAATGAATATAAGAAGGCAAACACTTTTACTATAAGAAGAAACCGAGTGGATAGAAAACAGACCTCCATCCGTTTTCCTGTTTCATCCTTCCCAACAAACTTTAAGCCATTTTCCTCTAGAACTTCAATTACCTCTGGGTTTACCTGCATCATGTAATGTTAGAAAATATCACGACTGTTTTGTGCAGTTATCTTTCCACTTTTATTAACCTTGCAACTCACCTCATATCTATGCCGATGTCGTTCCTCTACATACTGTGGATTACCATACCTAGCAATTATAAACAATTGAAATACATATGTAAGTGGACACAAACATCAAAATACTATGGATTTCTTTTTCTTTCTCGCTTGATGGAAGGTTTTAGGTGGTTCATATCACCTGCAACCAGTTCTAATATAATAATATTATGGACTGGAGCCTACTGGATGGATATAATACTGTTAACTGAAATTTCATACATGGTACCAGTATTCATAGCACATGTTATATGCATAATAATAGCAACCAAGACATCAGATTTATTCTCACTTACAAGGTGGCTTCATTTACTTGATGAAATTGAAGATTGATAAAAAAAAAAATCACATACAGTTTTGCAGTAATACAATTGGTGGTATGGAATAGCGTCCTTCGTGATCCTAGTCTCATTGTGCTTCCCATATGTGTCCGTGAACCCTGCAATTAATTTCAAAGGGTATTGTAGCACAAATACTTGAAAAAATTAATGATTTAGCTGTAAATATAGGTTGATTAGGTTGCAGTAAGTGCATACCTCAGGCATGAAAATTACAACAGGATCGGGTGTGTTTGCATTAAACTCGTTGCTATCTGCCCTTTCCAAACTCAAAACCTGAAATAGATTCCAGAGAAGGGACACGCAGTCATAGGATAAAACATATCAAGAAAAATAATAACAAAGAAAGTAAGTTCAAAGTGAAGTCACTTACAGATCTAGCAAACTCAATAACAGCAATCTGCATGCCTAAGCAAATCCCAAGATAAGGAATATTGTTCTCTCTAGCATACTTGGCAGCCAATATCATTCCTCTCACCCCACGATCTCCAAAACCACCAGGCACTAAGACGCATGCTGCATTCTGCTAATTATGATATAAGAAAGAGAAAAGAATCAAAAGGAGATGGCACCAAAAGCCTTACAGTTTCTAACCTACTCAAACCCCTTTCAAGAATAATTTTCATGCTCTTTAAAGCCACAAGTGGTAGTAGCGCAAAGTTAAAATCACAACAATCATTCAACTATGGAGATCAAGTTTGAAGACCAGAATTTGGTCTAAGCTAAACTCAAGCTGTCGCTATCAGTATACTTTATTTGAAAAATAAATAAATAAAATCTGCAAAGATCAAAAATCAGATGCTCAAGTTGTCAGAGAGAGAACAGGAGAAGAATCAAGCTAAAGATTCCATAGCAACCACACAGATGTCATAGTGAAAATATTTGTCAAAAACAGAAGCAGTGGAAAACAAAAGGAAAACCAATAACATGATCACATCAAGCTACAGAAATTAAAAGGTAGCTACAAGGAAAATGATATAGTCAGAAAGGATTATATATGTAAAATGTCAGTGTTCCTGACATGAAGGATGGTGAAAACCAAAACACCTTCAAGGAGAGGTATCTGGCCATTAGAAACAGACAATATAGGAAACGGAAAATAAATAAATAGATAATGCAGTCCTACCTTTAAAGTCTCCCATGCAGCAGCATGAGCTTCTGGTGTCTGTAAAAGGTAGAGAAATGTTTACCAAGGGAAAACTTTCAGAACGATACATCACAACCTGTAAAATGCAACTGGCAAAGTTCAATACCAATTTTGCACTGTCTTCTTCAAGATCAGAAGCTGCAATCCAATCAATTGATGGCTTCACCGAACATGCAATGCAAGCATGTAGAAGAGCCTGCAAGCAAAACAAGGCATAACAGTAAGGGGTAATCATGCCAGGAAACAAACACATGATACTTCTAACAAACTAGCTATCATCAAATGTTAAATGTGCCAATGAGTCATTCATCCCCAGCAAAAAGTCATCCAGACAATGCAAACCCATTAAAATAGTAACTTTAAATGGATGTTAAAAAATGAAGATGGTCTTCTCAACATTGGCATTTAACATCACATCTCTGAAGATATGTGTTTTAGAATATTTTTAAGTCAGAATAATGCAGTGTTAGATTGGCCACGCAGAGTTTCAAACTATATATCACCGTGGTCTTTCTTGCTTGCTTAAACTAAAGAACCAAAAATGTGATGCACCTTGACAACAGACAGGTATGAATCTGTTAGGCCCACATACTTCCCCACCATAGCAATTCTCACCTGCAGTCATTTGCATCTTCTCAACTCAGGAACAAGAAGGAAACAATCAAATAGAATTACAAGCTACTGATGACAATACTGACAGAATTGGTGAGATTATCATATGTCTCAGCCATCATGGTCCAATCTTTTAAAGCAGGAGGCATCGCAATGCTGAAATAGAGCATCACAATAAGTTAGCTAATATGATATATCTTTGTGCACTCGGGTTCTTCATCAAATTCCCATTTTGTTTCTGGCAGCATACTCTCAATATAATTGCAACATAACAAATGTCTTGGTCACAGTTAGTAGAAAGAAAGAAACAAAGAGATAATCAACTAAAAAAAATTGAATTAGCTATAATCAACTTTAAAAAAAAAAATTGTTCCAGTAAATTCTTGAAAATGTTAGAACTGTAAGTCCACTAATTAAGCCTTTGACGTAGAGAAAATTGAAATGAATCTAACCTGAGTAAGTTTAGCTGTTTTAAAATTGCATCATGAGCATTTTGGTTCTGTAAAAGGAGAGCATGTTGAACAGTCAAAGCAAGAAAATTGAAATATATATATTGAACCAAAAAAAAAACCTGAAACCTTCAAGATCCAAAGAAACAAAAGAACACAAACCAACCCACCCTAAGTAACAAAGGGATGTGCCAAATGTTAGGAACATCATGAATATTGAGAATATTAGAAGCCTGCCAAGAAACAAAGAGATACATAACATGTCCAAATTTAAAACAGCTGTTATTAGAAGTGAAGCAGTGCAAAGTTCAACCAAAGTTACCGGAACATGGCAAAACTGAGAAAGTTTCTCCTTCACGTTTTCCAATAAAGGCTGCAATTTAATTTACGAAAAGTCACTTTAGTCCTCAAAAATTTATCCTCCAAAAATATTATTAATAATGATGGATGAAAAACATCTGTCAAATACAGCTTCAGGTTCATTTCAAGCAAAAAAGAAGAAAAAAACAAGGAACTAGCAAAGTCCATTCTTGCAATCACTGTAAAAATATTAGAAAGATTGAGTCCAACTTATTGGGCAACACAATAACTGATGCTACAATGCAATCATCAAAAGAAGCACTGCCACACATAAAAAAAAGTGATCAGTGTTTAGTACGAAACCTCCCAAAAGTTTAATATTATAGACAAAAATAGCAAGAGAAAGCTGATAATTTCTCTGAAATGATGTTTGTAAGCAATTTTCAGTGAGAACTATCGGAATGATCCTCAACCAAAATAATTGTTTCAGTCAATAGTACTCTTGAAGCAAAAAGGTGTCAGGTTGGACAAATGTACCTGAGCAGAGCGACATGCCAGTAGATGGGGAGTCAAGCCTAATGCCCTCAGTTCACGGACACTATGTTGTGTAGGCTTAGTTTTCTGCAAGCACGCATAAAACATATATTGTTATTAGCACTCAAGTTTAATATCATCAACTTGGCCTCTAAGTGAGTACATTCCAAATGAAGGACAAAAATAAAATGAAACAAGTTCTAGGGGTTATTACTTGCTCTCCAACAACACCTATCACAGGTATTAGGCTCACATGAACGAGACAAAAGTTATCCTGTCCTGCATATATAGAAATTAACATAGTGGTTATTACAATAACTCATGTATGAATTAACTCAAGAAGCTCTGTAGAATGAGTTTATAGTAGCTGCAAAATGGAACCAGAACAGCATTAAACTAATTCTTCATGCAGCACACGGTCATGCATGTAGGCAGAAGAATAGCATCGTGAACAATTCAATGAATATGCTTTTTGGAATTTATAAATTATCTGAACATACAGTAAATGGTCCGTCAAGCTTCCTACAATCCTCCTGGGAGGACCTGCATGAATATGCACTGCCCTATCGCTTGACAAGTGCTACTAAGTAGTGATCCAGTTAGAAAACAAGGATCCTTTGCCCTTGAATAAAACCAACAGAAGGAACAGTAACAATGTTCCTCCTAATAAAGTAAACAACATAACTCACCAACTGAAAAAGACAACTGCCGCAAAGCCTCAATAAATGGCATAGATTCAATGTCGCCTGAAAGAGAGAAAAGGGGATAAATTAAAACTACCACATGAAATCACAAAATGGATAAAGTTCTCGGTGAACCATCTCTCTTGCACATTGCTCTTACCAACTGTTCCTCCCAACTCTATCACACACACATCTGCAGGGCCTTCCTTTCCATCAACAGGAATGACCGCAACTGATTCAATCCAATCCTTAATGGCATCAGTGATATGTGGGACGACCTAGGTTTTCCTCAAATACAGCAGTAATTCAGTTACCAGTTACTTAAACATAACACCAATCATATCTAGCATGCTGCAAACCATCACCTGAACAGTCTTTCCAAGATAATCACCTTTCCTTTCCTTCTCAATGACAAACTAAACAAACACCGAACAAAAAATAGCATCAATTATATCTCATCGAATATCTTTTAATACTCAGAACTCAATGCATTTGCATGTATATTAAACTCATTTAATTACCTGGAATATCTTCCCGGTAGTAATGTTATTATCTTTTGTCAGTGTTACATCCAGAAAACGCTCGTAGTTACCCAAATCTAAATCAACCTTTTAACATAAACCAAGGTATAATTAACCTGTTAATATATCCATTAACCCATCATCTCCTTGTAAATCACAATCAATCAAAAATTGAAAGAATAAGAAATAAACTCAAATAAAATAAGAAACAGGAAAGGTGTCAGAACCTCTCCGCCATCGTCAAGAACAAAAACCTCCCCATGTTCAAAAGGAGACATGGTGCCAGCATCAGTGTTCAAGTAAGGATCTGCAACACGTATCAGACCATTGAAAGTTAATAGTGATTGTTGATCCCGGATCAAAACATAAAATATCTATTATAAACTGTGCCAACAAGAACCTATTTTGATGGAAGTGACGCGGAGGCCGCAAGCTTTAAGGACAACGCCGATGCTGCTAGCGGTGACGCCCTTGCCGAGCCCACTGACAACTCCTCCGGTGACCAGGACGTACTTCATTTCTCTCTGTTCGCTTTGGGTATGGTAGTCACTGGATGAGGTTTGTGTATTGGTGCGTAGGAAAAGTGTTTGCGTTAATGTCCGACAGGGAAAGCTGAACTTGCGTAACTTTACTCTCGTGGAGTTGCTTTGAAATCTCAACAAACCTGCGAGTGGTGAACGGACCGCGCTGAGGGACTTGCTCAGTAATGCGTATTGAGACTTGCTTAGTAACGCGAATTTATACATTCTACTCTCTCTCTCTCTCTGAAATTCCGCTGACTTCTTGTGTGAGTGGAATTTTTTAACTTGAAAGTTAGTTTTTTCCTTTTTTTTTTTTTATTTTCTAACGGCCGAAACTTGGAAGGAATAAGACACAGAATCAAAAAAGCAATAACTTTATTTTCATAAGTACTTTTTATTAAAAAAAAAAAAAAAATTAAAGCATGAATGATGATGTAAATAAATTAGTCTTGCTTAACTTTGCACCAAGCCAAGCCTTTCATTTATTTTTTTGATATAACCAATGGTATCTGAGCGCTGGTCCAGACTAATCCCTTTCATACCGGGTGGCAAGTGCTCCCCAAGAGGCCGGCTGCAGACGAAGAGAGGGGTCGAACTCCAGACCTCGTAAACAACGAGAGCGCCTAACCACTTCGCCAGGACCCCATGGGTACCAAACCTTTCAAGCCTTTTATTTTGAGTCGCGGTTTGTTAGTAATTTCATAAGAAATTTATGATTTTAGATTATTTTAATATGTTAATATTAAAAATAAGTTTTAAAAAAATAATATATATTATTTTAATATAATTCAAATAAAAAACAATATAACATAATCGCAAACAATATCACATTGCTGACAAAATTTAGGTCAAATTCAACACTTTTTAATTTGTATTTCTTATACAATCATAAAAAAATGTGATGGAAAAGTATATTTAATGAAAAAATTAAAAAAATAAATCTTGTTTGTAAGGAACATGAGATTATATATATAAAGATTTCATGATTATACTATTAAAAAAGAAGTTATACCGTGTAGATAACTCATTGTAGCTATAGACATGGTTTATTGTGGATTGTAATAATGTAATTATCATTTTGTCTTTTAGTTCAAAAAAAATTGTTAGTTGTA
Source organism: Salix brachista (assembly GCA_009078335.1). Classification (NCBI taxonomy): domain Eukaryota; kingdom Viridiplantae; phylum Streptophyta; class Magnoliopsida; order Malpighiales; family Salicaceae; genus Salix; species Salix brachista. The sequence goes on from CM018573.1 coordinate 15,633,170, forward strand.
GGGGTATTTTTGATTTTCCATTTTACATATTGTCATTAACTAATTGTTTGGGGTGTTTGCATCTTTTTTGGTTTTTCTTGCATAGTGAAACTATATTTTTGCCCTTGAAATTAGATAAAAAAAGTTAATCGGACAAGGGTATTTATGATTTTTTGCATTGTTGATGAATAATGAATTAATCATTATAGCCTTTAATAAGACAAAAACCTAGAGTTACTAATGAAGGTGTTTCTGGTTCTTCAAGTTTTTATGCATAATAAAAATAATGAGGTGACCTCAAAAAAGACAAAAACAAAGCGTTGGCAGTAAGGGTATAATTTTCATAGGGATTTTTTTTCGTTATTATCGCGGGCTTCGAAGAGTGTTTTGGTAATTTTATATTTTTAAATTCTTTTCTACAACAATTGTCAACGCGTCTGCTTGACGCGCTGACAGTTGCCTTCCATCCGCGCCATATAGATGGCGTGTGAGTCATCGTTCGATATTGAAAATTTTTCATCTGTTATCTCATCAAATACGCCGTCATGTCCTCTTCAACATGATGGTATGCATGTCATCTCATGGTGAGCGGAAACATGATTATTGTCGATTGATCTTTTTCCCCCTCTTCTCTCTCTCTTATAGGTGAAAATGCAAGGCATTCCTATGTGTTCATGGGTTTTGCATTTCAGCCCTTGGTCTCTTTATTGTTTTTTTTTCATCCAGATTTCTTTTATAGAAGTTTTGGTTTATTTCAATTTTGTCCTTCAACTGAAATTGATCAGATATGTTATGTTTAATTTCAGTCCTTTTTATTTTTATTTTTTGTTTGTTTTTCATTCTTGTAATTTTTTTGGTACTGGCATTTTAATTTGTTTCAATTTTATCTTTTGATTGAAATTCATTATTTTTTTCATTCAATCCCTTATCCTTTTAATTTTTTATTTTGATTCGGTTTCCTTAAAAAAAAAATGTCCTTCTAGGGCAACTCCTATTTTTTGTTCATATTTATGTATCTATACTCATAGTTTTGGTTTTAATTTTTTATCATTTTCTCTTGGGGTTTTATTTTTATTCCTGAAATTTTAATTTATATTGATAATCATTTTAAAATTGATATCTCTTCTTTTTTCCGTTTGCTCTTCTTTTTTTTTACTCTTATTTTTTTTATTCTTCAAATTAAGTGATTTTTTATGCTAATAATATTTATTTTGGTTTTGTCATTTATTTTGATTGTTTTTATTTGTTTTTTTGTTAAAATTTTTGGGTTTTTTGTTTTGTTCATCAAGATAAGTTCTTCATGGTTTTTATTGCTTACACAATAATAATAGTAGTAGTAGTAATCTTAGTGATTATTTTTTTATAATTATTTTCTTGTTTACTCTTCTCTTACAGTTTTTTGTTTTTGGAATAATTTTCATTTTTTAAATAATAATAATAATAATAATATTGATGATAAGAATAATAATTTATTATAATGATTGTAGTGCTTATAATATTAATAATTATGACTATGAAGCTAACAGTAGCAATAACTCATAAAATAATATTAAGAATATTAATAATAACAAATTTTATTATAATCCAAACCAAAACTATTTTTCAGTTTTTTAGTAAAAAAAAACCGAAACCGGTTGATTTAAACCGAGTCTAGTCTGGTTTTGTTTTTTTAATTTTTTTTTGGTTTAGTTATTTTTATAGATAAAATTGAACGGAAACGAAAATGATCACCCCTAGCTATGCAACTGCACTTTTTAATATTTTAATCCTGAATGATTTTTTTTATAAAAAAAATATTATTGTGAGAGGTTCATGTTAACTCCTCTTTTTTACTGTAAAAAATTAACAACTCACAGCGAAGTAAAGCACCAAGCAAAGTTGTCTGGGGTTTGGAAAGAATTTATTAATGAAATTCAATTATATTATATTGTATTAATTAATGTACCCACTTGCAATAAAATTCGATCCTCTGCAATGAAATATTCGAGATGATGGAACAAAACATCGAGATGCTGACAAGTAATTTTATGTTATTCAGTAGGTAATTAATAGTATTTTATTGCTTATTTTTTAATTTAGTTTCAAGAAAAAAAAAGTATAAGTATGAGGGATAAATATTAAATGAAAATACTTTTTCATCACTTTTAATGAGTTATAAATTATTTTTTATAAAAAAAAATAGATCAAAGAGGAGTATTAAATCTATTCTTATTACTTGAGAGATGAAAAAATTGTAGTGGTGTGCTATTCGTTATTCTTTAGATTTACATTAAAGCGAAAGATGCATTCTAGATGGCAGAATAAATAATAAAATAATAAGAATATTTCTACTTATAATTTCACTACTTGTATATATGTGTGTGTGTTTTAAAGTGGATAAATAAGTAATAAAATATCATTAATTACTTTATAATTACCATATACAAATAGATCATAAAAATCTAAACACAAGAGTTGTAGAATTGATTTTTTTATAGCCATTGTTGTGGGAGTTCCGCATATTACCTGTATATACTTTCATCTTTTTAGTATCTGTTTGAGAGTATGGTTGCAGTTATTTTTGAAAGTATTTTTTATTTAGAAATGCATTAAAATGATGTTTTTTTTTTTTAAAAAAAAATATTTTTGATATCAACACATCAAAATGATGTAAAAACACCCAAAAAATTAATTTAAAATGAAAAAAAAATAAAAAAATTCAATTTTTTTCATAAACACTTTCTAAAAGCACTCCCAAACACCCTCTTAATATACTATAACATATAAACAATTAGTTTGAAATTAGCGATCCTTTATTGAAACAGCTTTTAGCTTTATGAGCCCGTTTGACTGTGCGTTTCAACCGGCGTTTTGCCGAAATTTAAAAAAAATTTCATTTTAAATGAATATGTTTTGGTGTTTCTAGATCATTTTGATGTGCTGATGTCAAAAATAATTTTTAAAAAATAAAAAAACATCATTTTGATGTATTTTGACACGAAAAGCACTTTAAAAAGCTACCGCAACCGCACTCCAAACAGACCATATAAGGCCTTACATCAAACAAGAACGAAAAATTGTGGCTCACATAGCACATACTTCTCTTAGTGGTTTGGATAATATGAATAATTATTATTATTATTATTATAATAACTAAAAACTCTAACAGACCCAGAAGAATAGGTCTTTATTCCGACAGTCATAAACTCAAACAACTTCTTCCAACACAAAAGCAATTCAATTGTATTATTGGCAGATCATTACAAATCACCATTGCTTTGAGCCCGATTGCTTCATCCATTCGCAACAGTATCTGACGAGCGGGTCAACTCATCCAAATTTTAAGATTTTGAAACAGTAAAGTAGAAATTCTCATTTTTTTTAGAATACCCAGCAGCTTTTCAGAAAATAAAATAGCACAAATGACCAAGGCATTGTCAAGTGAAAATCGGCTGTCAGCCATGGATTACTTTGAGTCTACCATCTGTCTGATTACAAATGATGAAGGCACAAATGTAAGATTTTTTGGCAGCTCATGTTACAGGAATCAAGAAAAGTTGTCAATCTCTATATCTCTCATCTCCGCATGCACGTACACGTTTAAACATATGGTATTTTAGTTGTAGTTCACTCCTTCACCATGTACAACCTCACCAATACGATATGCCTGGTGTTGTCCCTCCTCAAGAATTCTGCGAGATGCTTCCTCGGTCATGACCACAACCATCCCAATGCCCATGTTAAAAGTCCGACTCATCTCAGCATCTTCTATATTTCCAGCCTGCAATAAGAAAACAATTGAAAAGGATATAGACACCATATAACAAGATCCATACATCTCAATTTTTGTTTACAACAAACATAACCTCCAAGATCTACCAGTTAATCAAATTAAATACACTCAAGTTCTTGGGTCAATCTAACATCACAATCCAGTATTTATATGTAAAACACAATTTACCTCTTGGATCCATTTGAAAAGGGTTGGGACTTTCCATGAATCCTTGTATATTAAAGCCCCAAGGCCTTTCGGGAAAACTCTTGGTATGTTATCTGTAAAACCGCCTCCAGTGATGTGAGCTATGCCCTTTACACCACCCTTGCTAATCAAATCAAGCACCTTTTTGAAGAAGAAGAATTTTTCTTTTAGCATAAAAATGCAGTAAATTCAACAACGTTAATCATAACAATGTGAAAGGGAAACAAAATTTGAATGAAACCTGCTTGACATAGATAAAAGTTGGAGCCATAAGAGCTTCACCCAGAGTAAGACTTCCACCAGGAAGTTGGTCATTTAAAGACAAGCCACTCTGAGCTAGAACCCTACAAAAATAGACAAGCATTCATCCAATAATAAGAATACCCAATGCAAGGAACTAAAAAGATCATACCACTGTAAACAGGCATCAATGATGTTTTAATGCATGGAGAAAAAATAAGATTTCTTCAAACTAACACGAACCTTCTTACAAGAGAGAAACCATTGGAATGGACTCCACTTGATGGCAAACCAACAAGAACATCCCCAGCTGCAATGTTTTTCCCATCAATCACTGATTCCTTTTTTACAATGCCAACAGCAAACCCGCTAAGGTCATACTCGCCTTCTGCATAGAAATCTGGCATCTCTGCAGTCTGGAATGAATTTAACAGAACCATTGAGGTCAAAGGAGAATTATAAGTTTTGGTGAAATTACCACCACTTTTAGAATCAGCAAATTTGACCTCATAGCATGCAATAGGTAGGTCTATTCCACATATAGTAGAGCCATAATAGGACAAAATAATTCAAATGATAGAGAATTATTATAATTATCTACTGATATAAGTTACCATGCCATATCCCTTACATGATGCAACACACATACATCTAGCCTGGCCATCCCTAGCCTAACAGACAATCTCTTCCAAACAGCATCTTATTTTTCTCTTCCATTATCAATCAAAAAATTATCCCTTCAACTGTAGATGATTTCTTTGTTACTGACAATTGTTCATGAAAAGATAATTGGACACCTGCTATTTCAGATGAATATTTCAAGAAATCTATAGAGCACGACCATTTCACAAGAGGCAGGAACTTGCGATAGGTCAAGATAGGCCAAATATGTTAATAGGATAGTTCAATGCAAACCCATCTTTCATATACAAAGGATTCAGCAACACCACATTGGTAATTGCCACAATATTGTGTAGAATGACTGCAATAACCTTCTTACTGCAAAAATAAAAGCTATGGTGACTACAACAACAATCTTCAGATGCAGCGTTACAAGATGTACTAAAAGGTAGACATCCACCAGTAAAATATAAAGAAAGAATACCTCTCCCCCTAAAAGAGTGCAGTCCGATTGTTGGCAGCCATCAACTATGCCTTTAATGACCTAAATCAAAAGAACAGGAAAATTTTATCCAGCTGCAGTTTTTTTTTTTGCACAGATAGTATATTAACTCAGTAGACCATGCAGTTATCAATACCTTTTCAGCAAGGTCAACATCAAGGCGGCTTGTAGCATAGTAATCAAGAAAAAACAAAGGCTTTGCACCGGAAGTAACAATATCATTTACACTCATAGCAACCTGCAGCAAGAGAAGAGAATTAGGAAGCAAATCAACGGCAGCAAAAAGCATATTACAAGATTTATCCAGACTTTACCAGATCAATTCCAATGGTTTCATGGATTCCAGTTTCAAATGCAAGCTTTAGCTTAGTCCCTACACCATCCGTACCTGCAACTAGGTAGGAATCCCCTGTGTGCAGAATCTTTTATCAGCACAATAACAAAACACACACGAGGACAAAAAAAATGATCTTAGCTTCACTCTATCCCCCCCCAGTTCCCAGCATATAAGAAGAAAAAAATAATCATTTGAACTATAGAAGTCAGCATGAAAACAATATGTAACCTCAAAGATATTTTACGATCAATTAAGTTCACAACCAAGAACAGAGAGAGCCATAAGCGAAGGGGAAAATCTAAAAGAAAGCATACCAAGAGGGAAAAGACCACCAAAACCACCAATCCCAGGAGCCATCTTTGCGATTCGACGAACAAGCTCAGACCCAGCATCTATATCCACCCCAGCATCCTTGTATGTAAGTCCTCCACCAGCCCCATCACCGCTTTTCCTGCTATTTTCCTTGGACATCGAACTATTTCTTGTGGCTCTCACTGAAAGATGCGGAAATCTATCGGAAAGGCGATTAAACATGCATCTTCCTGTGGGTTGTTGAGTGGCCACGGGTTTATTAGAGGAGTGTCTGATTGAAGCTGCAATTGCACGCGATAGCTCAGTGTTTGATGCTATGCTAGCAGTAGCCATGGGAATGATGGGGTGAGAACCTAAACTGGGGAGGATGAGGCTAACCTGAATTGGTGGAGCTATGGGAAGTGGAGGAGGCGCGGGAATTAGGAAAGCAGGGGTTAAGGTAGGGCTTTTCAGATTTTGGATTTTTTTCTTCGCTTCGTGTTTATTTTATTTTATTGAGGTAATTGGTAAGGGCATTATAAGTCCTTTAACTTTAGTTTAAGTAATATATAAATTAACAGGAAAAAAAAAAAGAATCAAACTTGGATTTTTATTCAACATAAAAAATGGTAAGGTAAAAAATTTGAGACTTGAGTTATTGATTTAATTGATAATTTAAAAAATATAAAAAAGAATCAAACTCGAGTTTATCTGGATTATAAAAAAAAATAGATGTTGAAGGATAAAAAATTAAGAAAAATAATAATAATTAAAAACAACAAAAATATTCTTGTTAGACTAGGTGAACTCGAAAACTTTATTCCCATCAATATTAAAATTGAAATAATCTTCAGAAAAGAAAAGTAGGGAAAAAAGTTTGTAACATTAAATTGAAATAAAAACAATTTAAAAAAATTCAATTGAAATAAATAATTAAAAAAATAAAAAAACAAAATAAAAAAAAGTCAATTCATGTTAACCTTTAAAACAAGTGATCATGGTCATGGTCATGGTCATGAACCGGGTACTAATCTCATAAAAGATAAACTAAAAAAAATAAAATAAGAAAACATCACCTTAAAAAAAAAACAAATAAATTTGGGTGAACCTCTTAAACCTAGTATAATTTATAAAATTAGTAGCCCGTGAAATTTTGGGCTCGAGTTCAATCAATAAACTTCATTCTCAACCAAGTTAATTTTGAATGATGGAGTTGTGAATAAAGTGATAATAAAAAAAAGTTGCAAGAGAATAAAAATAACAACAAAAATAATAAAATAAAATTTGATAGAAAAAACCAATGAGGATGAAATTATATAAAAAAATAATTTTAAAAATAATATAAAACAAAACAAATAGCAATTAAAAGAACAAAACTTAAATTTGAAAGATCAAAAAAAAATATAAGGATGGGATTGAAAAACATTTATAATTTTATAAATTATTAAGATTTTAAAAATAGTAATCAAAAGAGCATAGAATAAAATGCAGAAGAAAAATAAATTGTAAAGGTTTGATCTAAATTTTTGAAGAGTTTGATGTTGAATTTGTGGTGAATAGAGGGAAAGAAAAAAAAAGAAATATCAATATTGTTGGCACTAAACTTAACGTGTTTTATGGGCATGCGTCATCATATCCTTTTCTTCATGGTGGAAAGTGTGTCAGCATATGATGGTCAGAGTGTTATCAGTGGTAGATTGTGTTTTCCTTTATTTTCTCTCTCTTGAAACTGAATATGCATATAGATCCTCTTTATTTATGATCTGTACATTTCAGTCACTAGTCTTTTAATTTTCTTTCCTCCTCATTTCTTCTATAAAGTTTTTATTTGTTTCAATTTTATGCTTCAATTGATAATTATCATATATTTTATTTTTACTAATGATGATGATAATAACATTGATAACTTATTATAATGCTTATGATATTAATAATTATGACAGTGATGATAATAATAACAATAATTCATAAAATAATATTAAGAATATCAATAATAATAAAAATAATTGTAGTGATGATATTAATATTAATGATATTAATAACAATAGTAATATTAGTAATCGTGATAATAATTATAATCTTAATGAAAGTAGTGGCGACGTCAACAATACTACTAGTAGTAATAATTAAATAATTGCACTAATAATAATAATGATGATGACAATAAAAATAAAAATAATGATAATATTAGTTATAGTTGTGATAATAATAACTATAACAGTGGTATAAACAATAATAATTATAGCGATAATGATAGCAATGATAGTAACTACAATAGTAATACCAATAATAATTAGGATATTAATTGTTTACAGTAGCGGTAACAGTGATAATTATAATGATAGTGACAATTTAACAATTATAATAATAATAATAATGAGAATAACAATTATAATAATTCATCATTCGATCTTATATCTGTCAAGAATCAAGTTTAACAACTTCTCAATGTAAATGATTTAGAATTTTATATGACTCAATGTTCTCTTTTATTTTATCTTATTTTTTTTAAAAATGTATTGCTTAACATTAGTTTTTTTTAAAACAATCATTCAATTTCTGATTAAACCTATTAAACAAATAAACTTATATTAATTTATAATCTACATATTTTATTAGAACTCGCGCTTAACAAAAATTCAAGATAATTTTTATTAAAAAAAATATCATTTTACCTAAGTTTATAGCATTATAAAAAAAATTCCCACTCTTAAAATTTGTTTTTATATTTTAAGAAATATGATTATGATTGCAGCAAAATACAGGACAGTTGGCTCGTTCGATAATTCACGTTGCTACATCGAGGCAGGGGTATTATTTTTTATTTTGGCCAAGTTAAAATAAAAAAATGAAAATAAAGACAAATAGGGAAGGAATAAATGAAGTATTAAGGACTTGATTTATAAAATATCTTACAATGGATGACATTTGGGTAAGGTCATACGCTAGTAACTAGCAAGCTGATTCGCTATACATGTCGGATCAAAAGTTTTTTAAAACTAAAAAAAATGTGAAAGCATTATAAAGTGTTATCTAGCAGTAAAAACAAATTTAATGACAGGCTAAAAAATACAAATAGGGAATGTGACCCCCGTAGACCTAACTGATCTAAGTGTAACTTGATTGATAAAGTCAAAACCTTATTTAATTTTATTTATTTTCAATGTTGTGTATATATATATATATATATATTAATACTAAAATAATGATATTTTGAATTAATCCAATTTCATATAACAAATACACAATCAAAGTCTTAGATCATGTTAAGTCTAGTAACTTTGTCATGAAAACTATTTTTGCGATAATAATAATAGACATGTGCAAAAAAGCCACCATATAAGATTTAAAATAAATAAATCACAAAGGTTTATATAAAAAGAGCACTTGCTAATGTTTAACAAATATTACTATGAAACTAAGTAAAACACTATAAAAAGAGCACCTACTTCCTTTGCTAAAAAAAATTGTTTTTAAATTTTTGTTTTTAAAAACTACTTTTTACTTAAAAATATATTAAAATGATATTTTTTTATTTTATAAATTTATTTTTGACATCAATATATAAAAATAATTTAAAAACACTAAATTTTTTTTTAATTAAAAAGTAAAAATATATTTTTTAATTTTTTTAAAAAATATTTTTTGAAACGTAATGTCAAACAAAACCTTAAAAAACACCTTAACAAAACTTAGTGAACTTATATCTAATTTTAAATCAACCTTTAATCGAAAAAAAAAATTGAGCCCTAATCTATATATATATATATATATTTTTAAATGAAGTGCTTGTTTGTGAGTGTAGTTGATATTATTTTTGAAAATGCTTTTTATTCAGAAATATATCAAAATAATATTTTTTTATTTGATAAAAATTATTTTTGAGATCATCACATGAAAATAATTCAAAAGCACTATTTTTTAATTTAAAATGAAAAATAAAATATTTTTTTTAATTTATTTTAAAAATGATTTTGAAATACAATATGAAACAGTGCCAAAGAGATAAACATACCTCAATGGAAAATTCTTTCATCAAACAAAATTCCTTGACACGAAACTCATTTTTTTCCCAACTAGCCACTTTTTTTCTCCTCCATTGTTTTGGTGACACACTCTCTCAACTCCTAACTTCATTGATTGAAGCATGAATAAAAAGCATTAAATCATTAAAAAAAAAAGTTTTGAATTATACAATAAAAGACTAAAACTTTAAAAGAACAAAAAAGACAAAAACTTCAAAATCGACGTATTGTATAAAAAGTAACATTATTTTAATTTTTTAATTTTTTAATATTAACATATAAAACATGAAAAACAACCAAGCAAATTAATTTAACGTAAATAGTTTTGAAAGCAAGTTTTTTATAGGTCGAAATTTGAAAAGAAATTGAACTAGTAACTTGTGGTTACCATAAAAATAAATAAAAACGGACCCGAATTTTTTAGGTTCCATTGGCAAACGCTGTCGTCTGGCTCAAGGGTTACATGACTTAGTCCGCTCTACCCTCCATTTCTCCATAGCCGCCACCCCACTATTCGCAAAAGAGTGAAACGAATAATTAAAAAAGGCATGATACCCTCCTGCTTAACCCTACAGCTAACTCCATTTTTTCCCTCCCCATTACTCCCCGTCAATCGACTCTCTCTGCTATCCTCCTCTACTTTCCCTGCCTTTGCTGGTTAGCCTTCTCTCCCCCTTTCGATTCACTTTGCTCTTTCATGTTACTTCGTTTTATTTTTTCTTTAATTTTTAATTATTGTGAAAAAAGACAGCGAAATCTAGAAGACTTGCTTTTGCAGCAACAAAGGCGCCGTCAATTTCAACCATGGCAGCTGTATGTCTGTTCTGCAACTTCTTTAACAAAGAGTGGTGAATATTTTATACAGTGTCTGATATTTTTAGAAGAAAATGTTCAGGAACAAGAGAATGTTGGAAATTTAAAGCGAAAATTAGCAAAATTATTTCAACTATCACTTGACGCAACAGTCCCAGGTGAGCCTGATATCGAGCCGCAGGTTGCTGCTTGCACTGCCAAATTTGGGGACTACCAATGGTACTACAAACACTACTCTAGAATTGTTGTTTTGCTGTGATTAGTTATAATATTTTAATTCCAAAATGATATGGTATTTACTGCAGTAATAATGCCATGGGACTGTGGTCGAAAATCAAAGGCCGCCCAGGGATTGAATTTAGGGGACCCCCAGCAGTTGGACAGGCATGCTTTTAATTTATTTTTGTCTGTAAAATATTTTTGTTACTTATTTTTTGAAAAATAAATATGGTCAACTTTTCTGTTCTTGTGTAATGATCTTCCTTTTTATTGTTTTTGACAGGCTATCATGAAAAATCTTCCTCAGTCAGAAATGATAGAATCATGCTCCGTGGCCGGTCCTGGATTTGTGAATGTTGTGTTGTCTAAAAATTGGATGGCTCAGGTTCTTGGAAATTGTCTAAATTTTTACTTGTGTTTTGTTTTCAATGCTTTACATTTTGTGCTCAATTTCAATTTTTCCCCTTTTCTTTTAATTTTTAGAATGTACATCTGGAATGTTGATATCGTATCAATGGTTCTGATATTACTGGCATAGATTACTTAGGTTCGTTTGTTGTGGCTGCAGAACATTCAAAAGATGCTAGTTGATGGTATTGAGACTTGGGCACCAAAACTTTCCATTAAGAGAGCTGTGGTTGACTTTTCCTCACCCAATATTGCTAAAGAAATGCATGTTGGCCATCTGAGGTCTACTATTATTGGTGACACCCTAGCAAGCATGCTTGAATTTTCAAATGTTGAAGTTCTTCGGCGAAACCATGTTGGTGATTGGGGTACACAGGTTAATTCTAATCTCTGATACTCTGTAATCAATGCAATTTTATTTCCCTCGCATGATAAAAGCTTCAGTGGTTCATGTTTTTTCTGTAACTGCGTGCATTTCATTAACTTATAGACCATCTGTATCATTTATCTCTGGTATATCTCATAGTAAATAACATGGATGGTCTATATTTTTGGTGGTATTGAGAATATTGTTTGAATAGATGCTGTTGATACTCAGAAGATTCGTACTGTATATTGCTTCGTTTCCATAAGGTTTCGTTTCCGTACTGTATATTTTTGGTGGTATTGAGAATATTGCTTCGTTTCCATAAGGCTTGGCAGTTTCTAATGTATACTGCTTTTGGCCCCTCTCCCAGCAACATCTAACTAACAAATTTGCTATGTGCTTTGCAGTTTGGTATGTTGATTGAATTCCTCTTTGAAAAGTTTCCAAACTTTGAAGATGTTAATGAAACAGCCATTGGTGATTTACAGGTGATTCATAACACTATAGCTCTATCAATTATGAAAGTTAGAGAGTTGAAGTGGGGTTTCCTTACCTTGCCTCTAGATATGCCAATGATTTATACAACAATAAATCCCAATGCTAGGAGTCGATTTGATAGTAACTTGACTAATGTCATGTTTAGGCATTCTATAAGGAATCAAAACAGAGGTTTGATGTAGATGCAGAATTTAAGGACAGGGCACAAAAAGCTGTTGTTCGCCTTCAGGTAAATTGATTACAATTGACTCTAGGGATTCATAAGCCTGACATCCTGTGTTGTATCTTTGGAATCTAAACTTCTGATGTTTAAGCATTGAATTACATTCATTTGTACACAGAGTGGAGAGCAAATGTACCGAAAAGCATGGGCACAGATATGTGAAATTAGCAGGAGGGAGTTTGATCAGGTCTATCAACGACTTGGAGTTCATCTAGAGGAAAAGGTATATTTTAGCTTTTTGTGTAATGCCTCTGAGGACACCAACATGAAACATTTTTAACTGCGTGAACATTTAGCACAGGGTGATTTGGGATTATGTAGTTGCTGTTCATCCTACTTATTTAATCTCTATCAAGATTTGATGTTATATATACTATTTACACACTCTTCCTTGTTTGCAGGGAGAAAGCTTTTACAATCCACATATTCCTGGAGTTATTGAAGCACTAACTAATCAAGGATTAGTTGAAGAGAGCAAAGGTGCTCGTGTGATATTTATTGAAGGGATTAACATACCACTTATTGTGGTGAAGAGTGATGGTGGCTACAATTATGCTTCAACTGATATGACTGCTCTCTGGTTAGTATTCCTGCTTTGCTCATGGGCCTCATACATATTTTTAGATAACTGATTCAGTTTATTAATCATTGTATATAGGTATCGCCTTAATGAAGAGAAAGCTGAGTGGATTATTTATGTTACTGATGTTGGCCAACAGCAACACTTTGATATGGTGTTCAAAGTATGTATCATTTGCATATCTTTTCTGGTGTATGATGATTGATTTCGCTCTTAATCTCTGTGTTACTTTTTATTTACCATATAGAAGTTCTTTTTTTCCCTTTTCATTTGTTACCTCTAAATGTCAATATTCATAACTGGTTATTTATTTCAAATTTTCTCTTTGCTGCTCCTATAAATACTTGGGGTAGTGCTATTGTTAATTTGTGATTGGATGTAGGAGGTCTAACATTCTTTTTGCTACCTGATACAGGCTGCCAAACGTGCAGGTTGGTTCCCAGCTGATGATAGGCAGTATCCTAAAGCTAGCCATGTTGGTTTTGGTCTTGTTCTTGGAGAAGATGGGAAACGATTTAGAACTCGCTCTACTGAAGTGGTTCGGTTAGCTGATTTACTTGATGAAGCCAAGACTCGCAGCAAAGCTGCACTTATTGAGCGGGGTATGATAACTCGAATGATCTTTGATGAACATTTGTTAAATTTTACATGTCTGCCTTGTAACACAGGTTTCTTTATCTTCCTTATATTTGTACATGGAGTGGTTCATATCATTTCATGATGAATTGCTTCCACTTGGCCTTTTTATTACCTTTGAGAGTTTGGAGATGTGCTCTATATCCTTGACAGGTAAGGCTGCAGAGTGGACTGAAGAGGAGCTTGAGCAAACTGCTGAAGCAATTGGTTATGGTGCTGTGAAGTAAGCTGTATATTCTATGTTGTCATGACTTTTATTTAGCAGTCTATCTAGTCATCAGAATCATCACCACTGGTTGATTTGTTGGTGCCTGTTTGCTTACATGTGATGTGATTGAGAAACTTGGAGAAATAAGGGTCGGGGGCTATGGAAGAGAGAGTTCAGGATTCGTGGTTGAGACATGGTCAAGAATAATTAGATTTGATGGGGAAAAGATAAATATATGAATGAGAACAAGCTGAAGGAGTTCTGGCTGCAGGAAAGGGCATTTTGTTTAGTTAATCAAATTGCATTTAAATTTCAATAATAATGATGATTTGGGGTTTTGAAAGTGAATCAATCTGACAAATCAGGAGTTATAATAGTTTGAAGGAAACTTTGTTTCACTTTGATTATGAGGGTTTGTCGTATAACACCAATAAGCTATCATCACTGGCAAAATGATATCATACTTAACTTCTGTAGCCTGCTTTGCATATGACTTGACTTTCAAATGATTAGAGCTTAGTTTTATTAGGTGTATCATGAGTTTCTGACCCTAGAAAAAATTATGTTGCCAAATCTGAAAACTAGGTGAAACTAGCCTGCTCTATGTTTTTACGAGGCTGCATCATCTATAATATCATGAAGAATAGTTATTATCAGTACTTGCTCGGATGTTTTTAGTCTCCAGAATTGAATCAGTTTGCAAGATGTTCCATTTCCATTTGCACCATTGTTTTGTGGTATGATTATGGTCCAGCACTAGAATATCAATGCCTGCTTTGACAATGTCAAATCTTTAATATTTAATGGCAGGTATGCTGACCTGAAGAACAACAGATTGACCAATTACACATTTGATTTTGATCAAATGCTCAACGATAAGGTGAAAATGCCATTTCCTGCTTGCTTGTTACTGTGTGAGGTGGTTATTATAGGGATAATTGCTTGTTATTGAGGAATGAGGACCACTCCTGTCTCATTTTATATTATTTTGTTGCTCGCTTGTTCCCTTTTTCTTACCTTTGAAAATTTGACCAGGGCAATACTGCTGTTTATTTGTTGTATGCACATGCTCGGATCTGTTCAATTATCAGGAAATCTGGCAAGGACACAGAGGAGCTGAAGAAGGTAAATATTCATCTTAGTTGAATACTCTGCCCAACTGTTTCCGTTACTGTTAAATTTCAGTATTCATTGACATATTAAATTCTTTTTTTCTTTCTGTGATATGACAACCACTGATGAATACTTGGAGTCTATGTCACAAGACTCATTTTAAAAGCTACTTGTTGTAATCAGTTTTAATCTTGGGTGTTTCAACGCTACTTGTGCAATACTGAATCATGCGATTGAGATTATATTTCAATAGTTGTGCCGCTTGCTAGTTTATTGCTAATCTGCTCACCCAAATTTCTTGTAAAACCACAAGTAGGTGTCTGTTGCAAAACTGTTAGTCCATGTGTTTTAATTTTCTATTGGAACATTTGCTCTGAAAGGTTCGACATTTGACTTTATGATTTGCCCACATAATGTTTGGTTACATGGTTATTGATTTCTCCTGAGCTAGTGTTGAGGCATCAAGGTGGCCTTGTGCTTCTTATTTTGTTGCTTTCTTGAAAGTTTTTCCTCACATGGGATGATGCAGCTAGGTAATTCTCTCCATGGGAGAAGTGGTGGTTAACAATCTCAATTTGTGTACTTTGATGTTATGTTTTGCTTCTCATATTTGTTCTGATCATGCAGACTGGGAAGATAGTGTTGGATCATGCTGATGAACGTGTGTTGGGGCTTCATTTGCTACAATTTGCCGAGGCAAGACAAGTTTTTACAGAACCAATCTGTCCTTTACCCGCTTTAACTTGCTTTGCTTTCATTTTATTGATCATCTTGCAAATTTTGAGTGTATCAATTCATTTATAATTTTGTCCCGTGCAGGTTGTTGAGGAGGCCTGTTCTAATCTACTGCCAAATGTGCTGTGTGAATACCTCTATAATCTATCTGAAAACTTCACAAGATTTTATTCCAATTGCCAGGTATGATTGAACAATGATTGTGTCTTTATACCAATTGAAAAGACATTCTCTAGAGATTTAAAAAATATTTTATGGAAAATTGTGCAGGTTGTTGGTTCAGCAGAAGAAACAAGTAGACTCTTGTTATGTGAAGCAACAGCTGTGGTGATGAGGAAATGTTTTTTCCTTCTTGGTATTAAACCTGTTTACAAGATCTAAAATCATATATCCCTGATGAAGAGTTCTTCTACTTAATTGCACGTTCAGAATTGTATAGAACCCTAATGGCAGATTTTGTTGGACGAATTCAATGTGCAATTGATGAAGCATCAGGTTTTCCATTTCTGCTAGATAGTAGCACTTGTGACGCCGCGCCGCAAGTTGGGTCACACTTTTTTTCCTTGCATAAAAAATTTATGCCCAGCTGACAATAAAAAAAAAAATCTAGCTAATGAAGCTTAATTTTACTAACTTGCTCTCAAGATAACATAACAAAAAAATGAAAGTGAAAAAAAAGAAAGTTCAAGGGTTAATAATTTAATATTAAATTATATTTTATTTATAAAAAAAATCAATGCCTACATAAAATTTCCAAGAGTAAACAATTTAAAACTCGAACAATATGAATCAAATATGGTAAAAAAAAAAAAAACAATAATTAGGGCTAAATTGAAAAACAAGATAAATTAAGAAAATGGTACCAAAAAAAGTAACTAAAGGAACAAGTGTCAAAATTGAATAAAATAAAATAAATGAAATAAAATGTCGAAGGACAATAAAAAAAAAGAAGATAAATTAAGAAAAAATATAATAAAATAGAAATAAAAAAATAAGAACTAAAATTGGATTAAAAAATTTAATGCTATAAAATGATAAAAGATGAAATTGAAAAATAAAAATCAAGAAAAATATAAAACATAAAAAAGAGCAATAAAAAGTAGAATTTTCAATAGAAACAATTTTAAAACTTAAATAACGTGGATCAAATATGTTATGAAAAATTAAAAGAAATAATTAGGGTCTAAATTGGAAAACAAGATAAATTAAAAAATGGTAAAAAATTGAACTAAAAGAGTGAGTACCAAAATTGGATAAAAATAAATTAAATAAATGTTGTAGGAAAAAATAAAATATAAAAGATTGAGTGTAATTTGAATAAAAAAAATACAATAAAATGGTTAGGGACAATAAAAATAAAAAAAGTACAAAACATAAAGAAAAAACAACGAAAGTAGGAGGAACAAATTGGTACAAAAAATCAAATGGAATAAAATAATCAGGGATGAAATTAAAAAAGCATGAAAAGCAAAATAAATATTAATAAAAAGCATGAGGGCCAAAATCAGTAAAATTACAAATTGGAGGATACAATTGTGTTTTAGAAGGATTGACTTGAATTTCAAGGGCACGAGAAAGAAAAGAAAAAAACTTCACGACTATCCAACCAATTTTTTTTTTATGATCTAAAATTCAAAAACCCATAAAATTTGTAAAGGAATTATATCGTAACTTATAATTTGATGATTTTTTCTATAACTACATGGTATAGAACATTACACTTCATATCCTATAATTTATAAATTGTACAACACATTACATCCATGAAAAAATGTCAGCAAAAAAGTTGGAATTATTTACAAAATTTCCATTTTATTTCAATTAATAGCTAAAAAACCATCGTTATATTGCCACCCCCTTTTGTTTTTGCCATATATAAACCTCTAGCCAACATTTTTAGCTATATAGTCCCTTTAAGATTCATGATAGCTTGACATCGACATCCATTTCTTCTATCTTTCCCCACCTAGATTTTCATGTCAACCTTTTAAAAAATCAAGAACAACCTTTTAATTTGTTGAATTGTTTAGATTGATCTCTTTTGTTTTTATTATGAATCTTTATCTTAAATAATTTATAAAATTGGTGTGCCTTTATAATTTCACAAATCTTAATTTTTTTTCATCTTTCAAATATGATCTATTTTCTTTTGGTTGTTATTTTGTTTTTTAAATTGATTTTGTTTTGTGATTTCACTCTCCTTTGTTTTTTTATTTCCATCAAATTTGATTCATATTCTTTTTATTGTCATTTTTTATTTGCTTAGACAAGTTTGTTATATTGGTTCATAATAAACTTTGTGATTGGACCTAGATCCAAGGTTTCAATGGTTGTGAGTTTCTAAGATTTGATGAGGTTTATGAAATTTGCCTGTTTTTGTTGGATTTGTTTTCCCTTGTCAAATTTTTTTTTCTCCCATTTTATCACTCACTATTTATTCAATTTAAGACCAAAGATTTTTTAGATCACTTTTTATGAAACTTTTTTTGGTCTTGAAAATAAACTAGTTATCTCATGCCTTTTTTTTATTGTTCTTTTTTTTGGGTTTTTTTGGCTAATTCTTTAGTTTATTTTTATGACTCCTTCCTTTACTATTTTTTTTTTAATTTTTACCATGCTAGAATTCCTTTTCTATTTCATATCACCTTTATTTTTTAAATTTTATTTTTATTCTTTTAATTGCTATTTTTAATTTGAGATAATTTTTTAAAATTATTTTTATTTAATCATTTTCTCTAGGAATTTCAATTGATTTTGAAAATAACCGAGTTTTTTTCTTGAATCTTTTTAATTGTTTCTTTTCGTTGAACTTGCTATGACTAATCATTATGAAAGTGGTTAGAAATTGAGCTTCTTGATTAAGCTAAAATTTAGAATATAGTAGGTTATATGATTGAGATAATTTTCCAGGTTTAGAAGGTTCACATAAGTTTTTTTTTTGTTTTCCTTCTTTATTTTTTTCCCAATTTTATCATTCATAATTTATATCATTAGTGAGTAGACTTTGTTTTCTCTCTCCTTATATGCCTTACATTTGATATATTGAAAATTGATCTTCATGCTTCTTCTTTTTTCATTCCTTCCAATTGGTCTTTTTTTACTGTTTTTCTTCTTATAAAGCTATCATATGTTCAGTGCCAATAAGTTTGAGTTAGCCTGCTTTAACTAGATTTCTTTATTGCTCTTTTTTTTCCTCTTAATTTTTTTTTGTAATTTCACCCTTGAATATTATGATTTTTTATACTCCAAATGTACTCATGTTGCTCTTTTTTTTTCAACCTTTTTTTTTAATTTTATTTATTGTTGTTACATTTTTTTTATTCAGGTTATTTAAATTTCTAATTGGTTTGATGACTTGAATTTAAAAAAATTTCCTTAGATTTTTTTTATATATAAAAAAAATTGAATTGTTAATTTAAAATAAAAAATAAATTTTTTTAATTTTTTTCATTGTTTTTTGAAACGTGTTGGCAAAACTTTTCACTTTCCTTGCTTATCTCTTATCTTTCGACGTTAACTCCAACGGTAACGTAAACAAACGAAACATTTCCATCTACGAGGTTAGAGATTTGAGTTAAAAGACAACACACACACACACAGACAGAGCAGGAATTAATGGGTTCGGATTCTTCGAACGCAGTACCATCAGCATCGACATCAACACCATCGACACCAAATGGGAAGCGGAGTAGAGATCTTGAAGATGAGGTCTACCTTGACAATCTCCATTCTCACAAGCGTTACCTCAGTGAGGTTTGTCCCTTTCTTTTCTTTTCTGTAACTCTAATATTATCCCTATGAATTTTCTTTTCTTTATTTCTTTTGCTGACAACTGGCCACCCTTTTCCTCTTGATCTGGCTTTTATTAATCTTTCTCGTTATACTTTTTTTTAATTTTCTTCATCGTTTCTCTGGGGTTTAATTTTGGGCTGAAAAATCGTCAACTTTTTGGTTGCAGATAATGGCTTCTAGTTTGAATGGATTAACGGTCGGAGACCCACTCCAGGAAAATCTTATGGAATCTCCTGCCAGGTCTGCTGACACCATGGTTTTTGCCCGGTGATTTTTTTCTTTTTTCTTTTTATTACTCATGATACTAAAATGATAAAGTTTTCGGGCACTAATATTTTGGTTTTGGAACTTCTGTGTCGTTTCCTTAAATATTAGTCGAAGGATTGCACAAGCACTTCACTAAAATCACAACCTGATAAGTTCATATTTCAGGAAAAACGAGGTTGTCATTTGATAGCCATAATCATTGATGGACTCAGGCTGGTGTTCATATATATCGAGAGATGTTGGTTGACTGTGGTTCATAACACTTTTGTGATTTAGAGTAGAGTTTCCTTCTAAATAAATACTGGCAGGAAATTTTCGGTAATGAAATTTGCAGTTTGCCTAGGGATTTGGCTGCATATTATCTACTATTTTCTTATGCAAAATCAAATCCCGGGGATCAGGAGCTGGGGTCGAAATGCCAAGTAGAGTCATAGAAATTGCGGTTTGAAGTTTCTATAATCTGCTACAAAATTTGATCGATTGATCAAGCCATTGGCTAGATAAAATAATTGATTTCATATTTAAGTTATTGGGAGCATGGCCTGATTCATGTTCGTAGATAATTTATTCGAAAGATTCTCTTCTACCTTGAATTGTGCCACAGGCTGATAAGTCTTCATTTTTTGCTCTGGCTGGCTGATCGAGAGGAAAACCATTATTTTATTTTTATTCTGTTTTTAATATTCGTTCACTTTGTTTCCTCACGTTTTTCATTTTTTTCAGGGATGAACTGTCCTTGCAATACTCACCAATGTCAGAAGACTCTGACGACTCTAGATTTTGTGAGACCCCTGTAAGTTCTTGCTCGCCTCAATCTGAAAGTCTACCCGGCAGCCCGGTTTCTCCATACAGGCACCAAAGATCACACTGTGGATTCTCTTCTGCTCCTTATAGCAGCTCTTTCTCTTCACATGGCTGCAGTGTCCCTTCTTCACAGCCTCGTCAAAGAGGCTCGGATTCCGAGGGTCGGTTTCCGTCATCACCTAGTGATATATGCCACTCGGCTGACCTGAGGAGGGCTGCACTCCTGCGTTCTGTGCAGATGAGAACACAACCTGCTGGTTCATCGTCCTTTGAATTGCCATTTGGTTCGGGACACGAGCCTGGATCAAACATGGAAGCGGAGGAGCGGCCATGCTCATATATGAAGTCCTTGGCGGAAGAGAGGGATTACCCACTCGAGGAGTGTTCTTCAATGCGCATCTCAGAACCTGAATTTAATGAAGAGAAGGCATGTCGGGTTTTAAATATGAATATAAAAGGGGATGACTCTAGAGGTTAAATACCATCAGACCATCATACTTATGATTACGTTTCGATTGGTGTTTCATTTTTTTAATTAAAATAAAATATTTTAGTTTTGAAGCATTTCGACACACCGTTTCGGGGTTATACTGTTTTATATATATATATATATATATATATATATATATAATTTTTTTTTAATTCAAATCCAAAAATAAAATTATTTAGAATTGTATAATTTAATCTAAAAAAACATAATAAAATAATTTTTCAAAACAAAATAATAAATATATTTAATATATAAGAATGTCATCATCAATCTCGTAAGGTTATTATATTATTTAATTGATCTGAAATTTTAACATAATATATATGTTAAGAATTTTTTCGTAAAATTTTATCTCAATCTAATAATCAAATTAAAAAATATAATTGATATTGTAAAATTATTTATTATTTAAAAAAAATATTATTTTGTTAAAACAATATAGGTTTTAATTCCAGTGCATTTTAGCTAGAATTTGGCCAAAATAATCTGGACTGGACCAGATTTGACATCTCTCATCAGACTGCTCATGCTCAGCGTTTTTTTTTGTTTGGTTATATAGTTTTCACAACTGTAATATAATGAAATATTACAATTATATTTTCATACGTTTGAGCAACAACGCAGGGATCTAACTAAACATAAATAAATGTAATTTCTCTAAAACGAGGACCGAGTCAGTTTCAAGTAAATGCGACTATATCACATCACATTACGAGATTGCTCCACATGTATGTTCCCCGATTACTCAACTCGTGAGCTCGACATGGATCGGGCTTTCAACAGAAAAGGGATGATCATCAATACATGAATGATCATCATCGGTTAACAATGGCTAGGGCTTCCAAATTATTCCAGAACAGTCACAATACACATAGCCAACGGGGATGATCCATACAGGCAACGCTGATCATATTAACCTTCCAGAACATAGCTAAACTTCTCAAAATTCTTGATCATACGTTCAATCATGGAATCGCAACAGATCAATTGGCAGATATTCATTTGTCTAATGCTAGTTTCATTCGAAAGTTAAAAGTTTCTCCACTGAAAATAAAAAGGTACAAAAGTAAAAACTAAGGCATATAAATATACTTCACGAGCCAGTTAAGGTTTCTCAAAATCATTTCGTAATACGGAATTTGCAGAGTCAAAATCCGAGGCATACAGATTTTAACTGCGAGAAGATGCCTTGCCCAGTGAAGGTTGGGTAACTGGATAGGATGTTTACCACCAAAATATAGACGAGTGAAACAAAAGATCAGAAGATCAAGCAAAAGCTGATAGAATGTTCTTCTTCAGGGTGAATTCATCTGCCTTTGCCGGGCTTATTGACTGCATCATCATCAAGGGAAAGATAAGATCAGTTAACAGTCACCACAATTTTCACATATTTACTCAAACCCATTTCTACTCATGCAAAAGTTCTTATCATGATCTGTCCAAACTCCAAACCTCCCAATTGGAGTTCTATAAAATATCATGAAAACCCTACGGTATAATTATGTATGATCTTAATATGAATCTTGCTCCAACTCAATGCTATCTAAAAATGTCACAATATAGCTGTTTGACTCCTATTACAAACATGGCATGCTTCAACTAAGAGAGACAATCTATCAATCTTACCTTTTCAAGCAAACGCTGTAGCCGCTCAATCTCATTCTTGGCATAATCAGCACCTTTCACCATACAAGTCTTGGCAGCCTTCAAATAAATCTTTCCATACCTATAAACATGGAATAACATGTGGTAAATTTACCATTCACTAGAGATTTAACAAGAATAAAGGAAGTGAATTGTAAAAGACATGACAGTTTTTAGTGATTCCGTAAGGATATCAAAACAAGCCAATATGAATTTTAAACACTAGCCGCGACCATGCCATGAAGTACCTTGCTGTGGAACCCTTGAGTTTCTCAACTTCCTCTTCAATTCGGGAAAAGACTGCTTTCTTCTCATCAGCACCAGCAGCTACAAACTCTTTTACCAAGGCATCCAACCTTTCAACTGTACCAGCCTATTGAGTACATAAATATAACATGATTAAAAGATTCGGTCAACAACAAAAAAAGGATTAAACTTCCATTTTAAGTACTAACAAACCTTGGAGGTCAGTTGTCCTTTACCATCACGACTGGTTCCAGACTTTTCATTGATGAAAGCAACGAAGTCATCCAAATCTCTCCCACCATCGTAATCTTCCCCAGCTTTGTTGCCTTTTGGAAAGAACTTCAGTGTAGGGAATCCACTTACTCCATACCTGAATTTAGCATAGATAATTAACATTGACTGCTCCTAATGTGGAGAGCACTTTTCATAAAAATAATTAGCTAACCAGAGAAGTTTGCCCTTACTTTTCAGCTAGATCCTTATATTTGTCAGCATCTAGATTGGCAACCACAACATCGTTCTCGGATTTAAATGCTGCGGCTACCTTTTCATAAGTCTGAAGGAACAAACCAACAAATTCCAGATAATCACTTGTGCAGGAAAGAACCAGATAGAACTATGAACAACAATGGGTGTATGAACACGCCCACACCCACTCATGTGATTTACAAACTTGCCTAGTATTTGGGCAAGTTAGCATTGTGCCCACTTTTCAGTTGGATGTAATACATCCTTTAACTTAAACCCTTTAAGGCTATATGTGCCATACCATTAACAGCTAAAAACAATTAGACCTAAACTCTCTCCCAGATGCAAAGTGTTCAATCATCTATCTATCCATCTCTCCACCACATTCTTCTTATCTCACCTTATGACTTTTCACATATAACAAAGAATCAGAGAAATAGACACAAACAACAAAGAGCAAAGAGGTGAGAGAGAGAAGATAAGTGTAGAGGAGAGAGTTGCCTTTTTTTTTTTTTTGTGAATTGTACCCGTAAAAAGTTTTAAAAATGACTTCATGGATGATTTGTAACTAACAAAAATGAGAACAATGTAACCTGTCCAGATAATAAGCAGGTTAGCAAATCACATATTCCTACATGCATGCACACACACATAAATTATAAAGGGAATGGAAGGAAGAAGGCACTAAACATACAGGAGCTAGATTTTTGCAATGGCCACACCTGTAAAAAGAAGAAATTGAAAATCACTAACATGTAACACCTTCAAAACTGAGATAAAGGGAGATTTAACAAAAACTCAAGACAACTATGGTTACTAACAGTGGTCAGCATACAAAAGGATAGGAGCTTACCAGGGTGCATAAAACTCAACCAAAACATCTTTGTTCTCATCCAAGACAATATCATTAAAATTATCAGCAGTTAGCACCGCTACACTGGATGGAACTGCTGCTATCTTCACATTTAACCCTGTAAACAACACAGCCCATGAGAAACCTCTAGTGTTTTTTTACCAGTTCACATGACGCTGCTGGCAAGATTAAGGAAGTATTGCTTTTGTAAAACAGATCCTTGAAGATGCAATAAGTTAAAACCTATAGCAGAAAGACCAGTTTTATCAGATAAGCTTAGGGGAGAAGGGGAGATTAATTTTTTAAAAAAAAAGAGGCAGTACCTCCTTCATTATTGACAAACTCGGCAAGAGCTTCCGCAGTTCGTGGTCCTTCATACCTATTGTATATAAACCACAAATTCTCATTTCATGTAAAGCATTAAATTTGGGCATTCTATCGGTGAAGTTTAATAAAATTCTCACTTTTTCGGTTCGAGCGATCCTTTAGGAAACCACTGAAGAGTTGGGTATCCAGAAACCCCATATTTGCTGCACACACCTTTATGCTCATCACAGTCCACCTGCACCACATCAACAATTCACACAGTGACGAAGTAAGGTGAGGTGTCAATAAATCTCTAACAAAAACGGCAGCTTCTATTTTCCAGCAAGGATCAAAATAGTATTTGCGTTGACCAAAATGAAGGGGAAAAAAATAGTGAGTGATAATAAGGCTGACCTTTCCAATCAAAACAGTCTTTGCTTTCTTAAAGCTGCTTCCAAGCTTCTCATATTCAGGAGCAAGCTTTTTACAGTGCCCACACCTATTACATTCAAAATTACAATTCCGTCATTCTCACAATGATCCCTCTAAAACCCACTGATCATTTCTTAACTAATGGTTAACCACATGATCGAAAATCTAGAAGTTTCGTGATGGTATGAAAATACTAGATTAATCAAAATAGCAAGATCACATACAGATCTATGGATCAACGAATCACGATCATTTCATCATCTAAAGAATTCATCTCAGCTTAATAAAATTAGGATGATTTGAAAGAGTAACTAAAAATCACTGACCAAGGAGCGTAGAACTCAACGAGAGCGCCTCTGTCTCGACCGACTTCCTCCTCGAAGTTACCTTCCGTTAACACAACGACATCGTCTGCTAAAGCTGAAACGGCTAACAAAGCCAAGGTACCAAAGGCATACCAGATCTGATGACACCTCTCCATTTCTTTTTTTTTCCTCTGCTTTTTGTTTCCAGTTCTTAACAAAATCAGAGGTGGAAGATGTATTTATATGCCAATTCCTGCAGTAGGATTTTTATATAAGAGTCGATAGAGGAAAGGGAACCCCATCTATTTACCATGTGCTCTATCTGAGGTGGAGCAATTTGATTTGTTGAATTCTCTGTTTTCCTTGGGTGACGTTTTTTTATTACATGGCAGGGTATGAGAGGTCGAAATGTTCAAATCCACATATATTTATTTTCCCTTCCTTTTCTACCAAGACATGCCGCATTGAGCCTGTATTGAGAATTACTGGATATGTTGATAATAATTTATTTTTTTATAATAGCATATTAAAATATCTATAAACACAAATATAATTTCAAATAAAAAAATTAAAAAAAAAAACTTTTAAATACAAAAACAAACAGACTCTCAATCCTTAATCTGTAACATATAAATATAAGAATTAATTGCTTTTTAAAGAAAACTTATTTATTTTGCTATTATTGAATTGCAGCAAGCACATTCCCTTTGAATTTATTTATTTTTAAATAAAACTCCCCCATCTTCAACCGGTCGATAAAATCTTATGCTATGAATACATGGATGGCAAAATTGTTTCTCAACATCTCTGTTAGCAAAGGTCAATCTGCTGCTACAGATAGAGCTAAAAAACACTGAGGTGCACAAATTGCCTCCCAAAAATGGAGCTAGAAAACAAGAATTCTCTGGTTTGTGAACCTCTATCTAATAATTAAACTGACCGTACCCTTCTCTCTCTTTTTTCATTTAAGGGGATGAGTATACCATAATGTAAGAGCTCTAGTCAGTGTTGGGAAGATTATTGCTGGTGCTTGGATGAATCTGAAGGTGCAGCAGCGCGTGATAGAGAAACTCCAGGTCTTCTGCAAGCACTTGAGCCAGTGAAATTTGACTCTTCAACTCGTGTATTTTACCGCTAACCTCGAACCCCAAGTGCAGTTCAGCATTGTTGTCGTTGTCTGTGACCACAGGGGTGGGCATTCCAGTTTGCAAACAAGCTGACCATTTGCAGGCATCCACAATTATTTGGTTCAACCTAACAGTACGATGAAGAAATATGTTATTTTGAGCTGTTTGATTAATAAAGATAACACGGCAACATCAGGATAAAAGTAAATTTCATAACATGCACAGGACACAGGAAAGTTGGACTCAATTTAAAAACCTAATCAGATAATATATAATGAACAAATAGTTTCTTTCCCATTGTTAATTTGAAATCACATTTTCCATTGCAACTTCTTATAGCACACCAGAAAAGGAACAGAGAGACTGAAAAGGGAAAAGTTGAGAAATTATTGAACGACCCTGAAAGAGAGGGGAAATGCTTTGAAAAACTTCAGCTCAGCCATATGAAACTAAGGAAATCATGACCCTTTCGGAGAAGATACCACACCCATTTTATATAGCAAACAGAACAGCAAACATGGCTATACTTCATGGAAGTTGGTGTATCTTACCTTTTTTGTATCTTCTTTGTGTCTGATTTGTCCCTCATGCTAAATGAGGCATCCACAATATCTTTATCCCTCACCATCCCCTCCAAAGGACCACATGACATGCACGACGAGCGAATCAAAGAATCATCAGTTTCTGAGCTAATGTTACTAATTCTTATTGAAACAATATCCAGGACATGTAGAGGATGAATTAGAAGGTTGAAGTTCTGCACTGTAATCCTGCCAACTGACACTGCTCTATTCCTTGATTCCACACTCTTCAAAACAAAAAATAAAAGTACAATAAATCAATCCTAGTCAAACACTCATGTAACAAGGAGAAGAGAACCGAGCAAGAAACAGAAACAGGATGGGCTTTGGAATTATAATACATTTCATTAACTACCTCAAATTCAATATCACAGCAGTCAAGTCCATTTGGAACAGCCCTCATGGAAGCATTTGAGACCATCCCAAACGTTGACACTGCCTCTTTCAACCGGCAAAGATGGATAAGAGAAGGTACATTCTCAATAGTAACTGACGTAGAACTTTTGAAGTTGGATGCATTTTTCTTTCCAAGATTAGAACAAGAGGCATCAGTGCTGTTCTCAGGTTTGAGATGTGGAGTTGAAGCACAGTTATTCTGTTTCGAGAATGAGCTCACCGACTTCGTGATGCTTTCTGATGGCAAAGATGAAGCTTTTTTGGTACTGGCACTTACCTGCTTCATAAGTGAGGAATTAAGCTCAAGTCAAGTCACACTTGAAACTATTCAATTCAGTACAAATCAAGAGGGAAAGAGAGTCAGTTCTGATGGAAACACACCTTGAAGGCGCAGTTATTCTGTTTTGAGACTGTGCCCGTCAACTTCTCGATGCTTTCTGGTGGCAAAGATGAAGCTTTTTTGGTACCGACACTTTTCTGCCTCTAAGTGGGGAATTAAGCTCAAGTCAAGTCACTTGAAATTATTCAGTCCAGTACAAATCAAGAGAGAGCAAGAGAGTCAGTTCTGTGGAAACATACCTTGAAAGTTTCAGGTTTCTCTGTCATCAACATGGGAAATGTACCAACATTTTGTTCCACAGGTAGGCCCAACTCTGAGAAATCATCTTCTTCATCAGCACGGCTGTGTGTAGACCTAGTCAGCCTTTCACTCCTCCCCAACTGAAAACTGGCGAATGGTCGAGCAGCAAAACATCTACCATCCACAGACCACAGTTAATTCTCTCAATAATGAACTATCTTATTAACAGGCATGCAGAAATTCATGTCCAATCTGCTGCACAGTTGAGCTCCTAATAATTTCAAAGTATAAGCAGACCCCAAGTTATATAGCATGAATTTTCAGTTATCCAAAATCTATAGACTCGCGATACAGTGGCTGCTCCTGTCCCAATTCAGATTCATAGGAAATTTTGCCTTTAAGCTGAATCTACATTAAATGCCCTAATCGAGACAAAGTTTGGTTGGGTACTGATAACATGTTTTTCTTTTCCCATCAATTTGTATCTTTTATCTCAAAACTCTGAATCAACCACGACGAAGATGCACAAATTCGTTCAGAATTGTGATAATTAAACAACTGAGAAAGCTAAAACCCTAATGCAATGTGTGGGTTCAGCAACACTATAACCAAACAAGTAGAAAATGAGCCTCGAAAAATTACTTGTTAAGCAAAGTGGAGCTTTTTGATAGAGGATTCAAGCCGTGTTCACCTGAAAAATAAATTCAAATCAAATCAAGTAATTGCTCCCTATTTGAAAATAATGACAAAAGCACAGGGTAAGGGTTAGGGTTTTGTAAGGAATGAGTATTACCAGTGAATAAAGGGAGTAGACTAGCTTGGATTCTACTCTTCATCATTTTTCACAGACTGGTGAGGGAACCAGGAGGGATCCGGTGATCGGTAGCTTAGACTGTGATCGTAACGGCAACGTTTTGGCTCTTTTCCAGCACGCGGCAATTGCTTTGAACCGATCCCATGTGGTTATCAATGATGCAGTCATGTTTGTTTGCCCAAAGTAGTTTTGTTTTTAGAGAGAGTGAATTCATACAGTGAATTATTTAATGATATTTGATAGTATTATAAAAAATAAATTGATGAAAATTACATTTTAATTTTATTTTCAAGTTTATTAAAATAATAGAGACCAAAACTAATATATAAAAAAGTTAAAGAAAGATAAAATTGAAAAACAAATAATTTCATAAATTATTCAAATAAAATAATAAAAAAGACCATATCAGAAAAATTAAAAGAGGATGAGTTGAAAAAAAAACTCAATTTCATAAATTATTTTAAATAAAATAAATAAAAATTAAAAGAATGATGATCAAATCTGATAGATAAAAAAGTTGAAAGCAAGATGAAATTGAAAAAAAAACAATTAATTTTATAAATTATTTCAAATAAAATAAATACAAATCAAAATAATAAAATTAAATCTAATAGATAAAAAAAACAATAAAATAAAAAATAAGAATGTAGAAAAATTAATAAAAGTTAATATAAAATTAAATTAAGTTAGATTTTAAGAGAATAAAATAATTCAAAATAAGATGTATAACAATTAAAATATTGATAATCAAATCTGATATAATCATCGAATAACAAAATATTTTTTGATTTTTTTGCAAGTTAACAATGTATTTCGTCTAGAATAAAAATATTTTTTTAAAAAACCAAGTTAAGTTTTACTTTGACTGGATTGTATTTTTTTATTCATTTAATAATAAATAAATTTAAAATAATCTTCAAAAATTCACTTTCCATAAAATAAATAAACGGTTTTAGAGCATGCGTGAAAATCCATCCCAAGCTCATTCAGCAGACTGAAAAATTTGTTGGCAATCAATTCCCAACGAACTTGCTAATAGAAAATAGGTAATTAAATGCGACTTTTAGGGGTGACTTGTCCATTGATATTTTGTTAGAAATTCTTTCATTGGATGAAAATACCGACAGAAAATCAAATCAATCAACGAGTAACTCTAACTTGACGACCACATTTTTTTATTGAAAAATTTATCGACAATTAAAATATCAAAAAAAAAATTATTGATATTTTTTAAATTTATAGTAATGAATATAAATATAAAAAACTTTAGGAGGTTTGATATAATTTTTTATACAATATATTATTTTTTAAAGTGTTTTTTGTTTAGAAATATATAAAAATATTTTTGATATTTTTGATATCAATACATTAAAATGATTTAAAAACACCAAAAGAATAATTTAAAGCAAAAAATAAAAAAATCTTAATTTTTAAAAAATGTTTTTGAAATAAAATATTAAACATGCACTTCGTATATGGATCATCTTAATTTTTTGGCTGATATTCAAACACCAAAGAAGCAGGACTACATATCATGATTACGTATTTGTTTTATATTGTATTTTAAAAGTATTTATAAAAAAAAAATTATTTTTATTTTTTATTTTTTATTTTAAATTTATTTTAGTTAGCGTTATCTTGACATTACATCTCAACGAATTTATATTTTTCATTATGTTTGTTTTCGTTGTCTTGACATTACATCTCAACAAATTAATACTTTTCGTTATGTTTGTTTTCATGATTCGGAGTTTTATTTTGACAAATCTAAATAGATAGCAACAGCAATCACCATTATAACTCTCCCATGATTTGATGTGATGATATAGGAATTACTAGTTAAATGCCCGCACTACGTTGCGGGTGTAGTGCGGGCGGAACAAATAATCTTTACAATTGTTGAGATTAAAATATAATATTTCAGTATATAAAATTTGATATAATAAAAAATATCAACATCCTCTATTATAATAATAGTAATATCGAAGTCTTAACTTTAAATTACCATCATTATCACTGTCAAAACAATAAACATTATTGAACAAATATGAGAGGGAAACAAAAAAATATTAATAAAAAGCACGGAAGAACAAAAACTAAAATTATTATTATTATTATTCTTAATATTAATATTATTATTGCTTTAATAACGAGAAGAAAATAAAATTAAATCAAAGGCTTAAAAAAATCCTAAAAACATTAACAAAAGAGCAAATGTAAAAATACAATAAAAAAAAATTATTGACAGGGAAAAAAATTACTTGAGCTGAAAATATAAAATATTATCACACTACGTTGCGGACTGAGTAAAAAAAAATTATAATTGTTGGGATGAAAGAAATTAATAGCATATGCTGGTCCAAAATTAAAATATAATATTTAAATATGTAAAATTTAATATAATAAAAATATCACCACACCTTATTATAAAAATAGCAACATCAAAGTTTTAACATCTAAAACTATCATTGCAGACACTGAGAAAACAATAAAAAACATCAAATTATCCCTAGAGAAAAAAACTGAAAAATATTAACAAAAGAGTACGTAAGAAAAATAACTAAATTTTTTTCTTCTTCTTCTTCTTCTTCTTCTTCTTCTTCTTCTTCTTCTTCTTCTTCTTCTTCTTCTTATTATTATTATTATTATTATTATTATTATTATTATTATTATTATTATTATTATTATTATTATTATTATTATTACTGTGTTAATAATAATAATAAAAAAGAAAGACAAAAAAAATTGTTGGGATGAAAGAAATTAATAGCATATGCTGGTCCAAAATTAAAATATAATATTTAAATATGTAAAATTTAATATAATAAAAAAGATTATCACACCTTATTATAAAAATAGCAACATTGAAATTTTAACATCTAAAACTATCATTGCAGTTACCGAGAAAACAATAAAAAACATCAAATTATCCCTAGAGAAAAAAACTGAAAAACATTAACAAAAGAGTACGCAAGAAAAATAACTAAATTTGTTTTTTTTTCTTGTTCTTGTTCTTGTTCTTGTTCTTCTTCTTCTTCTTCTTCTTCTTCTTCTTCTTCTTCTTCTTCTTCTTCTTCTTCTTCTTCTTCTTCTTATTATTATTATTATTATTATTATTATTATTATTATTATTATTATTATTATTATTATTATTATTATTATTATTATTGTGTTAATAATAAAAAAAAGACAAAAAAATCATAATAACTTTAACAAAATATCAAATAAAAAAATAAAATAAAAATTATCAGGTAAAAAAACTCATATGACTTAAAAATAAAATAAAAAAAAGAAGAAATGGAGAAGAAAAAAACAAAAATATCAATTTTCAAATGATCATAGATACAAAATAAAATTTAAGAACTAATTTTTTTGGAAAAAATACCACCCCAACAAATAAGAAAGCAAAAAAAATTAAAAATCAAAGTCGAGCACACTTATATATACATGGACAAAAGTAAGGATTATTCTAGAAATAAAAAGAAATATAGGGATTAAAATAAAAAATTAAAAGTATAAGGGCTGAAATGAACATTAAATATAAAGGGATTACAATCTAAAATTAAAAGTATAAGGGCCAAAATGAAAATCAAATATATTATCAATTTCAATCAAAGGACAAAACTGAAGAAATTGAAACTACTGTACCGAATAAATTCATCTTTTTCAATCCAATCCGGAAATTAAAAGACGGAGGACCAAATTGAACAATGGACACTGAATTAATTCCAATCGAAGGACGCAATCGAACTAAATCAAAACTTATATACCAGAAATGAGGACCAGAAACGAAATTAAAAGTGAAGGGACTAAAGTGTAAAAGGTGAACATAAGGGGGACTCTCCTGCACTTTTACGTGCAGGAGAGAGAGAAACGTGACCAACGGCTTTAACCGGTCGCCGCCGCGTTGACGGCCATGTTTAGGCGACACGCTCCGCCGCGGGAGGAAGAACACGCGGAGACGCATCACGAGAGACTCCGGAATGTCGTCTACGGCCACCGTACGACGACGCACGCGCCACCTAAACAGGGCGTGGGCGTAAAACAGGCTGGCGCGTGCCCATCATGCACTGACAGCCACCGAAAGAAATAATTAAAAATGAGATCAATTACTGTCTTGACCCTGTTCCCAAAGGCACCGTTTTTGTCTTAATAGGAGCTAAAATCGTATTTAGCCAATTTCAAAAATTAATAAAATAAGAAGAAGACCGGCGGGACGGACTTGTCTGGCGGTGTTTTTAGTCGTTTTCTGGGGGCTTTTTCGTTAAATCACTGTTCAAAAAAAAAAACACTTTTGAAATCCATAGTGTTTTCACTCACAGTCCACAGTGTTTTCCTTATATTTTTTAGTTATATTTATAGTTTATTTGTCCGCGAAGTTTATTTTCCATGCTCACACTAATTAAATATATTGAGATTAATTATCATTTTATGCATAACTATTGCTATGATATTTACACATTATATGTCGACCCATTCGACAACCTGGATGATTAAACTAAAAATTGAAAAAAGAAAAAGACAAGCTGATAATACATTCAAATATATAAAAGTCCTCTAGGATTTAAATCAAACAATATTAATCTTACTAAACTCCACTGGTTCTTATTTTTAATTCGTTCTGGCCAATAACGATATCTTAAAAAAAAAAAAAATTCTCTGAAAACTCTAGATATATATTTGAGAGTGTGGTTGTGATTGCTTTTAAAAATATTTTTCGCTTAGAAATATATCAAAATGATTTTTATTTCATTTTTTAAAATTATTTTTGACATCAACACATTAAAATGATCTAAAAACACTAAACTTTTTTAATTTATTTATTTATTTATTTTCATAAACACTCCCGACAACCCCCTTAGTGAGATTTTACAGATAGAAGAAATCTAACCAGCCGAGTTTATTGTAATTAATGCTGTCTGTTTTGCAGTATAAGAATTTTAATTAGTGTTGTACGCTAGCTAGCTAGCTATATAATAGAATCGATCTTTTTGGAAATCAAGAAAGAAGCTACGCAGCCATGGCGTTTTTCTTCTCATGATCCATTGCCTCTTCTAGTTTTTGAGCACTCTCCCCTTCTACCTCATCGCTCTCCCGCAACCAAGATAGCATATCATCTCCTCCCATCACATCATCCCAGCTCCAATAATCAAAACCCGATGTTCTTATCGAAGAACACGAGTCCCACTCACCACTCTCTTCAGTATGAACCACGAGACCTTTTTGTCGCTCCTCATTTAATGTCGAGCCCCCATTTGGATCCGTAACCTCATTAAAGCACAGTGCATTGTCAATGCCATGATAGAATGGTCCTGAGCTCTGATCATTTTCGATCTTTCCGACACTAGGGCACGGCAATAATGAATTCCCACTTGTTTTCTCGTCACTTTGGCTCGAGACCAGGGTTTCTTTCTCCCCACTTGAACCCACCATTCTTCTTCCAGTTTGCTCCTTATCCTCTTCACATGGATCCCGAATTATCGTATCATTGATTGCACTTGATAAGGTTTCTTTCTCGATTGATGGTTTGTGCAGCGATTGTATGGCTTCAATACTTGAATTATAGCAATTACTGGTACTGTTTTCCACGAGAGGTTTCTTTGTCGACGCCCTGGTGACATCTTTTGGAGTACTGTGGCTATTTTTGTTCTTCTTTGCCGGAAATCTACCTGCTCGACCTCCTTTTTCTTCGCTTAACATGGCCTCCTTGGCTGTTTCCGTGATCAATGGTAGACTTTCACTTGCAGACCTTCTAAGACTGTGAATTCTTCTGCACAAATGAGAATTCCAGTAGTTCTTTATCTCGTTGTCTGTTCTTCCGGGTAAGTTACTGGCTATCAAAGACCACCTGGAGCCATTGAAATAATTAGCGATGAACGTTTCGCGCCATTATCCCATACAGAACTGGGTGATCTTCAATTTATAGAATCATCCAAAAACTTAGCTGGGGATCTTTAATGTATAGAATTTTCTCTAAACAAATCCGAAGTCATAGAATCATCCAAAAAGATAGCAGCTATTAGCGAGCATGATCAGTAACGGGGCGTTAGCATTGCATAATTAATGGCCGATATCATCGAGATGCTTGCAAAATGTTTTATAAATTTAAAAACATTTCATAACACGACGGGTGGGTCAAGTCCCGTTGTCAACAGCCTGTGTTTTTAAAACCATGTTGAACACATCTATGGCCAGTAGAGGCTAAGCTAGCTTAGGGATTGTCACTCACTCCTCGATCTTGGGGGATGCTATTCAATTATTTATTTGAGTTTTTAAAGTTGATTAGGGTAAAGAAAAAATACAAAATAAAAATTTTGGACAATTTTTTAAAATATAGACAGAGGAATAATTAAGATTCATAGTATGTACCCCCAAATGATCCGAAATTCTTTCTGTTATTTATTTATTAATAAACACGGAAATTGTCTAAAGCTGAAATTCAATAAAATATATGGAGCCAAAACAAAATTCACATTATTTCAAAAAAAAAAATTGTTTTATGACTTATGAGAGGTGATCTTGTAGAACAATTTTTTAGTCCTAATTTATTAGAAGATAAATATGACTTATGAGTGTTTGACCTTGTAGTTGAATCTATTTTTGAAAAAAATAAAAACTTTCAATTTTTTAGTTTTAAATCATATATATATTTTTATTTTTGAATTATCTTTTATATTAAAAAGTATATATTTTTTATACAGAAAATAATAATCTTCACCATGCTTGAAAAAAAAACCCTTGTAATTAAATCATGTCTAACTAATTTAGCTGCCCGCATTGTAGCTTCCGCTAGCTGTCATCATTTAATTATTAATTAAATCACAGCTTCTTACAACCTTGACTGGTTCCCAACTCCTAGAGATCACAATCTAACTATCGGGTAATTCACTCTGCATTTTTTAAATATTTTTGAAAAAACATTATTTTAAAACAATTTTTTTATACCATTTTCATATCAAAATAACTTTTCAAAAATTAAAAAAAAATCAAAAACAACTTAAACAACATTCACATTCTATAGACACTATACTAAGCTTAACTCACAATTCGTTTCCCTTTCATCTTGAGCACACACTTTGTAATGATGCAGTTTTTAACTATTTTTCTTTTTAAATTACCAATGGATATATATATATATACAGGAAATTCTTAAATGATTTGGAGTGATCACATCTTCGTTGTTTAAAAGTTACTACAGAACATAAATTATGAAAAATCTCATAAAATCTTCGAGTAAATAAAAAAGACGTTGTAAGAACATATTTCGTAGATATATTTTTCCCTCAATCGAAAGTTTAATCTTTCTTTTTCGTAGCGAAGGCTGTGATGATTCCAGCCACCTAATTAGGCATTTACAGCAATATTGTTTTTCCAGTTAACTGCACCAAGGCAGGCGCGGCCATTTTTCTCTCACTTAACATTTTTGAAGGGAGATTTCAAAGCTGTCAGGAGAGGAGGTGAAAGATAAAGAAAAAGGTGAAGCAAAGCAGGAAGGAGGACCTGCAGAGAGTTGAGATAAGTAATTAATGGAGGAAAATGTTGCCCTAAGAACGCACTTACCTGTTGCTCACAGAAGCATGCAATTTCACGATGATATCTTCCTCCTCTGCTGATATGTTTCCTCTCTTCAGATCAGCTCTCAGATAGTTAATCCATCGCAGTCTGCAACTCTTCCCACACCTCAGTAACCCTTCAAAACGACGAAACTCCCATAAAAAACCCAGGAAAATGCTCTGTATATTAAAGAACCAAGCTCGCAACCCATGATTACGATCGGCTTTCATTTGATCAAGGAAGCAGTATACCTGCATGTTTGGGCAGTGACCTCCAGGATCCTTCTCCATTAGCTTGAATATACTTCGCCAATTTCTCATCCTCTTCTGCAGCCCATCTCCCTTTCTTCAAGCCCACCTTTTCACAGCAAGGTGCCCTTCCCATTTTTTTTTCAGTGAGAAAGGGCTACTGGAACTGCTACAGATTATAGTGTGTAACTTTTGGTCTGGACGAAGAAAAGTTAACTTTGTTTTTGTAGCCGGGAGAGCTGAGTTGGAGTGGTTCTTTTTATAGAAACTGAAATCTTAATGTTTGGATGGTGATTGGATTGGTTTTTTTAAAAGTATTTTTAAAAATATATCAAAATATAGAATAGCGTTCACTCTCGAGCATCAAATAATAGTAAAATAAAATAAAATAAAATTGGATTCACCGTATGCCGAATTTAATTGGGAGTTCGCCGCTGGTCGTTGAAAATCAGATTTGCAAAGATGGCCTCAAAAGTAAAAATGGAAACTATCATAGACGACAGCCAGCAAGGGTCCGGGATATTCTCAGGGCTTACCCATATCTCTCAGGCCTTTTCTCATTCCATTCACTGTCCAATCACCAATGGTTAAAAGGCCAAGGCCTCAAGTCTAATTCTTAATGGACCTTAGCGACGTCGTTTACCTCCCTTCAGCCAGCTCTCTCCAGGTGTGTGTCGCGTGTACTTGCTGGCTAGGTCGCGCCATGACCAAAGAAACAGAACGAGCAGCAAAGACTTACGTGTCAGTACATCATTGGCTGAACAACCTAGAGCCTCCTCTCATTGGTTAGTTTGAAGAGGAAACACGTCGCAATGGCGTCAAGTTTTTTAGCCTTTTGGGCTCAACTTCCACCACGCCATGCAGCCCGGGATTCGGACTCTCCCCGTAACAGAAACATTTTAGCATAGCTAGAGATCTAGTGTTCTCTTGTGACATTTCGAGAGAGAGGGGTGCGCGCGCGCGCGTGTTCAGAGACGACAAGTCATTCAACACTGCTTAGATGTGGCAGAAATCAATCACCAACAAACCCTGGTAGCTGGTAGTTAAGTTTTGGAGAGATCCACCAATTCTCTCTCCTCCTCCTGGCATCTTGTAATCTTCTCTTCTAATAATGGCCGTCAAGTTCTTATTCTTATTATGCGTGGTGGCGCTATCACACTACGCTCTTGTTGCCATTGCAGGGTGCGCGTCTCTTAATCTCTCACTCTTTCACGCTTACGGCTTATTATTAGAGCGTTAGATTTGCTGATTAGTAATGGTGGGTGCAGGAAGAGCTATTACGAAGTGTTGCAAGTGCCTAAAGGTGCGTCGGACGAACAGATCAAAAAAGCGTACAGAAAGCTAGCTTTGAAGTATCATCCCGATAAGAATCAGGGAAATGAAGAGGCTAATTTGCGATTTGCTGAGATTAACAATGGTATATTTCTTCTTCTTAATTTGCTCACTATTTTTTTATGCTTATTGATAATTTGATTGATGTGTTGGGTGGGTAAATTAATTGTTCAGCGTATGAGGCGCTATCGGATAGTGAGAAGAGGAATATATACGATAGGTATGGTGAAGAGGGACTTAAGCAGCATATGGCTAGTGGAGGCAGAGGTGGAGGAGGAGGGATGAATTTTCAAGACATTTTTAGCCAGTATGTTCACTTCTTCTTTTCCAATATCTGCTTGTTCACTTCTTCAACGTTTATTTTAAAATGGTATGATGCATTGCTCATGCATTTCGCGCAACTTCAATCAACAAAGGGTCACAAGATCTTGCAAACATTTTGTTGCACTTTAGTTTGTTATATGAGGTTAGGATCTTTGCTATCTTTAGATTTAATGTTCCTTTTGCTGTACTCTGATCTTAAGAAACCACAAATATATATAGAAAGATGCGTTCTCTGCCTTGCCCGCACCCATTCATTATTCCTATCCTGGTTGCTTGGGATAGCTGGAGCTTGGCTTTTCATGTTTATGTCGGTTTTGGAAATGGCTCTGTGATAGCTAATACTTATGCTACTTATCTTTGATCATGCCTGCATAAACTGCTGTTTAGTTGTGCTGGTCAGCTATTGCTGTCTGAAAACTAATGTTACCACCATACTCATGCACAAGTGGAGAGTGTTAGTGCCGAATGTTTTTCTTTGTAATTAGCAGGTCTGTTATCCGTACATAAACTCCATTTCACTTGAGCTTTAGTAGATAATGACATTTCAGCTAATTTAGTAATATGGATTTGTGTTGTGCATAACCATCATTTTCTTTTCCTTTTAAATCCTAACGTCAAAATCTCATATTTCTGACCAAATGGTTCTTCTAGATTTTTTGGTGGAGGTTCCATGGAAGAGGAAGAGAAAATCGCGAAGGGTGATGACGTGATTGTAGAATTGGATGCAACACTGGAAGACCTGTACATGGGTGGGTCACTGAAGGTGAGGGACACTTAAATATGCAATTGAACATTCTTGTTGTAGAAATTGAATTCATTTGGTGTAATATGAGCATGTTTTTTGCAAGTCCTGTAAACCCTACATGATGCAATAGATAAACGTTTACTTTTAGCCTTTCTTATGGGAACTTGTGTCTTGATGGAATGTTGTTTGGTGGGATAGGGCTTAGTCGAGTCGAGTCATTAACTATTACAAACTCAAGCAGCAGTCTTT
Source organism: Salix brachista (assembly GCA_009078335.1). Lineage (NCBI taxonomy): Eukaryota > Viridiplantae > Streptophyta > Magnoliopsida > Malpighiales > Salicaceae > Salix > Salix brachista. The sequence continues at coordinate 15,672,480 of CM018573.1, forward strand.
GAGATACATTTTGTACTGTACTCATTTTCAGTAATTCGTCAATATGCTATGTAATAGAATGTAGTCAAAGTAGATAATTGACGTGTTACCAGACTTAGGATTTCATGATATTGTAGTGGTAAAAGGAAGCGCAAAAGTCTTTCTTACATTACATTTCATCCTGTCAAATCTAGCCTTTTTAGCGTGTTAGAATTGTTTGCATTAGCGGCAATTGATGCATTTGGGCCAAGCATGCAATACATATATGGTTTTTGTTTGAATGCACAGTCCAAGTGTGACAGTCACTGCTGATGCTAGCACTTTTCTTAGCAATATGAGAATGTTTTTGTGCATACATAGCGAGTATGAGCAAACATAACTGTAAATTTGCGGCAGTTGTATTATTTTGTTAGTGTCTTGTGCTCTTCTTGGAAGCTAGAACGGAAAACACAAGCTAATGGGCAAATTTGTGTATGCGCGTGTGCATTTACATGCAGCTGTAATCAACAAAAGTTAGGGTCATGTCTGTTTTTATTTTTTATTTTGCCCGTGAGAAGTAGAAATTGATTAAAGCAAGATTTTGGTTTGGTTTGTTTTTAAGCTTGACTTTTGTTTTTCACCCATCAGGTTTGGAGGGAAAAAAATGTTATAAAGCCAGCCCCTGGCAAAAGACGCTGTAACTGCAGAAATGAAGTTTACCACAAGCAAATTGGTCCAGGAATGTTTCAACAGATGACAGAGCAGGTATACTATGACTCAACAATCCTATTGTAGAAGTTCCGATGAATCTTGTTCTAAATTATTTATAAGTACTATAGTACTTGGAGTATTTTGACCCCTTGTTGGTTTAAATGTATAGTTTCACCCAACTCCAGTACTGTAAGGTTTCTCTCTAGCTTCGTTACATTTCGTATTATTTTTCTTTCAGGTCTGTGAGCAATGCCAAAATGTCAAGCATGTAAGGGAGGGATATTTTCTTACAGTTGATATTGAGAAAGGGATGCAAGATGGACAAGTAAGTTCCTGCACCATTATGTTTAAGATAACAATTCCTTTCAGACATAAATTTTTGTTTTCTTTGCTGCATCCATATGAAAGCTATCATGAACTTCTCTTTCCTTTTAAATGCTTACCGCCCATCTTTTGTGGAAGTTATGTATATATAGTGATAGTAAAGTTATGTCTAGCTATGAGCACAGCATGCATGACCTAATCGGTCCTATGTTTTGGCTTTCCATATTCTGTTTCAGTTACATTTTAGAGAAGGCTTCTTCACATTGGCAGTTTCTTTATATTCCTTAATTGACTTGCCTATTTGGGGATGATAAACAGCAATTAGAACCCTCAATTGTTATTTGGAACACTATCACGAATGGAGTTGTGGGTAACATGTGCCATTGTCCTAGTTGCCATCTGAATACACATTTCACATGTGTGCAATCTGCAGATTTATTGGTCATATGTCATGCAATTTCAAAATCTATGGAAAATTATTCTCTCAAAAATTTGGGTGACAAACTATAACTTTCATTGTTAGATCTGCAATTATGTTTCTTTCATAATTCTTCCTGATTATTAATCTCGTATCAGATATTTGGACATGATTTTTGCCAATAATATTTACAGCAGGGATGGTATCCATCATTAGTTATGGTTGTATGAGAATCCTTATTACCATAGTCTCTTTTTTTTTAGCGTAATGTTACTGTGCATGTTACAGGAGGTGGTTTTTTATGAAGATGGCGAGCCTATAATTGATGGAGAGCCTGGAGATTTGAAGGTTAGTTTTAACACAGTTGTGATGTGGTTTCATTGCTGCTGCTGCTGCTGCTTTTTATTCTAGAAACAAAAAATAATTTGCCAAGCTTCTGGCAGTTCCGAATTCGTACAGCACCCCATGACATCTTCAGAAGAGAAGGCAATGATTTGCATACTACTGTCACCATAACACTGGTAAATTTTGTGCTGATTGACGTATCCCTCCCTCCTTTTCCTTTAAATGCTCTATGAGACGAGTTCTGCTTCTAACGGTGAGTTGATTTTATGAACCTTTATTTCTCATCAGGTTCAAGCGCTTGTTGGATTCAAGAAGACCATTAAACATCTGGATGAACACTTGGTGGACATCCGCTCGAAGGTAAGTTTCGCATATTCTTTAGAGTTCTTCTGTGTTTGTTGACTTGGGAGGCCAGAAGGTTAAGAAACAGCAATGTCATGTAAATTGTGTTCAGGGAATCACTAAACCCAAGGAAGTAAGAAGGTTCAAGGGGGAGGGAATGCCACTGCATTTTAGCACAAAGAATGGTGATCTTTACATCACGTTTGAGGTTCTTTTCCCCACGTCGCTAACTGAAGACCAGAAGACAAAGATCAAGGAAGTTCTTGGCTAGCCTGTAGAAATCAATTTCTTTCGCGTCCTGAACTGTTCAAATCGTAAAATGGCATTATAGAAAATCAGAAAGCGGCAAGGTTTTGTTTCTTGCGCATTGTCGAGGAGTAGCATACATACTAGTACTATTTTTGCCCATCGAAGCTAATGTTTTGTTAACGAAAAGTGCAATAGAAGGTAAAATTAAAGAGGAATCTCTTTAGGTGTTCGTGTGATAATTCAACCTGTACTGCCACGAATGGCATTTTATTAAGAAAATCGATTTCATAACCTGTGTTATTTCTCATGCTTCAAGGTCATTCTGAAGTTGGTTTGTATTTCTTTTTTCTTTTTGGATAAATTGTTAGAGAGAAAATATCAATGAACTGCTTTCGTGTTCATATGTTCCATCTTCAATGGTAAATGACTGACTCCTTCATTAGCCTGCATCCTGTACAGCCCTCATGTACAGATGGCGTAAAGAGGGCACTAACAGTACTCATGCAGGGGTGAACGAAATGGATTGCAACTTTCAGATTAGATTTGAAGAAAGCTAATCTAGGCTATGGTTTGAGCGAGATTACTGCGTTCTGGTGGGAAGATTGGATCCAACCAAGGCTACTAACATGGCTACTCGGACAACTGTTTTTGTTTACTAGATATTTTGAACTCTACAAAGATAGTCACTTTTCAAGTGGTGTCAAATAGGTCAAGGAGGATAATGTTAGAAAAATATCATTAAGGTGACCGTTATAGCATATAGATTTTAAATTAAGTGACTATTAAGGTTTAAAGCCCATTAAACTCTAGTAATGAGCCAATCACATGAATAAAAGTGTAAAAGTTAGGTTATATAAAAAAGATTCATAGTCTAGCCTAAAAGTGTCATGTCATGTGTCTTGTATCCACGTAATGTAACTCTAAGGTTTAACATGGATTATAAAACCTTTTATTCTTTACAGCAAAAAGATTTCTAAGGAATTACTACAACACTTAAATCAATTCAGGAAAAAGATATATATTTTATTAGTTATCCATCGTGTATATATGCTTGGTATATTAAAATAATTTCATAGTGGTCACAACAAATGCTTACTTCAGTCACTCGCAATGATTGGCCATAAAAAAAGCCGGTGCAATTGGTGGTCCGAATGTTTTACATAACATGAATGAGTCCACTATTGATGTCATGATTTATGATTTTGACATGAACACATTTTATTCCAGTGAGAATCATGTGTTGAATTTTCAAATGAGTGGTGGTTTTTGTGGTACATCACTATTTTTAGATGAAAATGAGTTGGAGCACATGATAAAGAAGTTCGAGTATGACATTAGTGTATGGAGAATTGGATTTTGGAATCTTGATCTTGGGTTATGTTCATCACTAGAAAATTAGGGTTTTGTTTTTAATATATATATAAGGGTAATTGTGGTTATTTTATCAAGTTTAAAAAGCTTTATTGATTAACGATGTGAAATATAATTTTTCAAACCATAAAGGATAATTACAATTCAGACCAAACTAAATACAAAGTATAATTTTCTCAAAACAAAATCATACACGCACCATCCAAACCCTACTTTCATTATTAGAGGAAAACAAAAATTGAAATAGCAGCCAGCATCATCTTATGAGCCTGGCTAAGATATGATTTTACCTGCATGATTCCTGCCAACTATTTCTATATACCAACAAGTGAAAAAAACCTGCAATCACTACAGCAATTGCTGCTTCTCAGGTCGTGTTATTCAGATTCCAAAGGCATCGCAGAGTGTAGCTGCGACAATATTATGATCAGAGAATAATATATATTATATTTTAATATTTTATTTAATAATTTAAATTTTTACGTGACATAGTTTTTTAATATGGTATCATAGTTTTGTTGACTTAGTGGTCATATGTTCGAATCTCACCACCTCATTCTATTTGATAAAAATCAAACACAAAGTAGTGTGAGTCTGTGTGCAAATTTCAAATCCAAAGAGTTTTCACTTGAGAGGGTATGTTAGAAAATAATATAAATTATATCCTGAAATCTCATCTAACAATTTAAATTTTAGATGACATGATTTCTTAATATATTCTACAGGAAAAAAACAACTGGGATCTTCCTATAACTATTAAATTACTCCAATTAAAACTTACGAAATAAAAAATCCGGCAATGGAAACCGGAAATTACAGTCACATATAATATCCATGGATGGTCCTTCCGGGACTGGAGGAGAGTGCTCCGCACTTTTCATGTATGGGAGCAATCATTATTCTGCTGTTGCGCACTATTGTGATATAGAGGAGCCAAACTCAATCTCAACCATCCATTTTAAAGTGAGTGGTAAGAGGACAGATAGCAACAGTTGCATCATGTGCTGCACTGTTGCATCCATGGAAAAATAATAAGTGGGTGGTCCAGATGGCAACACTCTCCTCGTGGATTTTGTTTTTCCTTCGAAAATCGTGTTTTAAAAGGACATGAGATAATAGCAAAGAAATTCAAATCTACATAAGAAATTTTAATTTCAATTTAATACATATATTTTTTATAAAAATTTAAGATAATTAAGATTTTACTCGTTCATTTGGGTTCACAAAATATACTTTCTGTAAGGTAGGTTTTCTGGTATCCTAAAAAATAAAAAATAAAGTTCAAATCCTATTATTATTATTAATATTATAATGACTAAAAACTTAATTTCAGTACAGGTGAAATTATGAAATACAGGATATCACGTTAAAGTTAAAGTTTAAACAGCTTTAAAAAAAAGAGGAAATGTCGATTCAGTCACTTGTTGTCTTGGTGAAAGATTCCTCGCTTGATTCCTAGAACTCTTGAAAAAAAGGTTACTATTGTGTTCAAGTACTTTGGGAAACCCAACGCCGCCACATTTGGACAAAATCATTGTTTAACAAATGTGTTTACCGAAAACGATTTCAGACTATATTATAAAGAGAAAGCACCGAAGTTGAAAACTAGAAGATTGTGTTTTCTAATACCATAGATAGAAAGAAAAATATTCACCTAATTTTTTACTTTCTGATGGAGATATTTTTCTACATTTGAAAACAACTAGTGTTGCTATCTGTAGTAAACAATAAAGTATGAATTAAAAAAATATATACTTGTTTAATATATATATATATATATAAACTAAGATAATAGTGTTTTATAAGATGAAAAAGACGTTTGTCACTGCGTTTCAAAAACGTTTTTGAAAAAAAAAATATTCTTAATTTTAATTTTACTTTAAATTAAATGTTTTTGGTGTTTTTAAATTATTTTCATGTGCTGATGTCAAAAATATTTTTTAAAAAAATATAAAAATATCATTTTGATGCATTCTGAATAAAAAAATACTTTTAAAATCAACTTCAACCTCACTCTTAAACTGATATGAAACACCCTCTCTTATAGTTTATATTGTAATATATTTGATAATATTTCACGTATAATAAATATTATACAAATAATAATTTTTTTCTATGATAAATAGACAGTTTTCATTCTAGAAAAGGGACCATTGTTTATGTGTATGTTTGGATGACTGAGATTGTTTTTTAAAGTACTTTTCGTTCAGAAATACATTAAAATAGTATTTTTTATTTTTAAAAAAATTATTTTTGATATCAGCATATGAAAATGATTTGAAAACATTAAAAAATTAATTTAAAATAAAAAATAAAAAATAAAAATTTATATTTTATATTATTTTTAAAAAAATACTTTTAAAATGCAATAACAAAATAACAAATAGGTTTTTTGTGGTATACGGTGTCCATCATTAGACAAAAACAAAATATAGATATGGATATTTACGATTGAATAGTTGGGTTATATATACACACACACACGAAACCAAATTTGTATTTGGTTTCGTGTAGTAACATATATAAATCCAACAAGCCACTTAATTGTGTGGATGTTAATCGATGATCAATTCAATTAATAAATTAAATTTAAAATTAATAAAACCTAATTCTAGAAATATGAAAAAAGAAACAATCAAATACATAATATATTTTTATCTACTTTTTATTCCAAAACTAGAAAGAAAAGAGACATCACATTAGATTCTCTGTGTGGTAGACGACGTGGTCTATATAATCTATACCTAAATTGATTTTAGTGTTGTGTTTCAAAAGTGTTTTTAGAAATTAAAAAAAAATATATTTTTTATGTTTTGATTGAAATTATTTTTTTTTAATTTTTTCCTATTATTTTAAGATGCTAATATTAAAAATAATTTTTAAAAATAACTAGTATATTTTTTTATCTACTTTTTATTCCAAAACGAGAAAAAAAGACACCTCTCTTTGTGGTACATGTGGTCTATATAACATCTATTTAAATCGTATTTGATAATATATTTTTAAAATATTTTTAAAAAATTAAATTTTTATTTTATTTTTTTATTAAAATTAATTCTTTTAATCTTTTCATATTTTTTAATATGTTAATATCAAAAATAATTTTTAAAAATAATTAATATATTATTTTAATATGTTCACAAATAAAAAGTATTCTAAAAAATAATTATTGTAACACTTAAACCAAATATATATCCGCACCAATGCCAATTAAATAATTAATAGCTAGGTGGTTTCCTGTTTAAAAAAGGCAGGGTGGGGCGGGTGTAGTAATAAATATTTTTTATTTTTTTCGTAATTAAGAACCTCAACCGCTTATAATCAAAACCCATCATAGAATGCCAGTTACCATAGCTAGGGGTTCAACTTCATCATAATGGAAGCATTATTTTCACTCCATTGCAGTGTTTGAGAATGTAATTATGGTTTTTTTTTAAAAAAATATTTTTTTATTTAAAAATATATTTAAATAATATTTTTGATTATTTTTTAAAAACTATTTTCAACATTAACACATTAAAATAATTAATAAAAAATATATTTAAAAAAAACAAATTCATAATTTTTTGAAAAGCACTTTTGAAATGATTCCCAATCATCCCTAAGCATTAAAAGATATCTTTCTATGGTTGAAACCTAATATCAACTACAAGTAATTATTACTTGTTTGACATTGTGTTTAGTATGTATCTTTTAAAAATTTTAAAAAAATATTTTAAATTAGTTTTTTAAATAAATTTAGATTATTTTGATGTTAAAAATAATTTTTAAAAACAAAAAAATATATTATCTTAATGTATTTTTGAACAATATTTTTTTAAAATAACTTTAATTATATTTCCAAACATTTCCTTAATATATAATGGTAATTGTTCAAATAAAAGATTAAAAAAAAGAAACCAGGCGTGGTTTAAGTTATAATGCGCACCAAACTCCCACCTATGGTCCCTTCAAAATCAAGTAATGTGCAATTGTTCATGCTACCCCATATGGAAAGCTTAGAATAATATAAAGTTATGAGCGATATAAATTGTTTTTTTTATTTTTTTTATTTATAAATATATTAAAATATTTATAAAAAAAATATTTTTTTTAGTATTAATACCTCAAAACTATCTAAAAATTTAAAAAACTTCAAAATTCTTGAAAAATATGATTAAACCACAAAGCAAAATATTTCATTAAGTCTCAAAGGAACATAACGTGATGATAGAAAGCTTATGATCTACACAATAAGTGAGTTCGAGTTAGAACATACATCTCTTGTAAGAGCTTAAGATAATCAGAGGTTTACTCGTTCACCTAAACCCACAAAACACGCTTTTTAGAAAATAAATTTCTTTGTATTAAAAAAAAATATTTCTTTGATAGTTAAAAAATGTGTGCTATATTTTTTAAAAAAAGTTATCAACTTCAAACTTTGTAATTAATATTAAAAAAGAAAATTATAAAAAAAAATTAATACACCATGTAAATGTAAGAATATGTTCTTAAAATTGTTTTAAAAATTAATTTAATTTTGATTAACTCGTAAACTCGTTCAAAATACCGCTTAGGTTGATTAACTTGTAAACTCTTTGAAAAAAAAAATTGGTCTGGATTAGAAAATTTTATTCCTTCTGGGCTCGTAAGAGAATTTTTTTGTAAGAACTTCAGAGGCAGAGGAGGACAGGTGTTGGCTACAGAAAGAAGATGCACAGATTATTGATGACTTCTGTAATCTACAAGAGGTATAGAAGAGACGTGTAAGCTGCGGAGTTAGGACACCTCTGAAAAGTACACACAGATGGTAGACACAGCCAAGAAATTAGGAAAGCCTTACGGACACGTAGCCTGGAGATGATGCTGCCGTAGTTTGTTCCATCTATCCATTCTACTAGTATTCATCAAAAGTATTTTTATTATCTGGCTGAACATGTGACGTGGCATTTCCAGATAAATCTCCCCTGTCTCGTGTGTCCCATCTTCACACGTGTTCTCTTAATGGATCGGACTGCCATGTGCTGCAACACGCTGTCGACGCAGAGAATCATTCCAAGTGAAGGAGAAGCAAAATATACAAAGATAGAAAGGAAAAAATAACGTTGTTCAGTGTAGTAACGACGCCGTATCAGTGAATACTAGCTATATTGCCCGCGCGTTGCCGCGGACATTTTTATGTATATAATTTAACATAATTAAATCAACAACGATAAATTTATATGATATAATTAAATAAAAGTTATAGATTAGGAGATCAAATGTAAAAAAATTTAAGTACAGTTTATTGCGCAAGCATAGATTACATCTTTTAGAATGTAAATATTACGTAATGAAAGATCACAAAAGAGCGCGAATTAACATTTTAAAAACCAGAGCAAAATATTTTAATAAGGAAAAAAAAATTAATAACAAAATCATTATTGTGCAAATAATTAAATTATTATTAGTATCATTATTATTATTATTATTATTATTATTATTATTATTATTATTATTATTATTATTATTATTATTATTATTATTATGTTAGTAATGAAAGGAAAAAAAATTAATGAAAGACTAAAAATATCCTAGAAACTTTAACAAAAGATAAGAGAAAAAATAAGGAAAAATAAAAATTATCATTGCTATTACTGTAAAAACAATAAAAATTATCAAATTATCCGGAGGGAAAAAAAACATTAACAAAAGAGTAAGCAAGAAAAACAATTAAATTATTATTATTATTAATAATAATAATAATAATAATATTATAATTATAATTATTATTATTATTATTATTGTTGTTATTATTATTATTATTATGCTAATTATGAAAGAAACAAAAATAAATGAAAGACTAAAAATATCCCAGAAACTTTAACAAAAGATAAAAACAAAAAAAAAATCATTGTTATTACTGGCAAAAAAAAAATATTATCAAATTATAGGGAGGAAAAAAAAAACAAAAGAGTAAGAGAGAAAAATTATTATTATTATTATTATTATTATTATTATTATGAATTAATATCAAATAGAAAATTAAAAGAATAAGGACCAAAATGAAAAATGACATATATAAAATTAATTCCAATTGAAGGATAAAATTGAAAAAATTAATAATTGGAGGACCAAAAATTAAATAATGATCAAATGCTGTCATTCTATAAAAAAATTAGAAGAAGAGGGACTGAAATCAAACTTTGTATATATTATCAATTGCAATTGGAGGACCAAATTAAAGAAAGCAAAACTTCCGTACCAGAAAAATTGAAGGAATCAACAATAAATCAAAAATTCAAAGTATAAGGACTGAATTAAAAACTGCTATATAATCAATTTGAATTGAAGGGCACAATTGAAAACAATAAAACCTTAATTTAAATAAATCAGTAATAACAAAACGAAATCAAAACCTAAGGGACCGAAATTAACTTACCACAAACATGAAGGACCGGAGCTGACTTTGCGTCGGCAGGAGAGAGAAAAGCGACAGCCGATAAAAAACCGTCCGCCGCCGCTTACACGGGCATATATGATTGGAACGCGCCGCGACGGAAGACAGAGCACCTGGAGGCGCACCGTATTCACCGGCGGAGGAAAATTTTTGACCGCCGTATGGCACCGCACGCGCCGCCTAAAGGGCGCGTTGGCGTTGAGCGCGGCTGCCGCGTCCTGACGACGCGCCAGCTGTTCAGACGGAAATATAATAAAAAAATAGGCTAATTACCAAGGCACCCCTGACCCAACCCAGATCTATGAAAAAACCGAGGGGGAAAGGACGCCCGTGTCCCCGTTTACTGTGCACTGTTTTGTCGTTACCGAGGGCTTTTTTAGTCTGTGCACTGTGTACTGAAGGTGCAAAAAACCGACGGAACCCCTCGTCCCTGTGCACTATTTTGTCTTTTTCAAGTGTCAGAGGCGTCAATACACTGTACAAAAGCGGAAAGTTGAAAAAAAAGAAGCCAAAAACCGAAAATGCCCCAAAAAAAAAACAACGAACGCCGGCTCATGAAGGCCAATTTCGTCACGACACTGTCGCAATCCACAGTAAATACACTCTGAAGCTACAGTACAACACTCCACGTCTTTTATTTGTTTTGTAATATATATATATAAGCGAGGACAAAATGGGAAATAACTAATAGCTGCGTGATAAATGCCAGATATTTAACGGATCTGACGTCCTTAGGTTGCAACATGCTGTCCACGTATAGGAATCGTGGATTTTGTAAAAACTTTAAGGATTTATAAATTATTTATTGAGTTGTAGATATTTAATAAGATTTTATTAATTACCAATTAAAATAATAAAATAGTTAGTATATTGAGAAATTAAATATTCTATATATATATATATATATTTAATTACGTTTGGATAGAATATACAGAGTAAAAAAATTCCAATCCGTGTGTGTCAAATCACTGCAACGACGTCGTCGATCGACGATGATTATTTTAGTAAATAGATAAAAATAAAATAAAAAATATAGGGAAGTAGCTAACCAAACCTTAGATTTCTTGCCTCCTGCCCTTTAAATTTACATCCCTCTCTCGAAGATCTTGTTAGAGCAAGAAAAGAAGAAGACAGGGGCGAGAAATCCAAAGATTGTGGTTTGTCCATAAACATCGGCGTCTTTGCTTGGTAGAAATCTTTGGAAGGCAGACGCAACAGGAACAGAAGAAGCAAACACAATAATACTCTGGTAGTTTATAATAATAATTTAATAAAATGGATAGTATATGCTTAAAAACAGCAGGGATCCATGGGATAGCTTCAACGATATCAACCGTGAATGGGTCCCAGGTGGAGGCGCGTTCAATTACGAACGCATCTCAGCTTAGTGCGGTGGCGAGGGATAGATCGACGGCGCCTCAGAAAAAGGCCTCGTCGACGTTCTCTTTTAGTCTTAGACACCCTTGGCAATTTCTGTGGTCCGGAGGAGGTAAAAGTACCAGGTACAATGGGATGGCTTTAGACGATGCCGTGTTGGTGGAGAATGGGGTGGAGGGAGAGAGCGAAACAGTGGGATCGAGTGAAGGGGAAAATGGGAACTGGGTTTTGAAGATTTTGCAAGTGAAATCGCTTTGGAAAGATGAGAAAAAAGGAAGCTTTGATGGTGTTAATGAAGAGGTAAGGAAAGAAGGTGATGTTGCTATGGTGAATGATGAAGAAGAGGAGTGTGATATGTGTAGAGTTGGAGACGATGATGATGAAGGAGGAGGGAAAGAGATTAAATTTGATAGAGATTCGTTTTCGAGATTGTTAAGAAGGGCCTCATTAGCTGAAGCCAAAATGTATGAGAAAATGTCTTATTTGGGCAACTTGGCTTATTGCATACCTGATATCAAGGTACCAAATCTATCCATTTCTTTCTTTTCATTGCTTTCAAGTTTATTGCTTTGGTCGCCGTTTTCTCGTGCTGGAGATGAGAATTCTGCGTAAATATTTTGTTCTTACGAGGTCTTGGATATGATTGGTGGATTACTGGATCTTGGATCGACCTGTACATAGTGGATTTTATAATTTTATATGATCTAAGTTACTCTGCTTTGTTGTTTGATGACTTTCAATCATATTGTTTGTGCTTTTTAGATATTCAAATTCGCCGTTTTCCTCCCTGTTTGGGGAATTTTTTGTTAACAATGTTAGTAGGACTCCACAGCTGACGTCTGTGAGTTTTGGGATGCTTTAGTTTATGAAGGTTGTTGTTTTAGGTATTGCATGTTGTGCCTGTGAAGCCAAAAGCGTAACTGGGCAAAAAAGCTATCAATTTGAAACTTATTTTCTCTAAATTAACTGTATCCGCTGTTTCATCATCTTATTTTCTGTTCCTTGCTGATCGAGAAATTTACTGCTTTGTCTTTGCAATTTAAATGTCTTCGAGTTGATAAATTGAACTTTTCTTCCTTCTCTTGGTAAATTCAGCCAGAAAATCTCTTGAAACGCCATGGGCTCTACTTTGTGACTTCATCAATAGAGAGAAGGGAAATGGCCATGAGAACTGAGAAAAATCATGTGCCACCTGAAGATCAAGAAGCAGAAAGCACGATTGCAAAGGATGAGCTGGAAGGCAATGAACATTTTTTTTTGAACAAGGAAGGCAATGAACATGAGAATGCTGGGTATCGCATAAGTGCTTCATCTGCATATCAGATAGCTGCCTCTGCTGCTTCTTATTTGCACTTACATACAAAGAGCATACTTCCTTTAAAATCCTCAAAAGCTGATGCTAGTGAAGATTCTTGTGAAGGAGACGATAAAACCATTGAACCCATTAACACAATGAACCCAGATGTGGCATCTTTTATGGCAACCACTGACTCAATGACAGCTGTGGTTGCTGCGAAGGAGGAAGTGAAGCAGGCTGTTGCAGATGATTTGAATTCGACACGTTCATCACCATGTGAATGGTTTATAAGTGATGATAATCAGGGTACAAGATTCTTTGTGATTCAGGTACCACATATTAATTTATTCTGTAGTGTAAATTGTGGTCTGAGTGTGAGGTAACTGGAGAATGGTCGGTGATCTCTGTGTATAGATTGCATCTTTGTTGAATATTTTAGACTGATCCAAAGATCATATTCCAGCTTGCTAAAAATAATTCCCATCGGACCAGTCATGACAATGCTCAAAGAAAAATCTAATTTGATTGCTATTAACTTATTGTTGGTATCTTCTTTGTATACTGTAATCCTCAGGCAGATTCTTATTTTCTGATGTGCAGGGATCTGAGACACTAGCATCTTGGCAAGCAAATTTACTGTTTGAGCCTGTCCTGTTTGAGGTAATAACTCTTTGAATTTTCAAAGCATCATTCACTCTGTATAGAAGTTTCTCCACCTTTCTTGGCTGGTATAGAATGTTGGGAAAAAGTGTTAGCAGTTTAAGCATTATCTCGAGAAAAGACTTCTTTATGCAGACATTTAGTGCAATAGAACAGCGTGTTAATTGTGTACATAATACCACAAATTGATAGAGGTGATTTGCCTTTGTGGTTAGGGATTCCACAAATTGATAAAGGTGATTTGCCTTTGTGGTTTAGGGATTGGATGTGCTTGTGCATCGAGGTATTTACGAGGCTGCAAAAGGAATGTATGAACAGATGTTACCCGAAGTTCGTGCCCATCTAAAATCTCATGGCAGAGGCGCTACCTTTCGTTTCACAGGGCATTCTCTTGGAGGAAGCTTGTCACTACTCCTAAATCTCATGCTGAAGATAAGAGGCGAAGTGCCAGCCTCTTCCTTGCTTCCTGTTATAACATTTGGTGCACCCTCCATCATGTGTGGAGGTGACCGTCTTCTTCGGAAGCTTGGCTTGCCACGTAGCCATGTTCAGGCAATTACAATGCATAGAGACATTGTGCCTCGAGCCTTCTCTTGCAATTATCCTAATCATGTTGCAGAACTTCTGAAGGCTATTAATGCAAACTTCCGGAATCATCCTTGTCTCAATAACCAGGTAAAGTTTCTCTTAAAAGTATCTACTTAATTGTAATTTTTATCTTGATTATTTTACCAACTTGTTTGTGTACTTTTTATCGCAGAAGCTACTGTACGCTCCAATGGGCGAGCTTCTGATTCTACAGCCGGATGAGAAATTCTCACCTCACCATCATCTTCTTCCATCAGGCAGTGGTCTATATTTTTTGAATTGTCCACTGTCTGATACCAGTGATGCAGAGAAGCAGCTCCGCACAGCACAGATTGTGTTCTTAAACTCTCCGCATCCTCTTGAGATCCTAAGAGACCGCTCCGCATATGGTTCTGAAGGAACCATCCAAAGGGATCATGACATGAATTCATACTTTAAATCTATCAGGAATGTGATTCGCCTAGAGCTAAACCGCATCAGAAAAGCCAGGAGACAGCATCGCCGCAAATTCTGGCTTTCCATCCTGTCACCAAGTGGCAACGATGCCAGTATCCTTGTAGGGAGGCCTGTGGGATCTATGAACATGGCCCAAAACCAATTCAACTTCGCAGGAATCTTGCAGACTGGAGGAGAGTCCTTGAAACGGTTCGGTAGGCTCGTTGCATCACAACACATGCATTTGCTTGTGGTTCTCTTGTTTCCTGCTCGAGTGTTGCTCTTTGGGGCGTACAGTACAATCAATTACTATTGAATAGCCTTGTTGTCTTGGGCACATTCTGTCTCGTTGGTGGAATATTGTACAGGCTGCAGGCACATGGCTGGTAAAACCATTAGATTATTCTTTATTCATTGCTTCCACCAAAAAAAAATTAAATGATTCAAGTTCTCTTGTTCCTTATGTAGAGTCGAACTACACCTGAATATTAATCAATACAATAGAATTGCCTTTTGAGTTTAGCCATGAACTCAAAAAATATCTTCTCTGGTGAAAGTAGTTTCTTTTTATCTTGATGCTCAGCTTCCTGTCATTATTTTTCTGACTAAACAGATTATTGCTGTAGCTTGCGGTATTTGTTTTCTTAGGCTGTCTATATGCGAAATGCGAAAAGACATCAACGTATCAAAGTTATGGAAGTGAGATACTTCATAGGTAGGTGTTACAAACACGATATTCCAGCCACCTCAGCTCATTGATGTCTTGTGGACGTTGTTTTTATTTAATTTTCAAAATATCTTGGTCAGCACTCAAAACTGTGAAGATCACAATCAGCCCACCAATAATTTAGCCATGCCTTAATATAGCACGCAAACCCCGGCAGATATAAGTAGGAAAACTTGCCCACTTTCCGGCGAATCTTTCAGCTTGTGAAGCTCCTTGAACTTGGACTTAGCTAGCTCAAAACGCAAGGGGAGATTTGAATTTCATGGACAGCAAGTGGGAATCTGTATCCAGAGCCATTCGTTGACCCACGTTAAGAACATGGAAACTTACAAGTAGGACCGTGCACAAATAGACAGGCAACGAGGCTGAAGTCCTGGTCTGCCCTAAAAGGCTCGCTTGGAGACAACATAAGCGTCCCCAGTCCAAGATGTCTGTTCGGAACACCAATCCATCCAACAAGGCATATAGTCAGCCTGCCAGCCAGGTCATGGATCAGCAGTGGGTGCACTTTTGAAGCTCCAACCTCTCTGGTGCAAAATGCGTCTAGTTGTCCCGGCGTCTGGTTGTGGAGTACTGTCGCTTTCATTCTTGTGTCGTCTTCCTCAATGTGATTTGAATGATTTTGTTCTTCCAAAATAGCCTCCATTTATTTTCCCTTTATTTTACAAATTGGCCAATTAGCATGCACATATATATATATATATATATATATATATAAATATATATATATAAGCAAATTAGCACAACTGATGAAAGAACATATTTTTTGGATGTAATAGTTTTGAATTGCGATGTTTAATCAAATATCGTGTTTATAAATCACTCCATCAATTAAATAATGTGGTTCCTAAGCCGCAATATCAATTAAATATCATGGTTTTGAACCGCAACATCAATTAAGTTTCAGTAGTCTTCCGACAACAAATTTCCCCAGCATCTAGATCTAACAAAAAACAATGTTTTTTTATGAGATTTACTATTTAGTTTGTTAATCTAATATTTAATTTATTTAATAATTTAAGAGAGTTAAACATTTCTAATTTTAACAAAGTTTTGATAGTCTCCACTATATAAATTATACCTAAAATTTTATCTTGTTTTAAAAAATCTATAAGGAACCACAATAATCAAACTTAAAAAAAAATCACATTTCATAATCGAAAGTAACCTAAAGAATGCAAATAAAAAAAAAAACATATATACATGCAAAATGAGTCTCAAATACTTAAATAATACAATATTCTAGTAATTAAAATCTCACAATATATCAACATAATTTATTTATCTATCTACATTTACATCGTCTACTAAATGATCTGGGTTTATCAATAACACGACTAGATCCAACTATTACCCCTGTCTGAATAGTCTCATCATTTGTCACTGCATCATCAAGAGTTAACATCTCTCCAAAGGTGTTAATTTCAATATAGCAAGCATTGAACCACCAAGACATATAGGTGTATCTTTTATTTTCTTTATCAATATTACAAGGTGCAAATATGGCATCTCGACCTTCTCATAGCATGAAGCCAACCTACTATTAATAAAATATTAATAAATAAAACTCAACATCTAACATATATTAATTATAAAGATATTTTATTAATGACAATATTTTCAATTTGTTGGGCATGTTGCTCATATTACATGTATCCAAATGGAGGAACCAACTTGGGATCTAAAGTAATGACCCAAAATTTTATATTGATGTACCAAATCAAAAACTCATCATATGTAATCACAAGATGTACCTTTATAAATATCTCATTCCTTTGTGCATTTTATTTTGATATTAAATATTTATGATGGCTTAATCGACCATTATTGTCATTTTTACTCCAATGATTCATGGCATGCAAAGCATCACTCATATGTATTGTTTGTAGTTTAATTATCACATTACTCGATTTAGACAATATAGCTCAATCATCTTAAAAATATCAACATCACCATTGATGTCCATATGTTTATCCCACTAGTACAAATAGCTGGAGTAATCGCCAATATTTTATTCAAATAAGGCATCCACATGATTTTTAGAATATATATTTCTTAAATATTAAATAAATAATTTGACAAAATAAAGTTTTTTATTTAACATATAGTTTAAAAAACACTTGGATAACATGTTGTCTATCTAGCTCACTCTAATACAATGCCAACATATTTGTTAAATTATTACCAATTACTCTACTAATACACCTCCTCACAGACATGACATTTTAACAACATTTTAAAAGTTCCATTTAGACTATAAATGCATATAGTTTCAGAATAACTTTGCAATACCTTTATTTTAAGTGGAAACTGAAGTGTACCTCTATATAGACAATAAAAAAAGGTGACAATCTACATATTTAGGGTCTGTCCATATAAAGATATTTCCATGACCATAATTGTTATTAAATAAAAACTCATTGTTAATTTTGTGTTAACAAAAAACATTTAAAATAAAAAATAATAATAATAATTTATACCTATAAAAGTAGCAAATGTTCCTCAGTTTGTTTAGCTCCTTTCATGCATGCAATGCATGGATGTTTTTCCAAGAATGCCAAAATAGAACATCTCTAGCTATATACGAGAATGATGTAAAGATCACTCAGATTATTAGATAAATTAATGGCATATATCTTCTTGTGAGGTTTGTGAGACCAAACAAAGACACCAAACATGGGTGGCGAGCTATAAGTTTTGTAAAACATACATTTTGGTCCTCTAACTTAAAAAAATAATGCAATACAATTGTGATTCCTCAATATTTTTCAAATTTAATTTTGGTGCAAAAGTTCACTTTTGTTATTTTTTTATCATTGGTTGAGAGAAGAGAGAGAGGTCACTGGAATCAGACGGTGGAGAGAAAAACATGTTGTTGACACCGATTTGGGCTACCAAAACAAACAAGATTTATGTCAAATTATTTTATTTGATATATATATATATATATGGATCAATACCCTTTCTCTTTTTAATTTGTATAAAAAGTCTTTTTTCAATGTTGGTGATTTTTTTTGTTATACATTTGATTTTCAAAGAGTTTTTTCATTCATATAAGTTTTTTTTATCTTTTGTATAAATAAACTATATTTATAAAAATAAAAAATATTTATTTTCATATAATATTTATAATATGAATAGCATTACATAATTATTATAATTTTTAAATCAATTGAATGTGTTTTTTACTTTTATTATCTTTTGATTGAATAAAAAAAATATTTTAATAAATAAATTATGTCAGGTAATTGTCTAGTTTTGTGATATTAAATATTTTATCTATATTTTTAAAAAATTTATTTTTAAGTATCTTTAATTATTATTTATTTATTTGCACACATAGTGATCAATTTATTTGATTACATATGTGCATAAATTGTTTGTTTTGCAAAAGTTTTTGAAATATAGAAAAACATGAAAAAACTTGCAAGTATAGTGCGTGTGTGAAGTAGAATAATTTATTTGAATCGAAATTTTACTCTAACTAGTTTTTTTAAGTTTTGACTTGTGAATTATAACTTATATCATATTCTTATTCAAAAACAAATTGAGTCGTTTTTTACCATGATTTATTTTTAAAAAATATATCAATTATAACTTAAAGTCCAAAGTTATTTTTAGTAATCTTATTTAATAAAATAATGAGAATAAAAAGTTAAAATGAAAAAGTAAAATGTTATTTTTAGTAATCTTCTTGACTGTGCTAAGTTGTTTTCTGGTTTTGTGGTTTAGGATGCTGCAACTTCAAGGTTATTCCCAGGTTTTTCGTTCCAAATTCCATAATTTTCTTATACAGCTATGTTTAAAAAATATATATATATTTTTTGTGTTTTTAGATTGTTTGATGTACTGATACTAAGAGTAATTTTAAAAAAATATATATATTATTTTGATGTAATAAAAATAATAATAAAAAAAAAACATTCACTGCTGTCTCAACCCCCCAAACTTGAATAATTTCCGTGCATTCCTAAAGTCTGTAGTCGAATCTGGCTATCCTGCCTGACTTGCTTTGGATATGAAATTTCTCAATCATTCACTCCTTAAACGGGACTCAAAATTAAAATTCAATGGTTGATTATCTCAGATTTCATTCACTCCTTAAAGGATGCCCAGATCTTAGCAACTCAGTTGTCCCGACATAAAGCACATCACAAAGAGAAGACAAATTTGGACAAGACACAGTTATCTACACTAGGCCATTCACAGAATTTGAGCCAATCTATATATTACCTAATTGTGGGAAACAACTCTTTGCATATTGACATTTTGTGCAGAAACAGTGATCAGGAGTTTGGGCAGTCTAGTGGAAATTGAATAAACAGATTGAAAAAATTGTTACGAAGAGCCTGGATGTTGTGTTAGGAGCATAAAGAGGAAGAAGAAAGGGTGTTCATATCATTCCCAAGATCTACAAGAGTAATATACCAACAATGCTACATGAAACTTGCGTGATGAGATTGCTGCCATGTAAGTCCATTTCCAGGATACACTAACCTCGAGCGCTAATAGCACCAGAATGATGGCAGCAGTGCCATTTGAACAAAAAAATATGATCATAAATTAGAGCACAGTTTTCAAATGCTAGCTAGACAAAACATTGGATATATCAAAGAAATTTTATGCATACCACGAGTTGCTAAATGAGAATCGGTGCGTAAAATTTATTGCCAAGTATGTTTACACAACAAACTTCTCGGTCTTGAGACATTCGGAGTACATAAGTTGGCACGGAAACAACCAGAGAGTACTAATGGTGAAGTAGACAAGTCCATGGCCAACTAATTTTCAAGTATATCACAAATTACAGATTCATCTTACCTGCCAAGTACCAGGAGTGCATGGCAAGACCGCCAAATGACATGATATTAGCAAGGGATGATAACGCATGAATCATTCCAAATTTCTTGTTCATGGCAGCAAGCTTTGGATTGGCCTTCGCCACTTCCTTGTTCTTTGACCGCCCAATTTCAGTCCCAATGTTCTCTTCACGCTCCACCTTGTGCCTTTGCTTCATCACCTAAGCCACCAAACAAAGAAAAGAATTCACAAATCAATCCTGAACGCATCGATAAACTCAGACATAGAAGTCAATGGCAGCCTCAGAGTGCAAACAAGAGAGTTGCTGTATTTTTCAGGGGATTGAATATTATTAACTTGTAGTTTTTATCTGGTAGTTGGTCATGTTACTTGAGGAAAAAGAAGAACATAAAAGAGCTAGTTGAGAATCTAGGGAGAATAAAAAAGATTAAACGATTAAATCATGATGGATTTTCGTGACATTACCACCGAAAATTTCCAGTCAATCAAAACAAATTCAAGCATTTGACCAGGTTGATTTAACCACTTCAACCATTTGAACAAGAGGTAGCAAGCCTTCTCTATATCTATGTTTTTTTTTAAAAAAAAAGTAGTGCAAAACAACAATGAAAATTGAAAATGAAAACACTCATCAAGTTTCCTTTGACAACGAATTAAAGATAGTCACATGGCAAGAAAATTCTACTTCCTATAATTAACGAGGAAAAGGGGAAAATTTAATACACTTTCGAGAGTTGAAGTGCATAAGAACTAATATGAACAGAATGTAATTTATACCTCAATGGTCATTGGAGTAAAGACAAAAAAATTGGTGAGACTGAAAGCAAAAGAAGAAATCAAGAACCCAAGCTGGTACTTCTCTGCAGTGGATGCTGATTTCCATGGATGCAGATAAGCAAACGCTGCCACAGAGATTGCACAGCAAATGCCCACCAATGAAAAATACGCAGGAAACATCTTGCTTTGCAAATTACCAAACTGATGCCTCGGCAAATTCCTGGATAATTTCCACACGAATTTGTCATCGCTTAGCAATCATTCCCAGTGAATTATTTTCATTATCACTATGAATTTTAGTATAAAAAAAATCATTATACATTCGGCATAATTAAAGTAAAAGAAGGAGGAGGAGGAAAGGTGAAGTAATTAGCAAGGGTTAAAACTGATACTTGAACATGATGATTCCGCCAATAAAAGTGACCCAGAGAGCGGTCCCAAAAGCGGTGGAGAAGCAGAGGAGGTGGGCCAACTTCAAGTAAGCGGAGAGATGAGTGACCGAATTTGATCCGAGAGTTTCTGGAGAAAAGAGCACGCCTGCAGCAAAGAATGCTACCGCTGCTAGGAATCGACTTAGCCAACCCATCTTTCTCTCTCTCGGAATAATACTTTGCCGCAGGAGATTGGAGGAAGGGATGGAGGAAGGACTTTAATTTTAATTTCTGAGCTGCGGGGACAAATACAAGAAATTGGTAGTTGTATGAGACTTTAATGGCGGACGGATGAAGTCGGTTTGACTAAAATGCCCCTGTTTTTTCTTGACAGAGTAATTTGGATTTACTCCTCTCTTTTCCTAAAAACAATTTTGTAGATATATAATTATAATACAAATGAATAGGAAAAGGAAACACTATTAAGGCTATTTTAAAAAATATATAAAAAATATGAGACCCGGGTAATTATCTTGACTAGTTTCGATAAACTTGGTTAACATGGTAATATGATTAGGAAAAAAAACACATCTGATAACTAGTAAAGCAAAGAATCTTGACAGTTATTTAATGCAACAAACGAACACTTGTTAATACCATGAAATATATTTTTTAAATATTTCTGAAAGGTATTATCATCTTATTTATTAACCAAAAAAAAGAGAGAGAAAGGATGATTGTATAGAAAGTAGAATTAAAAAAAATATATAAATCTCAATTATTAGCAAAAAAAAAAAAAAGATGTTGAGTAATAATAATAATAATAAAAGTCATAAAAGTCAAACCCAAAAAATTATGAAATCAAATTCTCAACCAACCATATAATGAGAGGTAAATTTAAAAAAAAATCAGCAAAAAAGAATAAAAAAATAGAATTGAAAATAATGGGGACTAAACTTGATATAAAAAGAAAATTAAATTAAATTCAGATGAATAATATTAAAAAAATATCAATCAAGAGAATATATAAAAAAGGGAAGAAATTTAATATAAAAGGTAAATATTAGAGAATGAAATTGAAAAACAAATAAATCAAAGCTCATATGATAATAAAAATGATGATAAAATTAATAAAGAACCACATTGTTTTGGATTTTTGGAAGGATATAATGTTTTTCAAGGTTTAAAAGGGTGGGAAAAAAAGGGAGTTAAAACATCACTGAAACTCCACGGTGCGAGGGGCAACAATAGGAGCATTATCATTGTGAAGGGAGTAAGCACCACTAACTTTTTATTTAAAATAATGTTATATTTTTAATTAAAATATTTAAATGTTCCCTAATCAAATTATTAATTACAAAAAAAACTATATAAAATGACACGGATCTCACCATCATGTGGGTGGTGAGATATATTGAATGATACCCTTGAATATGGT
This sequence comes from Salix brachista, assembly GCA_009078335.1. Lineage (NCBI taxonomy): Eukaryota > Viridiplantae > Streptophyta > Magnoliopsida > Malpighiales > Salicaceae > Salix > Salix brachista. The sequence continues at coordinate 15,695,107 of CM018573.1, forward strand.
GTTTGACATTAAACAAGTTATCTCAAACTCTACTAGTTCTAATAAAAAATTAATTATAATTTTTTATTACAACTCTCCATTTTTTGTGACATATTATACCGATGATTTCTCGTCCAACTACCAGCACCTTGTCTCATTTGACACAGTGTTCTGACAAAAATGCCACTGGTATGAAATATTTTCCTTCTCATTTAATTGATTTAATTTGTTGATATAAAATATTTTACTTATATTTCCGTAATTCAAATCCACGCGACCAATTCTAAGATCGTCATCAACTACTTTCTTCTTCTAAATCCTTCAACTTTGCTGAAAAAATAAATGCGACCGACTATTTAATTCGAGGCAGTGTGCCTTTAAGGGGTTGGTTCCATTGCTCATAGATGAGGAATAAAAAATCATTTAAGAATTTTACGTTTGATTTTCCTCTACTAATTTACTAGAGAGGTGGCCCGTGTTTTTTTTTTAATTTATAAATTAGAGTAATTTCAACTGATTAAAATATTAAATAAGTTATTCACGTTCAAGTTCTAACCTCTTGTAGGAGTCAGATTTTGAATGTCAACATTCTAGCTCATAACCTTGAAAAGAAAAGGAAAAAAGGAGAGGATATTCTTCTTTATTCGCTATGGGCATTGATTTTCATGATCGTTGAAGAAGGATAGCTGCCTTCAATAACCAATAATAAAAGTAAATATTTTTCTGTAAATAAAATATAATTAATTGTTTTAAAACATTTGGTCCTATCCGATACGTTGTAATATCATGTTTTAAACATTTGATCATACCGGTTTCATGCGTTTCCACTACTCTATCATTCTTCACATATATGATTTATATTATTTTATAATAAAGACCATTCTGTTTAATAATTTACTATTCATGAGCTAAGATAAGGATGCTGCTCTTGTTATATGTTTAAGAAACCATAAAGGTGAAGAAGAAGAAGACGATGCATATCGATAAATCATTCAATATATTAAAAAGGTTGTGTTAGAGGGAGAAGTATTTAATAATTTCTTCACGCACTATTATTAATTTTCATGAAGCGCAAAAACAATTTGGATAAAAAACATATTAATTTCTACATAAAAACATATTGCTACGCCTAAGCGAAAGGAAATGAATAAAAAAGAATTAAGCTTTTTAAAAAGAAAAAGGAAATAGAGTTGATTGCTGATATACTAATTGCAAGTTTGGAAGTGTAATCGAAGTTGTTATTGAAAATATTTTTTGTTCAAAAATTAATAAAAATGATTTTTTTTTTATTTTCTTAAAATTATTTTTGACATTAATATAAAAATGATATAAAAACACTAATTTTTTAATTTAAAATAAAAATAATTTTTTTTAATTTTAAAACCCAATATCAAACATGTCCCTCGCAGGTTGTATCTTCACATTCCCTGGTAGAAAGAGCTTTACGAATCCAATTGGTATCTTGGAAGCAAATTCTACATAAAAAAAAATGGAGATAAAATTAAATTTATGAATTAATGTGAGCTTCTAGCTTCTATGGTCGAGCTATTTGAGATCATACAATCATTACGGTTTTGTGTTTTGACTACTTATACATATGAAGTTTGAGATTATCGCGTGGTCATCGTGCACAAAAGTATGAGAATTTCAAGAAAAAAAAAAAAAAGGATGTTTATCGTGTAACATAACATGTTGTCTATTGTAATTTTATATTATACTTCAACTATAAGAAGATGGTTTCATTGTACCACCCCCTCCTTACAAATCACTATTCATGTGAATAATATTTTATTTTTTTTATTTTAATTTTTGGTATTAATTTGTTTTTTTGAGTTATCACACTTTTATGACACGAATCATAGATTTGACGGATTAACCTGATTGATCTTTTTTGTTTTTTTAAATTTTATCTTTTAATATTGGATTAATTAAGAATTAAATTTCATGATTTGTTTTGTTTACTTTCTATTTTATTATTTTGACCCCATGATATAGGAACAATGTTTAATGAGTTAACTAGAATTAACTCATATTATTTTTATGTTTTTTTAATTGATTTTTTCCTAATTTTACCATTCAGTATAGAATTAATCTTCATGGTCTGTTTTGATTTTTTTTTATCATAAAATATTGATCTCACAATGAAGTTCACAAATATTGGTATTTTAACTCCAGTTAAATTAAGTTTTTTTATTTATTTCTAACTGGTTATTTTGGTCACATGACCCGAGTTTTTTACCCCCCCCCCCCTCCCCCCTTAATTTCATCATTTAATTCTATGTTTGATTCAGAATTAGATTTCATGAGCTGTTTTGGTTTCCTTTTATCAGGTTATCTCTGCTTGTGACTAGGGAATAATGCTTAACAAGTTTACCCAAATTGTTTTTGTCATTTTAATTAAATATTTTACAAAATTCATCATTGAACACTGGCTTCGACAAGAGCAATTGAAAATTGAGTTTTATAATTTATTCTAATTTACTCTTTACAAAGTTAGCTCGGTCTCATAATCAAAGTCATAGATTTGACATGTTGACCCGGGTTAAATTAAGTTTTTTTTGTTTTCTTCCTACAAAGTTATCTAAATTTGATGACCTAGATCATAAGTTTAGCGAATTGCCTCAAATATTTTTTAAATTTTTAATTGATTTTTTTAATCTCATTCTTTAATATTGGGCTGATTGAGAATTAAAACTCACATTTTTTTTTATTTGATTCCATTAGGTGATCTTGGTTTTATGACATGGATTGCAGGTTTGACATGTTAAATCGAGTTGTTTTTTATGTTATTTTTAAATTGATTTTTTTTTTCAATTTCATTCAACACTAGGTTGATTGAAAATTTTGCTTCATGTTTCTTTTTTCTCTAAGATTATAATAGTCTCAGAATCCAGGTCATGAACTAGACAAGTTAATATGGTTTAACTCAAGTCAATCTAATAATATTAAAAAGATGTTATCTTGAATTATTTATACTCAACTATATTTTTACAAACTGTAAGAATTGTTTTTTGACTTAATTTTTTTTCAAGTTAATCGAGTTAGTTCAACACATGATTTAATTTTTTTTTGATAGAAAATGTATTTTAACAACATTTGAACAATTTTCTTATTCAATAAAAAAATTGACCTTACCCGCAACATAGCGTTGACCAATGATCCAAATTACCATGCACAAACTAAAAAGCTTGGGTCATGCACAATTTTTTGTGATGGTCATCTAAATTGTTTTTGGATTGTCCAAATTAACTAGTATATGTTAAAATAACTCTCACACAATTTAGTTTTAAATATGTGTTAAACAAAAACTTTTCAAAGTTGATTCATCAAACTAGGTTTAATAACAGTGTCAAATACTTTTTTTAGGGTTGATACAATTTTTTATTGCATTCATATTTTTCTTCATCTAGCTCAAAAAGTGCACAAGCCTACAAGTTAGTATTTTCTCAGTTACATGAATCAAAACATTCTCAACAATACACATGCATGCATAAAATATCAAATTAATATGATTTTTCTATGTTACATGTTAATAAATAATGATAAATTATTTCCTTAAAATATCATGCTACATATACATATTAGTAATCTATTATTTTATAATAATTTTATATTTTTAAAAGTATTTTTTATCAATACATTGATATCCATATATATTAAAATGAATGTATCACTATGATTCTCGTGTCCTTTATTGTAAGTGATTTTGTTTTTCCATTTTAAATGAAATAACACTATTTTTTTTTTATTAAAATAGGTATTCGGATAATTTCTGCATACCTTGATTAAACTTATAATTTTTGAAGTTAACAACTACATAAATTTTTTAATGATCATTATATTAGTAATAACAAAACCCAAACTGAGACCACAAAAAAGGAAAATCCTTAGTCCACCATTATTCTCCCTCTTTAATGGATGGAAAGTGATTTCCCCTAACCATTGCAGTCAAATATGAGAAAATCTGAAAAATGTTTTCCCTCCAACAACAAACAATGCGGCTAATTTACACCCACAATTTTGATTATTTCTAATCAACACCTTTTGTTTTCTCACTGTCAATTAACTCCTTCTGCGATTTGCCAACTCTCCAATAAAGAAATTACGAAACCTGACTTTATTTTTTCAAACACCCCCTCCCCTGTCCGTCTGTTACGAGTCCCGACTCCCTCCCAAAGAAAACAAACCATTTTAGGGTTTTTCTCCAATGGAATCGCACAACCATCTCGACGTCGATGTAAGTTCTCCTTCTATCCTACCTCTCACATAATTTCATTATGTAAGACATGAATGCGTAAGTACGTGTGTTAGGGTTTCTTTGACAATATGATTCCGCACCGAATTACAGGATGATGATTTTGGCGGTGATTTTCCCGGGAGCCACAATACCAGACGTTCTGGTCTTTACTTGGTTAACTCCTTCTTTATTATCATCACCATTACATTCATGAAACAGCAATTCATAATAATTTGTTTAATTAATTAGGCAACAAGAGAAGCTTTGGAGATCTCGAGGATGACGAAGATGATATTTTTAGCTCCAAAAAGGTACTCTCTCCTACACACACATAACACACACACACACACAAACACACAAACACACTGGTATCAGTTACGAATTATGAAGTAGATCTTTTCTTTTTTATCCGTAGTGCGTAGGAGCTGCTGAAGTCTGCAAGTCTTAAAGGAATGAAAATCTTGTTTGTTGTCATTGCAGGGTAACTCCAAGGTAGAAGAAACTGCAATGATTTTGTCGCTTCGTGAGAGGTAAAGTGAGACATACTTAGAGCAACTTATGTAAAAAGAGAAGACTAATGATGTTTATTGCTCGGTTATATTATTTTACAGTCTCATGTTCTCTTTCTGTTTTCTTTTGCAGTCTTGAAACCTGTAAAAGTTCACTCGCAACATGCCAGGCATGAATCGCCCATCCCATTGTTTCCTATATAAGTTTCTTTATCAGTAGAACTGTTCTTATAGTTTACTGTTTCACTTATGAACTATTTTTTTGAGGAGGAGACATTTTCGTTGTTGACGAAAGTTTACTTGGATGGCTGTCCATGAGGAAACACGAACAAGAAGAATAAGAAGATTGTGAAGGAATAGAATAAGGCAGAGGAAAGGAAAATTTGGTTTCTAAGTTGATAACATAATTGCATAGAACAGATGGTCCTTTCATCAATATCTTGGAACCTTGTTGTTCTTCATAAGGAAATATAAATATAACAGAAGCTCTTATGGATAAAGCTTATAATTCATCATTAACAATGCCAATAATGTAAATTAGTTATTTGGTGGGAGCACAGGCCTAGAATTTCAGGGTAGAAGTCTTTCTTTTCACCTGCTTTGGGACAAAGTATTTTTATAGCTTCGTTATGATCACAGCTTTCCTCTGAAATTTGTATTGATGGGTTTCCTCTATATATCAGATTTTCTGAATAAATAAGAATATTCAATTGTATATATATTACAGGTTGAGGCTACTTGAACTGAATATGTGAAATTTGTATTGATGGGTTTCCTCTATATATCAGATTTTCTGAATAAATAAGAATATTCAATTGTATATATATTACAGGTTGAGGCTACTTGAACTGATTATGTTAAGTTTTATAGTGGCTTTAAATTTGCACGTGACTTCTTAAATATTATAGCATTCTGTCCACAATGTGAGTGTTTTTTCATTAGATCCACTTATTGAGTTGTAATAATGCTGGTTTCAGACAGAACTTGAAGCTGCAAAATCTGAAATTCTTAAGTGGCGTTGTGCATTTGAGAACGAGTCCTCCATGCCTGCCGGGGCATCTCTTGGTTAGCCTGTTATTAGAGTGTTTTACATTGTACTTTGATGTGACATGTGATGATAGAACTAGTTCTGTTTGTGATCATCCTAAAAGTTGCCCTGTTTCTAAAAAAAAATGTTTCTATTATTTGTTGTAGAACCTAGAGTAGTGATCAACTATCTTCAGACCTTGAAATCTTCCGAGGAATTATTGAGAGAGCAGGTTAAGTGATTATATTAGATTGCTGGTTTCTATAGCTTCTTTGGTGATCACCATACATGCAGGATTTCATCTATGTTTTCTTGTTATTATCAGTTAGAAAAGGCCAAGAAGAAGGAAGCTGCCTTTATTGTAACTTTTGCAAAACGGGAGCAGGAGATAGCGGAGTTGAAGGTGAGTCCCTCTCTCTCAGTTTGCAGTGGAGGATGGAGAGGGTATTTCACTTCTCTTCATTTTCTCTTCTGTGTACATTGAATGCTGGATCACATAATCACTGCAACTGCTTAGGGAGCAATATCTATTAGACATATTGGAGGACTGATGTTACTAGGAAGGCTTATCCTCAAATTGGCTTATATGAAAAGAGCACAGGATTGTATTTTTTTTTGGAAACCAAAATTCCTGGTCAAATGGAATGTGAAATGACCTCCCATGGTTTACCTGAACATGTGCGTAAATGTACAAATGAGGAAATTTAGAATCATTGCTTTGGGAGGAGAATGAAATAACCACATAATGTGGTTTTTGTAGTTGACTGTAGAGAAATCTGCCAGTGCATCTTTGCCATCTTGTGCTATCATTTGTATATCGTGAATCTTACTTGAGGGAAGTGCTGGGCAGCCTGATTGACTATACTGATTGGTGTCATATAATTGTCTAACAGCAAATTCGCTTTAAATTTGCAGTCTGCAGTCCGGGATCTGAAAGCTCAACTCAAGCCACCATCAATGCAGGTATCAACAAATGCTTAAATTATGTCTTTTGGAATATGTGCCATCTTGGCATGCCATGTTTATGAGGTTATAAAATAGATATTAATTTAGCTCGAAGAAAATTCTCCATGTCAGGGTGGCTTAGACAAGGATCTTAAGTTTGCTGTTGTTATTCCCTTCAATCTGCTTCTTTTGCCATACCTGAATGCTGAATTCATTAAAGGCTATAAAGTTCTCATTGTTTCTAACAACATTCTGTCCTATGCATTAAACGCCCTTCTTTTCAAGTTCCAGATGAATTATTGCTATTGTTTCCCTTGAGTTTCAAAGTGAAGCTGCATGTTTGTGCTCTTACCTGATTTTAGGAAATTTCTATGACTTAGAATTTACATGGCCTGGTTGTAGAGTATTCCCATTATCTCTGATTGATGCTTTCCCTTTTTTCCCCCTTTTCTTTTTGGTGATCAACCTGGTAGGCAAGGAGGTTACTACTGGATCCAGCAATTCATGAGGAATTTACACGTTTGAAGGTCTGTGCTTAAACATGTTTGTGAAAGTAAAATTTATCTCAAGTTGTTGCATTCCATGCACAGTGTTAGCTTGTAATCTGATTGGATTATCTTATTTTGAGACATGTCGATTAACAAAGGTATCAACGCAGTCCTTGTTAAAAATAGGATCAATCACATACCACGAGTTCATAAACGTAAAATATCACATTAAATATTGGATAACTTTTCAGGTTGCATTTTGAGAATTTCTCGCATCGAAGACTTCACACTTTATGCCATAAGTTGTTTTTGCAACTTCGTGTGTGATTATAAATGTTTGCTTGATGTTCCTAGATGATGGTTTCCTTTAATGCTATAACAGAATTTGGTCGAGGAGAAGGACAAGAAGGTGAAGGAATTGCAGGATAATATTGCTGCTGTGAATTTTACTCCACAAAGCAAGATGGGGAAGATGCTGATGGCAAAGTGTAGGACACTTCAAGAGGAAAATGAGGAGATTGGGAATCAAGCTGCAGAAGGAAAGGTACTGCTTTTCTTAATTTTCCGCGCCCCCCCCCCCCCCCCCCCCCGCTTGTGTACATTTTGTTCTTGTTCCGAGTTTGGTGTTCAATTCTTTTTGGAAGAAAAGTGCCTTTCATGATTGTGGTTATGTTTTTCCTCCTGCTAGAAAATTATACCTTTATTTTCTCTATTTTGGGTTTGTGGAAATGGAAGGCGTTGAGATTGGGGAGAATGATGTAAAAGCTTGAGCAATATCCATCTGAATGATTGAATTTTGTTTTTGAACATGATGAAATGGATGTGAAACCTATTGGCTGCTGAATATGACTAATAATTTGATCATGTTCTTCATGAGCGACTTAAGAAATAAAATATGTTGACATGATATTGGATGTACTTGGAAAAGTTTGTTATGCCTTCTGTATGATATCAGTCAAAAAGTACAGCTCCTATGTTTCTGGAACTTGTTTATTTGTCATTTTCTTGATTTTGCTAAAGCTTTGTTCCAAAAATGGTTATTGGTTGCAGATACATGAATTAGCAATGAAACTTGCCTTGCAGAAATCACAGAATACAGAACTTAGAAGTCAATTTGAAGGTTTGTTATATTTTAATGCAACCGCCCCCCTTCTTTTCAATGCAGGTTGTGGTTTTTATGTCTTTCATTATAAGCACTTGCAGGTTTTCATGACTGCTCATGCCATATCTTGCTCATAGTTCACGTTTTTTGGGCTAATTGCACTTGGATGATGAATGAGTGGCCTTTTTTATGGGACACTGATTTATGCTCCTTTTGTTAGTTGGTTAAGTAACATACATGCCATTTAACAGTAGTTTCTGTTTAGCCAAGGGTTCTCTGTCTCCTTGAATAAATTTTACCAGTTATTTTGATTCCAATGTCCTTGCCGATGCCTTTTCTATATCATCCATGAATGCTATAATTGATGGAGTTTTCTCCATTTGTCAACTTAATCATCATATTTCTGTTATTTCTCATTGATTTTCCTCGTGTGCTGCTAGAAATTATAGTTGGTACTTCCGTGATAGCAGGGATTCCAAAACTTAGTTGGTTTTGTACTACAAATTCTTATTATGCCAAAAGTGATCTGAATTTAAATTTAAATTATATTCAAAGTCTTGGGAGATTTTTTAGCTACAGCCCTTAATCCATTAAAAAATTGGCACTTTCGAGTTAACTTTTATTGTTTTTCTATTGAACTGGATAAAAGTGGAGAAGTTGTAGCCATATCATATCATAATATCTAAAACAGGATATAAAATTTTTGGTATAGAATCTTCAGAGGCAAAGAATAATTATGAGCAGATCAGGCTTCCTGATTTTTTTGCATAATTTCTTTCTTTATTTTTTAAGATGTGATGATATGTGTTCATCCATTACTTAGCAGCAAAAGAATTTGTTCCAATTTTCTTTTAATGGATAAGGATCACCTAAAAAAATGTTAAAGACTTTTGATATCATATTCTAATTTAATTGAAGGCCATTTTTTTTTTCTAAGTGATAAACTAAATTTTGAAATCCTTATAATCATGGAAGTAAGAACTTCCAACTATTCCTTCTAAGGTGTGAGGGCACATCTTAGAAAATTCCTTTTTCCATTTAATAGAACTTTTGATAAATCCTTTGCCATTTCAGCTGTTTATCAAATGTCCTATGTGGACTTTTTTTAGAACCTTATCCTACTAGAAGAGTGGGCATTTGAATGTTTTCTAGCTACCTTTGGAACAAAAGTTTTTGTTTCTCCCAATCAAATTGGTAGTTTTATTAGGAGAGCAAGGATTTCTTAAGACTTCATTCTTTTGTTAATCCGTGCACTGATAGTATGAAAAAACTAAAGCTTCGTGTATAAATATGTCTAGACTATTTATTTCACCCAGTTTATTAATCAAGTAATAGCTCCCATCTTGCTTCTGTAGCGTGGTTGTCCTTTTTTGTGACTGAAAAGTGATTTGGCATTTTATACTTTAGCTATTATTATGGTTATTGTTTAACTAGAATTCGTTTCCATAATAGTCACAGAAAATGCATCTAGATGTATGGTTTTTTTACCAGTTTATCCAAATTAATCACTCCACTGCATGGTAGCTTTGTCGTGCTTTTTGGTTGATGAAAGGAAACTACCTAGACTGTAAAGATTACACTCTTACCTGTTGAACTTTAATATCGTTTGCCTTTTAGTTTGGAATGACAAATGATTATGCCTTGTATGTATATCATTTTTTCTTACCATTTTCATTTTCTTGCACTGCTCATACAGGATTGTACGAACATATGGAGGGCCTGACAAATGATGTAGAGAAATCAAATGAAACGGTTATTATCTCAAACCTTTTCTTTTATTACTTGAAGTTCAAGGTCTTAATAAATTTAATCACCAAAACATGTTTACGATTGATTTCTTCAAATATCTACTTTTTATGAAAATCCTCGTGTATATATAGTATTTATTATTCCGATGATGTTTGTAATAAAATATATTGAAATTGAATTTAAACTGTTTCGGACAATTCTTGTTTAAAGTAAATATAAACGATTTAATTTCTCTACCCTTTAATGACGATAACCATTATTTATATTAAATTAGGAACGTCTAGTTTTCTTTAAACTGTGGATGTACCATAACAAAGAACATGATAATTTTGATACTCAATTGTTTCATCTGCGGTCATGTTGGCAAATCATGTTGTGAGAAACAGTTATTGTGGACGAGACATATCTCATGTCTTTGGCGTTATTTCTTACATTAATTGTCCCATATTATACACCGACTCCTGTTTTAGTTCTCAGTGTCTAATATGTATTCTGAGTTGGATGAAATATTTTTTAATCACAGCTCTGTATCAGTTTATATTCTGCCATCATGCAAAATGAACACCATGAATTGTATCATGTGAACAGCTCCATAAATCTGCAAACTAGCATCCAGTTTGTGGACCGTGTTTAAACAGAAGGATACATTGTTATCTTCCATTGCAGGTTCTTCTGCTGCAAGAAAAGCTAGAGGAGAAGGATAAGGAGATTAAAAGGCTGAAGCTTCAACTACAGCAGAAGACATATGTGGAGGAAAAACCTGATCCGTGTCCAAATATAACAGCTAGCACCGATGAATTGAAGGAAGCTGAGGACAACTAGACTGGACAATCTGTAGAATATATCATTTTCATCCTCCATGGTTGTGCGTTGTACATTATAATATATTTTTTGAAATATTCTTTTCAAATATTTCATTATTATGTGGGAGAGGGTTTTGTGGTCCGCGTAGGGCAATGGAAGGTTTTATTGCGGGCCTCAAGTTCCTTGATCCCCAAATTTGCCCATGCGTTTTTTTGTTTGACGGGAAAATTTTGCCAGGAGCGCCGGGTGAGCTCTGGCGTGGGGCTATATGACAGGTGAGAACAAGGTAGTCAAAATCGTGAGCCAACTCGCAAAATCGTACGATCCGAAAACCTGGTTGAACTGGTAGAAAAACCGAACCCGGTCAAACTCGATCAAACTCGTAGAAAAATCGTTCAAAATCGTAAAATAATAATAATAAAAAATAATAATAATAATTAGCATAAAAAATAGTTAGCATAAAAAATATTTTTAAAAAAATCCTATTAATTTAAGATAATAAATAACATTAATTAATTTATATTTCACATCAACAAAATATTTATTTTTAGTTTGTTAATTTTTACCTAATGAAATTCTATGGACATAATTGTTTTGTAATGTATTTTTCAATTATTTTGAATCATGCATGAACCTTAACTAATGAAGTTTTATGGCCATAATTATGTTATATTATATTCATTAGGTACTTTATACGGGGGAGGAGGGGTTATAATAATAATAATAATAATAATAATAATAATAATAATTAATAATTAATAATAATAATAATAATAATAATTAGCATAAAAAATAATTTTAAAAAAATCCTATTAATTTAAGATAATAAATAACATTAATTAATTTCAAATACAACAACCATAAAAAAAATATACAATTACTTGAAAAACATAAAATAAATAGTTTAAATTTCAAATCTCAAATACTGTGGGTCTTTTAATTATATTTAAATTCATTTTTTAAATTTAAATATAATTAAAAATAATAATTTTTGTACGGACATTTTACGATCTTTCTACGATTTTACGATCCGATCTTACGATCTGATTTTTCAGAGCCCTTTCCAATCCGTGTCAAAATCTCGATTTTGACTACCTTGGGTGAGAATTTAGCTCATGCGTTGATTGCAAAGTGGAAACTCGGTTTCGCGGATCAGGTACAAACTGCTTGGCTTGTTAAATAAGCAGTTGAACTATTTTTTCTAGAGAAAAACCTCATGAACAAAAGAAAAGAAAAGAAAAGATACTCTGAAAGATTAATAATAACGTGGTTTCTTTTCAAAAAATGATAAATGTAAAAAAAAAAATCCAAAATAATATTGTTTTCAAAAAACCAAATATTGAGATGATTATGTATTTTCACCAACCCTACTTAATTTATTTAACTTGTTATTCGAATTATGAATATTACAAATATAAATTCAAAATAAATCAAGTAGTCAAGGATTAATTGGAAAAAAATCAAAAAACAATTATTAAAAACTCAACATTGAATGATACATCAAATGATGGAATCTTAAAAATAAAAATAAAAATAAGAAATTAAATATATATTTAATTTCTAATTTTAGTTTACACATATATTAGGTTGTTATTTTTTTTAGCTACTTTTATTTTGAGAAAAACAAAAAAATGAATTTTAATTAGCAATGTGAATATCTAATAAAATAAAATAAAACATTATCATTTCTTTTAAATCTCCTTATCCTTAAACATTATCATTTCTTTTATATTCCAGTTTTTTTTTTTATCTTCATGAAAATGTCCTTTGAACTATCAAATTCTTTTTTAAAAATAAAAAATAAAATGATTAAAAAACTTGAAAAACCAATAGAAAATAAAACAAAAAAAGTCAAAAGTATAAAAAACAATCAAAGAAAAAGGAATAAACATGAGTATAATTTTTTAGCTGAATGTTAAAACTTAAAATTGAAATTGCGCATGGACTCCAAAAACTACTACTTCAACCAATTGACTACTAATATTTATTGATCATTTACGCACAAATTTATGTTTTAATCAAACCCTCAGTGTTCTTTTTTTTTAAAATAAAAATATAAAGATGCGTCACTTGTTGTTGCCTAGAGTTTGACCACTACGAGGACAAATGAAAAAGTCAACAAAAAAGATTTTGAACTATAAAATCTATTTTTCCAACCATTTTTATCTGAAAACACATATAGACCTAAATAAACTCATTTGTGACCAAAAAACACTCAAAATAGATGTAAAACCAAAAGTCAACCCGATTCTTAACACTTTTCTAAGGCAAAATCTGCCTTTCTAGGTATGATAACGGTCAAATAATACCTTAATGGAACTCCCTGCATTAAAAGAAACCATCTGACACTTAAATAAAAAAACAATTCATGGTTAAAATCGATTTAAATCAATAAATTTCTCTCTCCAGCATCAATTTTAATCAATGGCATTTGAAATTCTAAAAGTTCTCTCAGCTGACCACGACTATTGTAAGTTTGTTGATAAAGAAAGTTGAAAAAAAATCTTAATTGTGTTATAAATCCATAATTATATGTATTGAATATCTATAACAATCCATAATTATATGTATTGAATGCTCATGACTCTTGAATTTAGTCTGTTGAGTTTCTATGACCCTTGAGTTCATTCATTTACATCTATTTCTCATTTTTATAGTTTTTCTTCTAATTATTGTTGATGACTTTTTTATTTTTTTACATAGATGATTATTGGTTTATTTAATTAAATATTTACATTAGTTTTTTAATTTACACTTTGATTTTTTTATTATGTAAAAATAAATAATAAAATAGTCTGCATACACAGATTGGCAGCCTCTAAAACTGAAGCATCGACACGTACGAGGAAACTATACTCCACCCAGTGTAAAAAAAGCTAAATCCGCGAGCAAAAACCTCGAAGTTAGTGTCCTAGATATCAAGGAAGCTTTATTCTTCCCTGAGGCCACCCCAATCCAGCGTTGCCCATGTTTCCAACTGCTTTTATCGGTTCAACCAAGCCCTTTGTGGTGTTGCCTAAAGCCTCTCCCTGCACAATTTATAAACAGGAAATGGATGTAAGTTTAACCTTGGCCATCAGATATATGAGGCCAATTTCGTTTTCATGATCATGTGAGATGATTTAGTGACCTGAAAACTTCTCTATGAAAAGGATATTTACTACTTTTGAAAGGTCGATTCAGTCTCATAAATGACTACCGACAATACAGGTTTCAAGGGATATTTTTTTTAGCTTAGTGAATTAAATTATTTGTTTCAAAGATAGATTAAGCAAATTGTGGCCAAGTTATCCAATGTGTGTGGGGGATGGCATACCTCCTTCCAGCCCATGTTTTCGAGAATTTTCCTGGCATAACTACCAACTCCAAATGACATGCTCAAGGCTTCGGCTGCAGCTTCCTCTGTAGCAGTAGAAACTTGAGATGATGAGCCACCAGCATCACCAAATAAAGAACTCTTTTGTCCAGGGCCCACACCAAAACCACCATGCAAGTTTCTTCTCTCAGCAGCTCTATCCCTGTATGTTTGGCTTGCTTGCTGAGAATGCAGCAAAAGGGATATCACAAGTTAGAGAAGCATGACAAAGCCACCTAAATGATTATATACAGAAAAAAAAAGTGCTTGTACATGATTTAGACAAACTTTAAAGCAATATATTTACTGAAATGTGTCGACTTCCTCTCTCTTATTTTTTCTGATAGGGTAGGGTGTCAATTTCACACAAACTGATGTAGGTACTGGTTAAGAGACCAAACGACCAAAATCTACCAAATGAAGGCCGACAGGGTCGACCAAATGTTGAAGTTTTGCAATAAAGCACAACGCTTTCAGTAACATATTAAATACCAAAATTGCCAAATTCCAGCTGATTCATGCAGACAAATTTTGGTGATAACCATCTATGCCAGCAGGTTACATTTGAAAAAAAATAAAAATACATGGAACAACTAACATGTTAATCTATCAGCAGCCAGGTGTTATGGTTATCAGATACCATCTAGTTGCTGTTAGCAGGTCTACAGGTGCCATGGTATTACCCAGAGTCATATTCTGCTAAATGGCAATAGCTATTAGATGCAATTAATTCTCTCAAGGACCGCTCTGGGTATTATTGCAGATATTCTTGGTAAATTGAGAACACACAAGACTATACGGGGATTAATCTGTGCTTCTTGTAATGGGAAAGGGCCTTCAAGATAATTCCATGTTATTCACTATTATATTTATTTATTTTATGGTCCGTTAAATTGAACTGACTTTAGATATTCTCTGCTGTGTTATTTTTAAAAATTGGTTTCAAGCAATTCGATATCGATTTCAAGTTTCTATATCACAAAAGTTACCATTTTGGATGCAGAGAGTTGATTGGGTAGCACTGTCATACACTTGCTATCAGCATCTCCATCAGCTGATCCTGATTCACCTTTTCCACTGGATTTTATTAGGGGGCTATCTTCCATGGTAATAGATAATTCAGGGAAATTCCAGCCTTTTGTTGGGTTGGAGGAATCATAAGTTGACATGGAAGCCAGATAACTTGTGCTAGGATTATGCAACTTATAAACTTGTCCTGAAGAGAAATTTAAACAGCTTCATAAATTTGCAATCTTTCATAGTAAATGCACCACATCATTCAGTGTTTCAATTTCTAGATATTAAAATTACTTTCAACTTCCCCTGCAACCAAAATTAGAAAGTGAACTAACATCAAGTGACGCAGAACACACAAAAACTGTCATGTTATCTCCTAAATGAGGCCAAATACGAACCTGTTCTGACTCGTACCAGGTCAAGGTGTACTTCACATATTGGAGCAGTTCTAAAGCGACTACAGCTAGAAGGCATAGAAGGATGAGACTTTGCAGATCGCTTCACCAGCTTCCCAACCAGCCTAGCCTCCTGACCTTTTCCAACCTTTTGGGAACCCTTGACCACTTCCCAGCCCCATAGATCAACAGCATGGAAATCTGGCATTGGCTCTTCCCTGGAATGAACTACCTGACCATACTGAGCTCGCCAGTTTTCTTCATCCCTTGAGGCATCTGTATAAGGGGAAAAGGGCCATAAGAGCAAAATGGAAAACAGGGACTGCTTCAACCAAAGTCTGCAATTGCTGGACCACCACAAGAAAATTGAACTCTGAGGATCTCTATAGTTTGCACTTTCATGTATTGCTTTTGAGGGGGGAACATGCAGTTCATGATGGTATCCTAATAGTACTTGTTAAATGTAACTATTAACCATTTCAGTAAACTGACCTGGAAGCAGTTTTGAATCCAAGAATAAAAAAGCAATTAAACAGAAACCAAAAGGAAAAAGATGGAAAAAAACAGAACAGGAACAACTTTAATGTCTAAGCAGTCAACTGACAGTCAATGATTTCAGCTAAGACACTTTTACCTGGATCGGCTAAGCCACAGTGACCTTCTGTGATTGGATCACCTTCTTCTGGCTTGCAATTATCATTATTGACTGCAAATCATCCATGTAGGACCATTTAAATTGTTGCCAAAGCACAGCAAACTGACACACAAAATTTCCATGCTTTTTTAAATAAAAAATACTTTGTGACAGTCAGATGAAGAAGCTGTCTTACTATCCATTTTCAAGCCTATCACAGGATCATCAAGAGCATCAATCGCTCGGTTAGAACCAGACAAATAAAGGTTGATAAGAGTTTCTTCCAACCTGGATAATGTAAGTAGCATTGTTAGAAGGTGCATAATAACTTGAAAATCAGGTACATGACATGAGGTCTTGTATTCCAGAACATACCACTCTGATGGTGCAGGCGGATTTTCAGGTTCTTGAATGCTGCTGCACTCGGTGTATCCTGTAGATAAGCAACCCGGTGAATTCAAAAAAATGAAAGATAATAACTCACTGCAGACTGCAATGAGGAAACAGGAATGGCAAAAAAGTTATATGGGAAGAAAGTTGAATAAGACTTATCAACCACAACGTCGAAGTTTTGCAGAGATGTTCAATGTCTCATCAGATAAAACAAAAAAATTATTCATACACATCTAATGAGGAAAATCTGACACGGGGTACATGTGCCACTTTTATGATATAAATCCAGGCAAAGAAAGTATAACTCCTATTTACAAGTTAACACACACTCTACCATTAATCATCTATCCATCAAACAAAGTCAGCGGCAAGCCAATACATAAATGCAGGATGCAACAAGCATTTTATAATCCTGTCATCTAGCAATACTGAGTAAAAGCTAAGAAGCAATCTTGTCAATAACTCATTTCTTCAATAAAAACAGCACCATCCTAAGTGGCTCACCTAGATTGCTTTCATCGACAACAACTCCGTAATGTTGGCAAGATTCAGAATCACTTGCTGGTGAAGATGAATAGGGATTTTCATAAACATTGCCCTCAACATGCGTAAACGACTCGTCTTGAAGGGGATTATCAACAAAAACTTCCCTTTCACATTCATTATTAACCTGAAACCAAAATGTCATAGCCAATATACGAGAAATAATCATCGAGAAAACAGCATCCTTGGCATTGAAAACAACCAACTGAACCAAGAAGAATTGCTACCTTGTCACTACATTCTAAAAGCACATAACTTCCATTCTCAAACTTGTAATAAAGCCCATCTCTACTGCTGTAGAACCAACCAGCACTCGGGTCATGGTAAAATCCACTACTGCATCAATTTAAGACAAAAGGAAACAAAAGGTTATTATATTTATACCAAAACGTTGTCAGCAAGAAAAACTCAGAACCAGAAGAGGAAGAGTACCCAGATAAAATTATGCAATAACTAGATTACGTGAGAGATCAAGAATTGATAAAGCAACCTGGCATGGAAATAGAGTTGAGTGGTTTCATCCCAATCAAAAGAGAAATCGTCTCTTCGTGTCTCTTGATAATCTGGTTCTGTGTCTCCCGCCATCGGAGCTGGCCACCGCACCTCCCGCTATTTCTTCGTCGGAGTGTCTCTACCTATCTTAGATTGAAGCCCATCGTAATATAAATTACTAACTGTTCAACAATTTGTACATTCCGAATCTCAGCCCAGCCACGGTCCATAAATGTGTTTGGTTTTTATGGTGGAGGAATACTTTGAAATTAAAAAAATACATGTCATTTTTTTTAATTTTAATATATAAAAATCACTATTTTTTTAAGTAAGAAGTAATTTTAAAAATACATTAAAGCTGACCGATATAACCCATTTAAAATTCAGTTTGATATGATAGAAAATAAAATTACAGAATCAAATAGCTTTGTGTTTGGAATTTTCTTACAAACCCTTATGGCAATAAAAGCTGACATGCATAAGAAAGTCATCGGACAAGATTTAAGGGGGGGAAAGGTTATTGTGAGGGGCTAAAAACAAAGCAACGTCTAATATTATAAAACTAGATAATTGCCCGCGCGTTGCTGCGGGTATTTTTTTGTATATAATTTAACATAATTAAATGTACAACAATAAATTTATATGATATAAGTAAATAAAAATTATAGATTAAAAGATAAAATGTTTAAAATTTTGAGTTATGTTTGTCACGTAAGCATAGATTATATTTTTTAGAATATAGGTATTGCGTCATAAACAATCACAAAAAGGCGCGCATTAACATTAAAAAAAAGAGTAACATATTTGAATAAGAAAAAAAATAAATGACTGAAATCATTATTGTGCAGATAATAAAATTCAAAAAATCAATTAATAGACAGAGTAAAAATAGGGAAATAGCAACATCGGAGTCTTAACATTTAAAATTATTATTGCCGCTAGAATAAAAACAAAAAAAATTATTAAATTACACCGAGGGAAAAAAATAAAAAGCATGAACAAAACAGCAAGCAAGAAAAACAAATTAAAAAATTATTATTATTATTATTATTATTATTATTCTGAAAGAATAAATAATCACAATTATTATAATAATAGAATACATAATCACTATTATTATAATATTAATAATAATCACTATTATTATTATTATTATGTTAACAATGAAAGAAACAAAAATACAATGAAAGCCTAAAACATCTTATAAACTTTAACAAAAGATTAAAAAAACAAAACTATTATTGCTATTACTGTCAAAAAAAAAATTATGAAATTATCCGGAGGGAAAAAGAACATTAAAGAAAGAGCAAGCACGCAAAACAATGTAATTATTATTATTATTATTATTATTATTATTATTATTATTATTATTATTATTATTGATATTATTATTATTATTATTATGTTAATAATGAAAGGAAAAAAACAATGAAAGACTAAAACATGCAAGAAATTTTAACAAAAGATAAAAAAAAAAAAAACAATTATTATTGCTATAACCGGAAAAAAAAATATTATCAAATTATCGGGAGAAAGAAAAAAAACACAGAAGAGTAAGAACAAAAAGTAATTAAGTCATCATCATTATTATTATCATCATTATTATTATCACTATTACTATTACTATTATTATTATTATTATTACTATTAGTATTACTATTACTATTACTATTACTATTATTATTATTACTATTACTATTACTATAACTATTATTATTATTATAATTATTATCATTATTATTATTATTATTATTGTGTTAAATACACTTTTATATAAACATGGACAAAAGGAGGGATTATTGTAGAAATATAAAAAAATAAAAGTATAAGGACTTAAATGAAAATCAAATATAAAGGGCTGAAATTAAAAAATTAAAAGTCAAAGGGCTGACATGCAAATTACTTTTATTCTCAATTGAAATCAGAGGGCAAAATTGCAAAAATCGGAACTTTTGTACCGAATTGATTGACTGACATACAGCCAATCCGGAAATTGAAAGTGGAAGGACCGAAGTGAAACTTTGACATTCAATCAATTCAAATCGGAGGACCCAATTGAACAAAATCAAAACTTATATAACAGAAATGAGGACCAAAAACGAAATTCAAAGTCGAGGGACCGAAGTGCAAAGTCCAAATATATTGGGGACTCTCCTGCACATTGACGTGCAGGAGAGAGAGAAACGTGGCCGCCGGCTTCAACCGGCCTCCGCCGCGTCGTCGGGCATGTTGTGGCTACACGCACCACCGCGGGAGGAAGAACACGCGGCGGCGCATCGTTCTGTCCTCCGGTATCCAATTTCCGGTCACCGGAGGATGCCGCACGCGCCGCCTGAACCGGGCGTGAGACGGGAAACCGTCTGGCGCGTGCGCCTCATGCCCCCAGAGACGCCGATTAAAAAAATTGAAAAATAGGGTCAATTACCGTTCTAACCCTGGACCCAATTCATTGTTTTTGTCTTATTAGGGGTTAAAACCGTCTTTAGCCATTTCCGAAAATAATAAAAAAAGAAAAAGTTGCGGCGGACCGGACCGGGGCGGTCCGGCCTCGCGCAATTACGGCTGTGCCCCGCGCCCGGATGCCTTATTTTGTCCTATTACCGGGGACAAAATCGTCATTACACTGTTCATAAATGAATATTTAAAAAAAAAATAAAAAAATAGGAAAAGGCGAAATTAGCCCCGCGCGCCCGAGGGGCAATTCCGCCCGTCCACTGCTCGAATCCATAGTGATTCAAGAGACAGTGCACAGTGGAAAAGCCACAACGTTTGTTTGTCTTGTAATTAAAGCTATAAACTTTCTTGAAAATAAAAAATAAATGAAATTTATCAAGTAACACAAAAAAATAGCAATTGAATATCTTTAAAACAATCATAAAGGTTATCTTATCTGTAAGCAACACTCGCTAATATAATTATAATAATAAAAATATATGTTATAATAAAAAAAATAACGGTACCTAATTAAAAAAAATCCAAATATTTTTTAGCCAATATATTTGAAGAACCAAAATAAAATAAAATAAGAACAAAATAGGCTTGGACAAGTGAGCTTGCGAGTCTAGCCCATTAGAAAGAGGCTTGGCCCGCAAGTCTTACCCTTTTTTTATATCGGAAACCTTTATTTAAAATACAATAAACAACATAAACAACGTGTTGTTTATTGATCCAAATTTTGGAGACCAAAGAGCCACCGAAACGTTATGGCAATGACATTTCATACTCTAAAATTTTATTTTTGACCTAAAAACAATAGATCTTAACAAATCCATTTATGACAAAATAATTTTATCTTACAATAATTTTAATAATATATATATATATATATATTTCTCTTTATTTACTGTTTTCACTTGTGACTTCAATTGAAATTAAGCCAAAATATAGAAATAAAGTAAAACGATCAGAGTAGAGAAACGAACGACGGTGAGCTAAGCTTCCACGAGGTTCCAATCTCGGTCAGGGCGTCGAATCCACTCGCGCGCACGTGTCTTATCACGTCGAGGGACCCGCAATTTTTCTTTCTCCCGCCAGGGTACAAAAACGAAACCTACAATTCCCTCCCTCAATAATATTTCTCCCCTTCTTCCTCCACAAGCTTGCCTACAATTCACACAGCAGAGAAGCCTCTCTTCTCCTTTTCTTTTGACTCAAGAGTCACTTTCCAGTCTTATAGCATGCCCCTCTCCTCTCTTCCTGTACAATAAATTCTTATTTTTTTTTAAAAATCGATTCAATGCCGGAAACAGATTCTCATTCCAAAACGTTTCTCGGCGTCCGTTTCGTTCTCTTTGGTTTCGATCCCCTCAGAGAAACCGAGGTTCTTCCCCTCCCTCCCTGCCTTGAATCAGTGTTATTGATTAAAAGGAAAAAGTGTAATAGACTAATTTTTAGTTTTTGAGCTGTGGTGCAGGTTAAATCAAAGCTTGTTAGTGGCGGCGGCGTCGATGCTGTTCAGGACAGTGGGAACTGCACTCACGTCATTGTCGATAAGATTGTTCACGTGAGTAATTAATTATTATTCACATCAATTAAAAAATAGAGTAATTTAGCCATCTATTTATTTCGAAATATGTATTTTTAGGATGACGCTGTATGTGTTGGTGCAAGAAATGATGGAAAGACGGTCGTGAGAGGATTATGGGTTGATCATAGTTTTGATATTGGGATGCCTGTTGATGCCACTTCTGTGAGTTTTATTTTTTATTTTTATTTTTAATCTAGGTCCAAAATTGAAGCTCCATTTTGTTTCTATTTTTGCTGTTACTTTATTTATTTATTTATTCTTTCACATATAAAATTACTCGATGTTCATGATTTAGTTCTTGTACAATAGATAATGTATCGACCGCTAAGAGATTTGAATGGAATTCCGCGTGCCAGCAATTTAATAATGTGCTTGACTGGGTACCAACGCCAAGATCGAGATGATATTATGGTAAATGTTGCTCGTTTTGCTAGCTTCCATGAACATCTGGGAATGAAATCTTTATGGGTTTTCTATTTTCTTTCACAGACCATGGTTGGCTTGATGGGGGCACATTTTTCTAAGCCACTGGTGGCTAACAGAGTAACTCATCTCATCTGCTACAAATTTGAAGGTGTGGTTTTGGTTTTCACATACTGAACACCATTCTTAATGAATATAATCTTGTTTAAGAATATAATCTGGGAATGAAATATTTTTTCATATGAAAATCTGGTTAAACCTATCTTTATAGGGTTTTTCTTTTCAATAAACTATGGATATTGTGCTCCTTTGATGATTTTGAAATCCTACTCACACAGTAGGGTAATCATTGATTATCATTATACTTTTAGTTCATATACTCTCTTTTTTATCTAGTCTGAAGCAAGGGCGGGATTTAATCTACAGAAGAAGTTTTTTGCGAAGAGAGTTATTTGCATTTTTCTTGAACAGTAGACAGTAGCTCTCTTCTTCTTCTTCTTCAAATGCTTTTATTTGTGTGAACATCATAACTGTACTGTTACTAGCTGCTATTTTATCATTTGATCCTATGGAACTTCTCTTACTTTACTCTGGTACAATGCGAGTGCTTAGCTTGACTAGATTTTAATTAGAGGTTTTCACTTTGTCTAGGTGAGAAGTATGAGCTTGCCAATAAAATGAAGAAGATAAAGCTTGTTAATCATCGTTGGTTGGAAGATTGGTGAGTCTTCTTCTTCTTCTTTTCCTGATTGGCAGACCATTGAGTCGGTACCTTTTGCTCTGTTACACTTTGAAATACTCAAGTATTCTCACATTTTGAACGTATCCTTCTACTGCAGCCTAAGAAATTGGGAGCTTCTTCCAGAAGATAATTATAGCAAGAGGTGAGGCATTTTAATTTCTGGGTTTAGTAGCATAGCATTCAACATGATAAATTTGACACCACTTTTTAACAACCTGTGCATAACGAGAGAAGAAACTTTAGTATTCTTCTAGCCCATCTTACGAGTTTGAACTCCAGTAATGACCTGAATGACAAATTGAGATTGTTTTCGGTGTTTTTGTTTCTTTTATTTGGATATTTCTTCACTTCAGGATAATGAGTAGAAAGAGAAGGCATGTTTCTTTGTTCCTTTTCATAGACCACTTGAGCTTTATGTGCACCCTCCATCCCAAGATGTTGAGTTTGGAGTGGTTTATCACATACAAAGTACATGTCCCTTGTTACTATATTGTTATTGAATGGATGGTCATTCTTTGACCGAGATCTGTGACTCATTATGATGCCGATATTTTAATCACATGGTCAAGCAACCTCTAACGAAACAGATAACTTGGAAAACTACAAATCAGGTTTGATAGAACCCTCACTCAAAGGTAACCTTGTACCTAAAAACCAAAGGTATTGAAAAATACTTGAACTCAGAGATAACCTTGTATCTGAAAACCTTAAGTATGTGAATGACAAAACCAATTAATCATAGATAAGTTATCCCTACAAAGAAATGTTGTTTTTCCACAAACAAACAAGAGAAAAACCCACGTTTACTCTTCAACTTTCTGCTCATAATTTCTTCTATGGTTCGTCACTAATTCATTCCATTACACAATAGTATAGTCAATAAAAACAATCACAACAAGCTTGATTTTATTGGGCTCCGAATAATTGTGACAGTAAAAATTCACTCCATTTTTTCCTCATTTTAAACAAAGTTTTAGACCATTATTTCTCTGAAGAGCTGGTATTTTTAACTTAATTGTACTAAAACTTCTACCAAACTCAGTAATATGGTCCCAATACCTATAATTACTCTTTTGGCTAAAATTATCACCATATCTTTTTTCCTCTAAATTGATGATTCTATTGCTGTCCAAAATGTTCTCCATGTCTCACGAACACATCTTCAAAATCAACATTACTCATGTCTTAATTATTAACCATAAACTCATACACATTAGTGTTAACTTGCCTAACAACCCTTTTAACATTAAATTCTCTTTGATCATACCTATTTTAAACCTTATTATGATTATTAGTGTATTGTCTTTCCAACTTATCCAATCTATCTCCAAGTTCATTGGTCATTTGATCCATCTACTGATTCATAATGCACAATTGAGTTACAATTTTATGTTCTCTCTGTGCTACCATATCTTTCTTGTCTCCTACATTTTTGAGTTTGAAAACTGGTTAGTTGACAAGAAATATACGTTCATCACTCACCCTCTCGCATGTTTACACTCTTGTTTCATTTAAATAAAGGCTTTTGACTCAAATATACTCCCTACGCCCTTTTCTTTTCATCTTACCTTTCTTTGGCTCTTGTGAAATTGATTTTAACACCAAATATAATAGTCTTAACTGTGTATCTAAATATTTTTATATGACTTAAAAAGCAAGAAAAATATGAAAACAAGTAAAGATAAAACTACGATTATAATTTCACGAGTAACAAGCAAATTTGTATGCAAAATGAATGTTTTTGAAGAAAAGAGAGTAAAAAAATGCAAAGGTTACACAAAAAAATTAAAATAACACCCAAGTATGTCAATTATAATGTCATTATACTGTTAGAAATTGAAAAACAAATAGATGAGAAGCAAGTTTGAATTAATAATGTGAATTAGATCTATCACAACAAGTTTCAATCCTGAATTTAGTTTCGATAACAAATGAACTCCAAATGATCTTAGATTTGATACGGGGTGATATTAAAACATTAAAACCCAATATAGTAAATATGAGAATTTTATGAATTATTTGACTCAAAATTCCTTGTTACAATAAATTTTAATTCTAATCTTGGTTGCGATAGCAATCGATCTCCAAATGAGTTCAATTTTTATATGAGGTGCGATTAAGACTCCTAGAACTATTATATAAAATTTGAGAATTTCCTAAATTGGTTAGGTCCAGATTTTCTCTGTGCACTGTGGCAAGTTTGACACAAGTGATTTTTAAATGTTCTTTTCCTTTTTTTTTGATTTTTTATGCTAATAATATATTTTGAGACAGCAACAAACTAGAGTAACACTTTTTAAAGATTTCTAGACATAAACTACTAAGTTCTAGATACAAAATAATCAAAAACCGAATAAAAAAACTAAAGCTATGGAAGCTGACACTAACAAGAAGAAAACAAAGGATATAACCTGATTTTGTAGTCAAACTCTAATACGAAGTGATGTGAACCTTGTGATCATTGATAATCAATCCTCAACGAAGTAAATAACAATCCAGAAAGCAAAAAACTAGGTTTGATTGAATTCTGATTTAGAGTTAACTCTGTATTTAAGAACTAAAGATATTGAAAAAAGATTTGGACTCAGATATAACCATGTATCTAAAAGTTTCAAGTATATGAATGATATCATTAAGTAATTTAATCTTGGACAAGTCAGTATATGATCTTTGTTCGTGCAAAGAAAAGTTGTTTTGCCACAAACAAACAAAAGAAAAACTAATGTTTAGTCTTCAACTTGTTGCTCACAATTTCTCCCATGCTTTATTACTAACTGATTCCACCACACAATAACATAGTAAAAGCAATCGTTTTTTATGTTGTGGCAAAACAACCTTTCTTTGCAAGTACAAATATCATGCACTGACTTATTGAAGAATAATTGGTTTCGTGACACCATTTGCATATTTATACTTAGATATAATATTATCTCTGGGCCTAAGTTTTTTTCCAATACTTTTGGCTTCTAGATATAGGGTACTAGGTTAAAGTTTTATCAAACTTGATTTTCGACTTTATCCAAATAAAAGAAACATACCCAAACACTTACATATTAGCACCTGAGGTTTTCTAACCTTTGATTGTTTGATTAACTATTTCTTCATATACAGGCACTTGGATCTAGTGAAGATGCTAAAATATGCGTTTAACTTTGCTTTCTTTGAACAGTGGCTATGAGTTGGAGATGCTGGAAGCTGAAGCAAAAGACTCCGAGGATGAAGTTGAGGGTACCAGTGTGAAGCAACCAAGTTGTGAAAATGTGAATAAGAGTCCTCAGAATTTAAAAGCTGGAACATCCAAGTCTTGTGAAATGCCTAAAACTGGGGAAGTGCTGAAATTATCACATAATTTGAGTGACCCTGAAGGTTTATCAAGGGTGCCTGGCCATTTGGATGCTGGTGATGTCAATGGTGCCTCTTCCAATGACCCACCTGATCCACTAGAGAGAACTCCTATATCTACAAGGACGGGTAATGAGTTGGAATTTATTTCTAGAATTGATGAAAGGCCTTCTTATTCTGGTGCTAAGTATAGCGCTGCAATAAGCTATACAAGGAGAACTCCACGAAGTTCCTCATCATCAATTTCCCCTGGAAACTCAGGCAACACTATAGGCTCACCTAAAGTTCTCTTAGGTGAATCCACCAAGTCTTCAGCCAAAGTTCTGAATCCATCAGTTACTAACTCAGATCAAGGTTCTGAACCAACACATTTGGTGGATGGTCCATCTAGGATTAATAACCACTCTCCCCTTGGCAATACTGGTCACTCTGTGCATGATATGAGTAGTATGAATGCTGAGCTGAACTCGCATACCAATTCTTCAACACGTACCAACTCTTCAACAGCCAAGTTATCAAAATTTAGAAGGAACACATTCACAGAAGATAACGTTTTCCTTACAAATATGGGCTCGGAAACTGGTGAAAATGAGAATGCAAATAAGAAGACACCTCAACCATCCTCCAGGGACTTGAGAGAGAACAACTTGGTCTGCAGGTTTGATAGTGGAGGTTTTGTTGTTGAAAGATCTGGACAGATGGTTGCAGAAGCAGAGGAGCCACAAAATCAGCAGCAAGATGGAGGTGGTCCGTTTTCACTTAAAAAGGAATTAGAGATAGATAAATCTGACATGCTTTCTGATTTGCATGTGCTTCAGGCAGAAAAAGATGACTTGATTACAAAGCCAGCTAGGAAGAAGATGATTGCCAAGAAGACTTTACGTTCTAGATCAAACTTGAAAAGTAATGAGAGCCAGAAAGGTTCCATATACATAAATGCAACTTCTGCTCAAAATGATCCTGCAGTTGCTATGGCTGAGGTGAAAGATAGAGAAGAGGATGGGAATTCCACTGATGCCACTGAGCTTGAGACATCCCCGGCAACTGTCAATGTTGCAGAAGCAGAGAAGATGGAAACAGAAAGTGCTACAAGGCTGGCGGATAATATTGAAGATAAGACTGGTTTCATGGATGATGAGACTGAGGCTCCAGAGGATAAAAACGAATGTGAAAACTTTCTCCAAAAAGAACAGGCTGACATGATTGATTTGCCACAAAAAGAAGATGAAAAGATAGATATGAAGTTAGAAGAAGATAATTCTGCAGCTTACATGCGCAATAGTCCAGTAGAGGGGAAGAATTCAGTTGAAATACAAAAGAGGAATGAATCACCCTTGACAGAAGATTTTGTAAAAGGAAAAGGAAGGAAGCAACCCTCAGGTAAGACCAATACCAAGACTGTTGCTTTGGTTGTTAGAAAAGAAGAGTCTAACAAAGTTCTGAACTTGGATGGGAATCTTAATAGCAAGAACATTGAGGATAATGCTGCAGAAAGGGAAAGCACTGAGCCACGTCGTGCAGGTCAAGGTAAAAGCAGAATTATATCTAGGAAAAAGTCCAGGAACTCTGTGGAAGATGAGAAGGAGAACAGGCCTGTTGTTGATGGAGATCAATATGCA
The DNA here is from genome assembly GCA_009078335.1 of Salix brachista. NCBI lineage: Eukaryota > Viridiplantae > Streptophyta > Magnoliopsida > Malpighiales > Salicaceae > Salix > Salix brachista. The sequence continues at coordinate 15,722,929 of CM018573.1, forward strand.
AGTCTGGATGATGAGCGTGTTGGTGAAACAGCTTGTAAATCCAATAAAGCACCGTTGAAGCTTAATCAAAAGGTTAGTAAAAGTAATCATGGCTCTAAAACAGCAAGAGAGGTTACAAAGCAAGTGAAAGCCGAACCAGTATGGTTTATATTGAGTGGGCATAGACTGCAAAGGAAGGAGTACCAGCAAGTTATTAGGAGTTTGAAAGGAAAATTATGCAGAGATTCTCATCAATGGTCATACCAGGCAACACACTACATAGCTCCAGGCCCAATTCGCAGGACTGAGAAATTTTTTGCTGCTGCAGCATCTGGAAGGTACAGTACATGGTGCATTAACCTCTGAAGTTTGAAAACAGTTTTTCAAAAAACCTCAACTAAAATTCCTTTCTTTGACAGCTCAACGTGGTTCATTTTTGAGTTTTCTGGTGTAAACTATGTATTCCCCTTTTCTCTGCTGATTTTTTTTGTTCCTTTTTTGTGGTCAACATTGGAGAATTGTTGGGATGAGTTACAGCATAGACCATCTATAATTGTACGAGTCACCTGTTCAAACTGATAGATATCCGTTTATTGCAGGTGGATTCTGAAGACAGATTATTTAACTGCTTGTAGTCAGGCAGGGAGGTTCTTGGAAGAGGAATCTTATGAGTGGCACAACAATGGCCTCAGCGAAGATGGAGCAATTAACTTAGAGGCTCCACGAAAGTGGCGGCTGTTAAGGGAGAGAACAGGTCATGGAGCCTTCTATGGGATGCGTATTATCATTTATGGAGAATGCATGACACCACCTTTGGTATGTTTTCTTCTCAGATATGTTTACCTGCAACTTTTTCCTTGGTCAAGTTATAACATATTGCGTAAGCTTTCTCAGGGTTTCGGTTTTTCCTTGGTCGAGTTATAACATATTCTTATGTTCATGATTTGATACACTGTCTGCATCTTACTGTTCAACAAACAGGATACTCTGAAGCGTGTAGTGAAGGCAGGGGACGGTACCATCTTAGCAACTTCTCCTCCTTACACCCGTTTTCTTACATCTGGAGTTGACTTTGCTATCATCAGTCCTGGCATAACGTGTGCAGATAAGTGGGTCCAAGAGTTCTTAAAACATAAGATACCCTGCATCGTTTCTGATTACTTGGTGGAGTATGTCTGCAAGCCTGGGAATTCTCTCGAGAGACATGTACTGTACAATACCAATGATTTGGCAGAGAAGTCACTTTCCAACCTTTTGAGCAAGGGGAAAGAGATTGTTGAGGACTTGACAACGTTAAAGGATTGTGGTAGTGGAGATGATATAGCCTGTGAAGTTTGTTGTTCTTGCGATAGAGGGGAAGTTATGCTGATATGCGGTGATGCAAGTGGCTCTGTTGGCTGTGGGGCTGGGACACATATAGACTGCTGTGATCCTCCTCTTGAAAGCATTCCAGAAGACAATTGGTTTTGTCCAAACTGTAGCGGAGGCAGGAGCACCAGCCCTAAGAAGAAAAGGATTAAAAAGGCACTTCATTAAGGCTAATTGATTTCTTATTTCTCTTGAAACCCTTTTAGCTTTCAATCGAAGATGTCTGTATTTAACACTTTCTTCTGCGACCACATGTAGAATTTACTATACTTGATCTCATGTGTATGTCATAGATTTGTATAATAACCTTCATAGTTAGTCATTGTGATCATAGGATGCATTCAGCTTGTGTTCAGGACATAATGTGTTTATTTTCAGAAATTGATTCTTTGTGTCCCGTAAGGCGTCTTTAATTTTATGTTTGTGAACATATCTAATCCTGTCTCTGATGTTTAGACGTTATTCTTGATTCAAACAAATTTCATGAGCAATCCTGTTGGTGATTAGGATATATACAGGACTGATCCTGAGACTGGTATTGGAGAAGGGGCAGAAATAGCGCAAACTGCACAGAAATTTGCTTCATTTGCTATGAATGGACGCCTTACAATGGTCTTGTGTATGCGTTCTGCTTTCTCAATTTTTCAGTCTTGTTAAAGAAATTCCAAATAAACGTCTTCATATTTGTGCACGAGAGTTGTGACACTTTTTTTTTCCTCTCTCGATTATCGTTCTTACTGGGTCTGTTTCAAGCACCCCATTTCTATTTTTCTAACTTATTTTCCATGTCGATCTTTGAGCCCCACGTATCTCAAGTCCTTCGCTTTGATGGAGACCGCCTACTATGGAATGGTGCAAAAAAAATATTCTGGCAGGGGAGTATTTTGATCTGCATATGTTTTGTTAGCGCGTCTGCTATTTTTGAATGGCAATTATGTGTTATTAGCAACCATCCTTTTGGTTCCTTAGTCGAATTTGTTTAGCTTAGAGCATCTCCAGCGGAGAAGGCATATGGAGAGACAAAATTAAAATATTAATTTTTTTAGTATTTTTATGTTTCTGTTCATGCTCCAACGAGATAGGTATATGGATAGTTAAAAATACCTTCCTCTCCATGAGCTGCTATTTGTAGCAGGAAAGGAAGGTAAAATCGTGGCCCCACCTTGGGGCCACCTTCTTTATATATTATAATATATATATATATATATATATATATTAGAAAATAATGTAATTATATCAAAAATATTTGTTTTTATTTTTACTTAAAAATACTTTAAAAAGAGAGTAAAAAATTATATATAAAATTAATAATTATATTGTTAGAGGGTTTTTTAAAAGCAATTATTTAATTATATAACTTACTCTTATTAATTGTATAATTAATTGCGTAATTAAACTATATACAAAATAATTACACTATATTTAAAATAATATAAAAATAAATGGCTCTCCAAAATGGCTTTTACCACTGGAGCACACATCAACATAAAAACCATAAATACACTATTCAAAATGTCATTTTAGAGATTTGCATCCTTTTGGTTCCTTAGTCGAATTTGTTTAGCTTACAGGCTTTTTTTTACATTAGAATCTACCTGCTTGGTAATCCATTGGTGAAAACCGAGGACCTGAATCCATCCTAGAATTTGAAAATGCAACCTCGAAATTTGATCCCCCAAATTTAGCTATCAACTTATTCCCAAGTGGTGACTTTGGTCATGCACCCCAAAGCTTTGGAATGCTTCCTCTCTTTTTTCGTTTCTTTTTTTCTTGTGGCTTTTCAAGGAATCGAATGCTATGCAGGTTGTTCTCGTAGGCACAAAATTGGGGACATGGTCATTTGAAAAGCAAAATAATATATAGCCATAACATTTGGTATGACCTCAAGCTTCGGTAATTTTTGGAACCCCGCACCCCGGAGAAAAACAGTAAGAAAATAAAGTGGCAAGTACGAACAAAAGTTTTCTTGTTAGCTTCAAGCACACTCTATCTATAACCTGTTTTTTATTTGTCAAACGCTAGTTTCATTACACGTGTTACGCTGTGGGTCTTTGATTCAACAACCTCCTATCATTGATTATACTAGAGTTTTTTCTTGCCGATGATCAAGCACTCTATCACAAAGTCATACTAAAAACAAATGAAGAAAAAAACAACCCCAACAATATAATCAATCAAAATATTATAGTTTTCCTATCTATATTGCTATTAAAAATAACTTATACATTAGATAGTCAAACAAAATTTTATTTCATATTAGAAATGTAAGAGGTTTTATTAAAAAAATTAAATTAATTGATGAAACGACTTGTCAAGTTGTTCAACAAATGTGAATGAAAAGTTTTCTTTTAAACTCTACAAACACATTGATTCGATGACATGTGCCTTTAAAATTTGCAGACATATTAGGGCCTGTTTGGGAGTGCGGTAGCTTTTCAAAGTGCTTTTCGTGCCGAAATACATCAAAATGATGTTTTTTTTATTTTTTAAAAATCATTTTTGACATCAGCACATCAAAATGATCTAAAAACACCAAAACATATTCATTTAAAATAAAATAAAAAATTAAAATTTTAGCAAAACACCGGTTGAAACGCAGAACAAAAGGGGCTTACTAGTATAAAAGGGTGTTATTTTCTTTATAAATATTAGTTTGATGGTGACGGAAAGCTATTAGAAAGCAATCTTCTTCTCTCCCTATTTTTCTCTCCATAAACTCTTTATTTACATTTATTAGAAATAAAATAAATTTCTTAAAGACAATGCACATGGCATATATTCTCTTAGAATCCTAACACAAAACTTTCAAAACCACTTTAGATTAATTATATGAGAAAACAATTCATGTTATTTTAACTTATTTCTACTTATAATTTTCCTTTTACGAAATAACTTACAAAGTCATCACTTCTTATCATAGAAACAATTTATTTGGTAGATGTTTGACATTCAAATGTGTAAGGATTTGTAGGTTCATATAAAGATAAAAATATAATTTTGTCATATTTTTGGTGACATGAACAATCTAGAAGTAGAAAATAGGCACACTCTTCAACACACACCGTGATATAACATATTTTTAGAGTGTGGAATGAAATTGAAGAATTTTGCAAAATATGTCTACCTTTTCTCACAAAACACAAATTCAAATTGTAGTGGTATCAATGGCATTTCATATTATATTCTAAAAGAATCTCAAAAAAATCACATGGTTACTTTTGATATTTTAACTACTATTGTGTTCATAAAGTCATGAACATTAAAGGTCATCACGAATAAACCATGTTCGTAATGAGACTGCAGTTAGTTTAATGAGATAATAAAATTAGTACATTAATATTGCCTAACATTGTTTTACTGCATTTCTTATTTATTAATTATCACATGCTTTTTGTTTAATTTGAAGCTATTAATTAACTGCCAGTTATTTTTATTCATTCTAGTTTCAAGTTCAACAAATAGCAATTGTACCCAAACAACATATTTGAATTGTTTTTTATTCAACATCAAAATTAATAATAGTTTTAACCAAACACCTACAAAATAACACTAGCATCAACTAAATTTTTTTTCTTCTTTCAAATCACATCCACAAAAGCTAAGATAATACCTTGAAAAAAGGAGATAATTAACAAGAATTTTGGAGAGGAAGTTTTTGAGATTTCAAGTCAAATGTTGAAAGATTAGCAAACATTTCAACCACTCTAAAATGATGAAAAGGTGTGAAATGGAAGAGAAAATGGGACTAACAGCTCATTAACGAACAAATCTACATGTAAAATTCCCCTTAATCTGGTGTTGACAAAGAGCTAGAAACAAGCCTTGAGCACCTAACCCTTCTGAAAGAAAGAAAAGGGAGATCATTGCACATGATAGCCTCACATGGAGCTCCTGACATCATCATATCTGGCCACGACTTCTCCTCTCTCCGATGTTCCCAACCTTCAAACACCACGAACTCTGCTCCTCCTAGTTTCCTTCTTGCCCTCACCACCCTCCCTGTAATGCATCCAGCGATCGAGGGTGCTGTAGTCATTATACAGAATTTTATGATTTTTTTTTTTTATTTGTGGGGATTAAGGCTTAAAAAATATCTCATACTTTCTTAGAGATGCCCCATGATATCTGATCTGACTACTTTATTTATTAAAAATGATCGAACTGGCAAGCCTCGTGAGAATTCGTGCAGAACCCCCCCTTTCTTTATCCATGAGAAGATAAATAAAAGTCCTTAAAACTAGACTGGGTTTCCAGCGTTTGAAAACTTCTGGGAATATCGGCCAGAGAAAGATATACAAGGCATGCTTATACCACTTTTACGCCACCAATGGCTTTACTGTTTCCAGTTACAATGGGGATTCTTTTATGAGATTAAGGTTTAGTATCCAAAACATAGCACGACTCGTACTGGGAGGACAAATGTCAAAATCATCAATGCACATCAATAATATTAACGTCGCCGGAATCCAGGTTTAGACCAGCTGAGATCTCATTAAAGCTTTAATTAATGAGAGAGACAGAAAAGAGAGTAGGCAGCTAGCATTATCTACTGGGTTTAGAGCGGTCTTTGTCTAATTAATTAAAGATGTTCAAATCATGATTAGTCTCCAGCTCTCAACATAATGATCATCTTGCATGAGGGTGGGGGCCGGAGATGGGAATACAATTAAGGTTGTTGAGTAGCTTGGAAGGACAAAACCAGCTAACCAGGATAAAAAAAAGTTGTCAAATCACTTGCAAGGAAAGACAAAGATAGCGTTTTTAACAGGTAAAGATATTATTTTTAGTACATTGGTGGGCTTGGGAGCTCCTTTTTTACTGCTTTAAAGTGAAGAGACAGACGGGAATATATATCACCTAAGACCATGCATGCACCGCACCCACTTCTGTCATTTGCGTTTATGATTAACTAGACAGACATCAATTTATTAATTTGCATATTATGATTTAGAATTTATTGATTCTACGGGTCATAAAGTATTATCATATTTTCAGGAACAACACAATAAACCTCTTAATTACAAGCTTTTATCATTATTTTTTTATTTTTTTTGTGACCGGGGTGTACGAGTCAGCTTACACGCAACTCGACTATTCCCCGGGTCCACTAAACATCCTGCAAGCTCAGTGAGCATGTAAGGCATCGCCAGGATGACAGACATACCATGCAGGAAAGGACCCAGGAGAACATGAGAGGAGGAGCCCTCCGGCTACACTCCCACTGGGATTCAAATTGATGTTGGAATAAAAATGGAAGAGGACGCTCCCCAACAATCACTTAGCCACGACACTGCTCGGTAGCTTTTATCATTATTATTATACCTACTAGATGATCGACTTGCAAAGACAATCTTCTTTACATGGGGCCTTGGTTAGAGTGAAAAAACATTAAAAAAACAGTATCTTTTCTTTGCTGCATTACTGAGTAGATAAACAGTAACCTAATCTTAAGCATGAAAAGGATAATTGAGAAGACAAGATCCCCTTGCCCTTCGTAAGTTAAGAAACATATGGATATATGTTTAACAATATTGTTCAAGATGGTCAAATTATGTGGATAATTACCTGGGCAGTTCAAGCAATAATAATGTTTGAATATTATATTAATTGTTTTCTGTTGTAAGAATTGATGAACACACGGAAAGGCAATCTTGATTATTTCAAACAAGTCATAGTAATGGTGGTAAGTATTTAATTGGCAAAAACAGTTTCGAGAAAGGTATTCACCCCCACCATTTCTTTTCCTTGGAAGTATTTTAAAAAAAGTAGAAATCCTGCCACAAAGACGCCACCTTTTCATGGAGCAAAAACCACAGGCCTTTTACAAATCTCTTTTCTGGTTAGGACAGGGGAGCCATGCCCTAAAGTTTCAGCAGAGACGATGAGGTCTGGGGAGGTTGGGAAACCTCATTGATGCCCAACAACCCTCTTAAACCTCTCACACAGTCACAAGACAATAGAATTCGAATCGCCATTATTATTGCTCCGTATTTTGCCACAACCAGTCATTATTAGGTGCATATACACAGACGTGTGGAGTGCAAAAGATCGTAGAATAGTGCTGCGTAGAGACCAAAGCTTGAATTGACACCTCCTTTCCAACTTATTTTTTCTTGTGTTGAGTGCTCGATGAGACCCTTTCTTTTGTTGCATTAGCCCGGCCTGACACCTCTTTTCAGCCGGTAGATATGATTTTGTTACCTCACTAGTTTTTTAAAATATTTTTTATTTAGAAATATATTAAAATAATTTTTTTTATTTTTTAAAAGTTATTTTTAATATTAATAATTTAAAAATATTAAAAATATTTAATTTAAAATAAAATCAAATCAAATTTTTATTGCTAGATAGTTACTCAAAATGGTCCCCTTCGCAGTTTCCGCCATTAGAATACGGCCATGTCTTAACTACAGGATGCACTCAAAGCCATAACACCCACACAGGGTGCTTCAAGCCCAATGGGATTGTAGCATTCACTGTCTAGCTATGGAGATTTTTCTTACCAGGTCAAGTGGATAAAGAAAAAACCTGATGTGGCATTAGCAAATTAATGAGATCTAGTGGAATGTCAGATGTGTCAGTTTATAGATAAACAAACGGCAAATAAAAATTAAATGCAACAGAGAGAACCCAAAGCCAGCTTCTCAGCATCCCCTGGCTATACACATGTGGACACCAAATACCTTATCTTTTTCCAAAACACGAACTGGTTGAAGCATGGTTGAGGATGACGAAATTGCGGAGGTAAATTCCAAATTTAAACTAAGCAATAAAGCATGGACCCATAAATAGAAACTTCGGTACTGAAAATTCTGTACAAGTAGTAGTAGATGGCGAAATCAAGAAAGAAATGGAAAAGGCAACAAAATTTTCCGGCAGCCTAAATTTATGTATTTGTTTGTACAAAATGAACCAGAGATTCCACTGCCGGTGACATCTCGAGAAACTTGTTTTATCATTCAGCAGCTTAGTGCTTCAAATTTCACAGCAAGTGGACGGTTAAACCCAGATTGTGACAGCAAATTCCCAACCGCGGCGAGGTCGCGGCAAAACACCCCTTGAAAGACAGATGCGGTGGTGCTCCCTGATGATGCAGATGCCACTTTATTTTCGTTGGAATTGATCCTATTAGAGCCAGATATCTCCGCTGCAGATGGGTTCGATTCCATTTTGTCATTTTGAGCTGCCTGTTGGAATTGAATGGCTGCTGCTTGAGCTGCCTGTTGGGATTGAACGGCTGCTGCTTTCTTTCTCTGCTTCTCGGCAGCCTCTTCATCCATGATTGTTGACATGACGTTGGAATAGCCCTTCTGAAGCAATCTATAGAGCAACAAAGCGGACATTTTTGCCCGGTCTTTTACTGAATCAAGATCCATATCATCTGCAAATTCACACCTCTCAACGAAATTTATAGACTTATCAGGCTTGTGCCTCAGACTCAATAACAAATGAGCTCTCTCTAATTCGGATCTCGAACACCCACGCCTTAATCCAATCAAAGCATAATAATCAACATTTCTAGTCTCCCCAGACGCAACTCTCTTCTTCAGTTCTTGGATCTTGGTAGTCAATGCACAAAGTTTCCCGGGAATCTCTCTGTACCTAACCTTATGCCGCTTCCAAGCAGGACCCGGTAGCTTTCTATCCCTTAAGATTGAATTATACAGTAGTTTCAAGTGCTCGAGATCATGTAAACAATCAGGCAAGCACCGGATTGTTTCCAGAAGAGAAGCTCTTGTGTCAAGCGCCTGAATGCAGGCGGGTTCTAAGGCTAAAGTCTTGTTGCAATCAGCAATGGACTCGGCAATTCTTCCTGAGGCTTTGTATGCATAAGCTCTATGCATGTAGCATTCAGCAAGGAATCCCTGTGGGGCTCCTCGTCGGCCCTCCAAGATTTTATTGAAGTGGCGGATGGCCTCAGAATAGAGGCCAGCATCCAGGGCTGCTAGCGCGGCTGTTCGGCGGCGAAGCAGTAGCTTTATGTGGGCAAGGAGTTGCGTAACGCTTTCAAATTCGGCTACGTTTCTCGGCGGAGTAGGTGGGGCTATCAATGTGGATATATCGCTGGAGATTGGGAAGTTTGAAAGAGAGAAGCTGTCCTCTGACCAGGAAATGCTTTGACGGCGGAATGCAGCAGTTGTCAGGCGTTTTCCGGTCTGGAGAAGCACCATGGCATCCTCCATTAGACCTAGATGGCAGCAAGCTTGGCCCAAAATCAGGTACCTGTAACAATATACGTTAATGATTGAGTTAGTTGAATAGAATCATTCATCTTCAAATGTTTAACCTTTTTAACTAGTAAATCTGGAGTCTTTTGCCTATTTACCGGGACTAATCAAGATCTCAAGTTACAACTCAACTTTTCTTTTTAATAAGTCATTTTCAAAAGAAAAATAATGGTTAGATTTTATTAGAAGCTAGAGCAGTAGAATAAAATAAAATAAAATACTGATCTGGGCAAACGCAAACAGCTAGCCATCATGGATTTTTCTACTTTTGACCTCAAAAGATGACCAAAGCAGGGCAAAGCCCGTGTGCTATTATTAGCCTTTAGGAGATACAATAACATTTTCGCTGCAGAGAATTGCTACGTATTTCTGATAATAAAAAAGAGAGAGACCTTGTTAGTTGAAAAATTCAATCATGGCTACCCCCTTCGTCTCCTCGAAGAAAAGGAGAAGATATATATAAAAAAAAAAAAAGGCTGGCTGGCTGGCTGGCTGCGTTTTGCTCAAACCAATACAAACATATTCACTGATCTAGACAATAAATAACGTTATTAAAAGTTGAACCGGACACTACAGCTTTAAAAGAGAAACAGAAACCGAGGAACTCACCTCCATTGCCCTTCTTTATCGCAATTTTTACAGAGTCCGGCCATCACTTTCTTCTTCAAGTCGGAGACGGAGAAACACTTGAAACTCGGATCAGAGTTATCCGAGGGCAACAGCTTAACTCGCTCTCTCGAAAGCTGTTGAGAGGAGCTGTCAGAAGAAGAAATAGATCCCGAATCGTCGTTCGCCATTTTAAGGCTCGGAATGTAGTCTTGAAGCATATCGGCAACGTCCTTGAATCGCCGGAGACAGAGCAAAGATCTTGCTTTGAGTTCAAGCGCCACTTCAAGGCGAGGAGAGAGCGCAAGTGCCGCGTCTAGAAGTTTAAGAGCCGCCGCAATCTCGCTCTGTTCTTGGCTTGCAATCAAGCTTCTGGCATCTTTAATGTACTTGTCCACAATCTGTACAGCCACACCAAAGTCCATGCACCAGCTCATTAACTTTCACAAGAAAATACTTATATGAAAAAGAAAACCTCAAACCGATTCGAGAAAGAGATGAAATGAGCCATGAGAAATGAAATGTAAGGCAAAACAGAGATCATCGCCATGAAAGGAGGAATGTGGCAGCGTGTATTACCTTCCGGTTGCTTAGCCACCAGTGCTTCTTTTCATTCATACTTAGACAAGGAGAAGTAGAAGCAGTCATGGTGGCTGTATTTCTTGCTGTGGAAGAAGAATCAACCATTAACCACTCCCTCTCTCTTCTAGGTCAGGCTCTCTTAACTCCGGCAGAGCACATATATTTTTTCGGTTGTGAGAAAAAAAGGAGAAGAAATATATATAGCAAGAGAATGAAATAGAGAGAGAAAATGGGAACAAGGTGGAGAAAGAGAGGGAGGGTTGATCTTTGGATTTAAAATCCTGTTTATGTTTTAACTTTTAAGAGTGTTGTAAATATAGGAGAGAAACTAAAGCTACGAGAGAGAGAGGGGCTGGCCTGGCCTTCAAAGAAAAGAAATAAATAGATAAATAAATAAAATGCCAGCTTTGACCTCAGAGAAAGCTTTGATCCTTCAACTTCATAGCTGGCACCGCATCCTTTTATTCTCTCTCTCCCGTCACCATGGCTATGTGGCCTATAACACTATGCAGTGCCCTATAATTATTTTTATTGTTTTCTTAGAAATCAGTTCTTTTGCAAGCTGTAAATCTAAAATCTCGTCAGCCATTGAGTTTTTTTAGAAAATTAAATATTTTTATTATATTTATTTATTTATTTTTATTTAATATTATTAATTTTTTCTAGTTTTTTTACTACATAAGTGTTATAATAGTTTTTTACAAATAAAGATATAAATAAATAAAACTAATTATCTTGTAAATCTAAATATTTATAATGTTTTAATAATAGAGAGTTTTCATATGTAATAAGTTTCTTTATCCTTCAATCTTGTGAGACTAGAAAATGATTGTTCGATAGTATGATTAAGATTGACTGTGAAAGTATTTTTTTTATTCAAAAATATATTAAAATAATATATTTTTTGACATAAACACATTGAAATGATAAAACAATAAAAAATATTTAATTTAAAATAAAAAAATAAAAATATTTTTTTAATTTTAATTTTTAAAAATACTTCTGAAACGCAGTATAAAACACCTTTAATATTAAAGTTCAATAATTCTACATGATTTTTTTTGTTTTGTTGTGTGTTGCGGGGTAATAATGACTTGAAAAGAGCTTAATAATTTTTAGTGAACATTTTGACTTGAAAACTAATGTAAGATGTCCAATCTAGAAAAATTGTTGCACAAGATTTGTAAGAATATATTGTTTTATTATTATTTATCATGATGTTTTTCTATTTGAAGAAAATATTTTTATTCAATATTATTAAAAAAAATCTAGTTTTTTACATAAACAATATTGTAATGGTTCTTTTGGTAAATAAATTCAAGAGCCTTTCAACGTTTATAATATACTAGATAATTGCCCGCGCGTTGCCGCGGGTATTTTTTTGTATATAATTTAATATAATTAAATTTACAACGATAAATTTATATGATATAAGTAAATAAAAGCTATACATCAGGAGATAAAATGTAAAAAAATTTAAGTAGAGTTTATTGCGCAAGCATAGATTACATCATTTAGAATGTAGATATTATGTTATGAAAGATCATAAAAGAGCGCGAACTAACATTTTCAAAACCAGAGCAAAATATTTTAATAAGGAAAAAAAAATTAATCACAAAATCATTATTGTGCAAATAATTAAATTATTATTATTATAATTATTATTATTATTATTATTATGTTAGTAATAAAAGGAAAAAAATAAATGAAAGACTCAAAATATCCTAGAAACTTTAACAAAAGATAAGAGAAAAAATGAGGAAAAAGTAAAAATTATCATTGCTATTATTGTAAAAACAATAAAAAATTATCAAATTATCCGGAGGGGAAAAAAATATTAACAAAAGAGTAAGCAAGAAAAACTAATTAAATTATTATTATTATTATGATTGTTATAATAATAATAATAATAATAATAATAATAATAATAATAATTATCATTATTATTATTATTATTATTATTAATAAAAAGCTAAAAGATAGAGCAAATAAAAAAATATTATAGATGATAAAACAGAAATAAAAATTAATAGCTGAAAAAAATTCATTAAAAAAAAATAAAATATTCAAAGAATAAGGGTCAAAATGAAAAATAACATATATAATTAATTTCAATCCAAGGATAAAACTGAAAAAAAAAATAATCTTGGGACCAAAATAAATAATGAAACAATAATTATGGTAATTGTTGTTATTATATGAAAACATTAGAAGAAGGGGGACTGATATGAAATGTTGTTTATATTAAGAATTTTAATTGGAGGACCAAATTAAAGAAATCAAAACATCCGGACCAAACAAATTACAGGAACAAAAAAGAAACCGAAAATCATAAGTTTAGGGACCGAAATTGAAATTGCTTTATATAATTCGTTTGCATTGAAGGGCACAATTGCAAACAATCAAAGTTTGAATTACCGAAATCAGGCATACAATCAAAATCCAAACCTCAGGGACCAAAATTCACTTCGTATATACATGAGGGACGGGACCTGACATTGGGCCCTCAGGAGAGAGAAAACGTGCACCGGCCACAAAACCGGACCCCTACGTTTACTCCGACATATGGGACTCACACGCGCCGCGACGGGAGATAGACGACCAGGAGGCGCACCGTATTGACCGTCGGAACGTAATTTTTGACCACCGCATGGCGCCGCACGCTCCGCTTCTATGGCGCGTTGGCGTTGAGCGCCGCTGGCGCGGCCAGACGACGCGCCAGCTGTCCTCCCGGTAAATGACCACAACAGCCCTGGCGCCACTGGTATTAACGAAAATACCGGGAGGGAAAGGACGCCGAAGCCCCCGATCGCTGTGCACAATTTTGTCGTTATCGGGGGCTTATTTCGTCAGTGTACTGTGCAAAATATTTGGAAAAGTCGACGGCGCCCCTGGTCACTGTGCACAATTTTGTCGTTATCGGGGGTTTATTTCGGCAGTGCACTGTGCAAAGTGCGGCTGTTTGAAAAAAAAAAAAAGCCAAAAACCGAAAATACCCCCATTAAATAAATACAAAACGCCTCAGCCTCAGACCTATTGTCGTCCCTGCACTGCCACAATCCACAGTGGATTGTGAGGGCAGCTACAGGGCAAAATGCTACGCCTTTTATTTTGTTTTTAATTTTTTATTTTTATTCTTGACAGCTTTAACATGGGATAAATTCATTTATCATTCGTTATTGTCTACGTTTCGGGTACATCCGTTAGGATTCATGATTGTTACCGGGTGTAGACGGTCACCCATCACGGGTTCCCGGGCTCAACTACCGGGGACGAAAATGAAATGATAAGACGCCATGAAATTGCCCAAAAAGAAAGCGAAAATCGGGTAAGAAACTCTCCGGTTATTTATTTCAGGTTACCTTTTCAAATTACCAATTTGCCCTCCTTTTCAAAGTGATCCCAGGAAGTGCAATTTTTTTTTTCTTTTTTCTTTTTCGTACAACGAATATATTTATACCCGCCGAGATAGAGCGGGTTGGGGGAGGTCTCCACAGCGAGTGTGGCCATAGCGGCAGCCTGATCAACGTGTTCCTTTAAATTTAATCAATCCATGAGAATATGGTCAATTGCAGTGGCTACAGTCTGCAATTGAAAATCATTGAACAAGATGGAGCCGCGTGGTTCTTCCGATCTCCATTCAAACTCGTGAAACCACCAGAGCATTGGTTCGTCGCTGCACTGACCACGCAATTGCCCACTGGATCACACCAGGCAAAAGGGAACCGGAAAAGATGACCGGCGCGTGATTGTAATTATTCAAAGAGAGTGGGGAGAGATTGGTAATGTTGCGGGAGCATATTTACAAGGGGGGGAGAAAGTGACCCTTCCATCGTAAGGCACAGGAATCATGCTTTTCTTTATGGGGTTTACTTTGCTTTTTATTTCACTCAAATTGATTAATGAATGCACATGAATATGGATGGGAGCCAGATGGGTTTGTCTTAAAGGCTATTCCTTTTCCCTTGGGCCCCACCTCAAAAGGCCACCAATCCCTCCTTTCCAGAGGACAGTTCCTACAATCTCGTGCGTCCCCAATCCCCGCGCCATGTCACTTCCGTTGCCTGGCCTGTATCCACGTGGCATGCCTCGGTGTCAGGTCCCACGTAACAAATGGACACCTTCATTGCCAGATCAGCTTGGAGAGACAGTGACATCGCCTTGTTGTGCTTTTGCTTTCGAGACCTCCATTATTGAAACACAATCTAGTGGACAGCATCACCTTATAGAATCAACTAGATTTTTTTTTTATATAACGGTCCAGGTTAAATTTTTCAGACAGTGATAACTGAGTTAATTTAACGAGCATGTGTTTTATGAGACTAGAATATCTCATTAGAAAAAAAGGAGAAAAGACTAAAAAATTAAAATCTAATAATCTGATCTCATAGAATAAAGTTTAAAAAAATAATTAAAAAAAAGAGAGTTATACAGTCTCACTCATTAACATGGCACACGACATGGGATAATAATTAAAATATTATATATATTGTCACTCAGCATGCCATTTGTTATTTAAATTGAGAAAAAGAAATTAAATCGTTGTCTGCTAGTTTTGAATAGAAACCACCATACCTTCATCAACATTTCTTTTAATAAAAATATACATTAACAATATACTATATAGTTTAATGGTAGATTATTCAAATGTTTTAGATGTATTAGGTAATTATAATCCTTCAATATTTAAGTTCTAGAAGACCATCATTTATTCCAATTTTAGTGCTTCTCTGAAAATGTGGTTGAGTTTGCATTTGAAAATATTTTTTTGTTTATAAATGTATCAAAATAATATTTTATTTTTATTTTTAAAAAATATTTTTGACATCAGCACTTCAAAATAATCTAAAAACACTAAGAAAATTAATTTAAAGTATTTTTTTTTTGAAGTGTTTTTGAAACGTGATGCTAAATATCCTCTAAGATAGAAAAAAACAAAAGAAAAAGACAAAAGAGGTAAGGTGTTGAAAGAGTTTGCCTAAATGAAATAATTTTATTTGACATTAATTTATGTTCGTTTATGCAGATATAAATTGACCCATTAATTTATTTAATAAATGAGCTCATGCCATTCCTTTTACAAGCAAGCTTTCAAGTGACTCCCAAACAACTAGATTCGTTTATACCACATGGGAATATATTATGACATAGCATAAACCACGTAATGTGCGTGTAGCACTGCAAAACAATGAAAAATGATGCAATGATGGTATCTACAGTTGTGAATATCCATACCGAGTCATCCTGCCGCCATGAGAATTTACTAAGTTTGTGTCTCTGATTATAGTTGTTTTTTAAAATATATTTTTTTTAAAATATATTAAAATAATTTATTTTTTATTTTTGAAAAATTATTTTTAATATCTGTACATGAAAATAATTTAAAAATAATAATTTTTTTATTTAAAATAAAATAAAATTAAAAATATTTTTAAAACACAGTGTTAAACAGAATCTAAATATTTTTTTTTAAAAAAACTATAGGGATTGTGGAAACCATTATTTCATCAACTGTGGATCTACATCCGATGGCTTTGAGAATTCACAAAGTGCCTTTATGTTTAATTTTTCAGTTATTTTTTTTATCAGTTTCATATTAGATTGATTTATAATTAATTTTTTTAATTTATCTTTATATATTCTACTTAATTACATTCCAACATTGGTTTCATGCTCGATTTTATATAAAAAAAAAAAGCTAAGTTTTTGTTTTTAAAAATAAAGAGACTAAAATTGATTTGAAGGAAAAAATTGAGGATTTTTTTCCAAACACTGTTTTTTAGCACTGTTTTATCTACATTTTTTGCCATCCGTGAGATACACACGAAATACGTGCAGGACCATCATACTTGTTGACCATCGATGAACTGATCGGATTAACTAACCAAAGTTAGCTTCAGTCTTTATAAACAGGATTTTCCGGCCAAATTCTATTTTGGTATTTTTGAGTTGAAAAGGTACACACATTTCGGTCTAAATATTTATTTTGTTTATGTTTACTTCCTGAATTCACGGAAAACATAGAAAGTTATAAAAAATAACAAAGAAATAAAAGTAATAAATTGTCTATATTTTGACAAATAAAAAACATTTTCGTAGTGTCAAGAAATAACATTTAGAATCTGTTTGTGAATGTAGTCGAGATTGTTTTTAAAAGTATTTTTCGTTCAGAAATATATTAAAAGGATATTTATTTTTTATTTTTTAAAAATTATTTCTAGCAGCAGCACAAGAAAATGATCTAAAAACACATGATTTTTTTAATTTTAAATAAAAAACAAATTCAATTTTTTTTTAAAAAAATTTGAAACGCAATGTCAAACAAGATCTTAATTAGAAAAGTTTGATTGAAATATTATTTATTTTACCCTTCATCTTAAAAAAATCAAAAACAAATCAGGTTAGAAGAAAAAGATATTTTTCAATTTTGTAGTGTGTTTGAGTCAAACTAGAGGCCTTTTGGATTGATAAATAGAAAGATGTTTTTAGGTTTTAATATGTTGGGAAAAAACTGTATTTTTAGTTTTTGAAAATCATTACTTGATTTTTTACTCTCCTCCATAGTGGTTAGATTCTGGGAAATTAGATGACAATGATGCATTATCTACTTTTATTTATTTTCTCAAAAACAATTGATGATATGTGATTTATTAATTGGTTTCAGAAAAAAAATATAAATGGTCCAGATATACAGGACCATGCATGTGAACCTTTTATTTAATAGGCCAAAACTTGATAGGCTATCCTTACTTTGAAACATACCCTTTTTTATTCTTTTCATTGATTTATTTAAAATTAACTAAACTAGATTAATTAAATATATGCTTGTAATATCTAATTTAGTTGGTATTCTATTTGAACATAGATTAATTAAAATAATGTTTTTATTTAATCAAATTTCATTTTGTTTTACTTTGTTTTAGAATAAGTTAGCAGCATTCTGTTATAATATTTTTACTTGCATTTCTTTCAACCCCACCTAATATATATATTTTTGTTTAATTTTATTTAATTATTTTTACGTGCTCCTCTATTTTCATTATCACTTTACTAAATACAAAATACATAAAAAAGTATTTAGATTCATGACTCGATCATATTGCAAAATCAAGTATCTTGATCTACACTATACTTTTAATTTTATAATTTAGTCTTCAATTAGTGTTAATGATTTATTTTATTTATCTATATGTGTATATAATTCTCAATTTATATATATATATATATTAGTTTTTTAATTTATAATTAAATTTATTTTTTATACCGGGAATAATTTGAATCGATTGGTGAGAGCTTGGTGCCAAAAAAACTAGTGTAATCTAAATCAGCGGCCACAAATCCTCTCGTAGCATTTAGGTCCCACAAACGTTACTTGGGTCGTTGCTGCTGCTCCCACAGGCTCGGGACTACTGGACCTCATGTTCTGCTGGGGTCTGCATGGGGGTGGTTTCTTCCATTAACGTCAGTACTGCAGCTCTTATACAGCTAAGAATTTCAGGAATTAAAACTCGGGGCCCCTTATTCTGATGAAGACGACCCAGATTATTCTACGAAAATATACTTTAAGAAACAAATTCAATCATGATTTCACACTTATGTATATCAGCATCCGACAAGGCGCCTGTTCCATTTCAATCAGTGCTCATCTTCTTCCCATTGATTTTCTTCTTCGATCTCCATTATTATCTTTTATCGTAGCTAGGGCAGGTCTCTTCTGAACAACGGAGCCTATACTTGTTTTTATTTTGAATGAAAAAGGGCCAGGAATAACTAAAATTGACGGGACTGGTTGTCTTCCTACGAATTTCAACTTGAAGGACAGAGGTATATCACGTGAAGGGCATACCAATATGAGAGCACATGCGGTGTCTCCACCATTATTAACAATGAAATTGACCTTATATAAGGCCATTAAGGCTCCTACAAACAGGCTATGGTGGGTGCTGTTTTCTTCAACACATTCTTTCGACACCAGCTAAGGAGAATTCTATGATATTCTTCGAGCATTGATTGGAGATGCTACCATGTTTTGATTCCGACCTAATCATAAATACTGGCAGAGTTCATGAGATTAATTACTCGATAAATCTATAGATTAGTTGTTGACCGAGGTTTTAAATTTTGTTCCCTGCCGAGCTCTTATAACACCCGAACCTAACTCTTTTGTCCTGTTATTTTGATTTATAAACAGTGGATGGATAACTCGATGGAGTTTTGATTTCAAGCTGGGCTCCTCCCAGCTGTGACAATCATGGAAATTATTCGGCAGTGTCTTGTCGTCGAACGAGCAGGTACGTAGCAGCATTATGCACCAACCTAATTTCCATGATCAGAGCTACAATCAAGCCTAACCACACCTAGTTTCCTAGAATCCAATCAAAATATCAGATCCCAACAACATAGGCAAAAAGGAAAATACAGCACATGAACAATCAAGGAGGGATGGATAGAGAATATTGCCAGAATAGCTTATGCTTGCAACGAGGTCCTTCTCGAGAGGGCAGGCCGGGAATCAGCATCATGGGATTCTCTCTTGTGCCAATCTCAGTGGATCATAAACTAATAATTGATGATCAATTAGTTGATGATTAAAAATAACTCCCATTCTCTAGACATGCTTACATACAAGGAAGCAGAAAATGAGACGGGAATTCCCAAAGATTCTTGATTAAAAAAAATAAAAAAAATGGGATAAGGTTGTTAAATATTCACATATATGCTTCTCTTTTAATTTTGACGGCATAATACTGGCTTATTATAAATAGGGTTTCTAACCCATCATGTTTTACGAACTAATGATTCATCCAATGCGTGACACTCTTTTCAAAAGTCTGTACATATGCTCATCCCTGCACAGCACAGATAAAAGCTCATGCACGTGTCTATGGATGAGATTTCACGTGGGAGATGGTGACCCATGTGAAGCTTCATGATCACGACCGGGGGTGAATATATCGGTTTAGTGGTGGTGGTGGTGGTGAGCTTGTAAGCCTTAAAATGGCCAACAAAGCCAGCTTAATTGGGGTGGTGCCATGCTTCATCTTCGCTCAAAAGTTGCTATCATGCTCGTAACAGGAGCGCAGATTGCTTTACTTCCTCTTATAAGCATTTCATTAAAAAAAAAATTATGTTATAAAACGAATTTTATAGATATGAGTCAGCGAATAAATCCTATTTTTATATTAAATATACATTCAAATTTTAAATCTGTTACGTAGATCACAAACTTTCTATCGTTTGGATTTCATTTCATTATAGTTCAATGAATCTTCAACTTTTACTCCTCCCGATCCATTTAATGTATCCGATTTTTAAAAAAAAACTTTGATCGTGGGTTATTTATTTATTAAACTAATCCGTTTAACATATGATTCGCACCATAAATATGTATTTATTTATTATAATGATATAGGCCAGTGTACTTCATCTTGCGTACAGATTAATATAGTACCAGGGGACTTTTTAGCTTTAGCTACCAATCAAACACTAGTAAGCAAATATAAAATGTCAAATTAAGCACTGGCCTAATGTGATTGCCATCTTATTAAGCATCTATAGTAAATGCAAGTCATTTTCTCAGCCAATTGTTTTTCTAATCGTTTAACTCCTAAGGAATATTAAACCGTTTTGAGGAAAACAAAATGAGTTCCAATATTTATCCATACTTAATTTTTTAATTTTAGAAAACTTTTATAGCCAGGCTGACTATTTATATGATTTTTATATTTTTATTTTTATTTTTATTGATAAAACATTTTAAGGATTTTATTTATAGCTAGTCTCATGTTTCTAACTAAAAGTATTATAATTTTTTTTAAAAGATGGAAGGAAATCATTGTACAAGTCCATAATAAAATTATGCTTTCCTTTCTCTGAACAAATAAACAAACTAACTATTAAAGGGTAGAATTGTCTTTTTACAAAGACTCACAAGTCATTACCATATTGATGGGGTAGATCAATTTTTTTACAATTCTAATGCATAATAAAATAACTTTTTTTTTTCTCTGGAATCAAAGTTTTTTAAAATGATATCCAAGGACATATTCCATCATTATATTCTTTTAAGCATTATAGAAACATAAATGCCCTTCATGTGTTGCGAGTTTTACACATGCCCCCGAGGTGTGTGGCGCATTGGTAAGAACCTGGTCAGGGTAGGCTTGCAAAGCTGGATCCCGGGGTTCGAGCCTCGGTAAGGACCTGGTCAGGGTAGGCTTGCAAAAGCTGGATCCTGGGGTTTCGAGCCTGTGCAAAGCCCCTCGTAAGAGCGCTGGGGCAGCCGGGGGTTTACACATGCTCTGGGCCTACAAAGTGCGCTTTCCGGGTCATGTGGTTCCACCGTTATCCAAAAAAAAAAAAAAAAAAGTGTTGCGAGTTTTATAAATTGACTCATGTGTTAAAGAGATTTGTTTAGGTTTGCTTCACCCCTCCTTTATTAATCTCATGTTTTTTCACTTTTAGGTTTTAACATCTATCCAATTGAAAATTAAGCTAATATATTTTCTTTCTATATCTTTTCATTGATTTTGAAAATGACCCAAGTTATCTCGGGTTTTTTTATTGGTTGCTTTTTGTAGAGTATACTTTGACAAATTTCTAAATTAATATTTTTTTTTCTTAATTTTATCATTCAATATCATTGATTGATTTTTGTT
The DNA here is from genome assembly GCA_009078335.1 of Salix brachista. Taxonomy (NCBI): domain Eukaryota; kingdom Viridiplantae; phylum Streptophyta; class Magnoliopsida; order Malpighiales; family Salicaceae; genus Salix; species Salix brachista. The sequence goes on from CM018573.1 coordinate 15,744,350, forward strand.
TTCTTCATTTCCATCCTTCAAGGTTAGCTAGGATTTTTTATATTGAGCTTTATGATTTTCTTAAATTTCTTTTCTAATAAATTATACTGGTCTCATCATTTAGACCACAAGGTTAAAATGATATATATTTAGACAGAAAAACAAGTGAATAGGCTTCAAATTAGGTGGGTTTCTCAGTGGAGTGCCAGTGGAGTGCAAATTACTCCTTATATATATTTTAAATATATATTTTTTTAATTTTTAATGTGAGCACATAAAAAAACATATTAATTTAATGGTTTTTACATGAAATGCACTCGTAAAACAAAATGTTAGACGGTAAATATAAATGTAATTTCAATCACTAGCAGCCCTGGCAAGATGAGGACAGCGAAATTAAACAGTGGCAGCCCCGGGCGGAAGACATGGAAGGTTGACAAGAAGTAGCCTTCAGAACCCTCGACAAGCAAAGACATGCAATGCTGTACAGAACACGTACGCCTGCTTGTCTTAAATATTAATTAAATCTACTCAAGTGATTGAAGTCAACTTACTAATCTTATCGACAGAAGCTGAAACCTTCAACTACCCCAGTTGATTGAAAATGTTTGATATTGTTTTTAAAATAATATACTTTTTATTTTTAAAATTATTTTTATTAATAATACATGTAAATTATAAATAATTTAAAAACAATAAAAATATTTAATGTAAAATAAAAATAGTTTTTTTTTCAAAAATTTCTTTGAAATATAATGTAAACAGTATCGTAGACTTTCAACAGCCCACTCTCGACGCGAAAAGTCAAGCCTCCCTGTTTCGTCCGGAGCCAACTCTGAAATCTGAGAGCTGCTGTCAAAACCTGTGTACCGGGCCGGCGTGGGCAATCGATAGTAGCATTGTTCAACGGACTCGGTCAATTTTGACGTTAAAATCATAAAATATAAGCTTAATTGTTCTCATCTGGCATGCCAACTTGTATTTTTTTCCTCATCAAATGCAATTAACATTACTACGTCAAAACAAATCATAAGGTAAAACAGGTTCTTGCAATCGTAGAAACTTGAAAGAATGTGAAAAGGGTGTTCACGGGTCTCCCGGATACTCTTTGACACTGTTTTTTTTCCAAGTATTTAAAATTTTATTGAAACAATATATTTTTTTTATTGTTTTTAGAAATTTATTTTTATATTAGCATATATATTTTCTTACAGCCAATATTTTGGCCGCAAGCAAATACAAACACATCCTAAAAGAATCTTTTAGAGCCATCCCCACTAGCCAGTCTTTGTTAAAGCTTCCTCCTGTACAGTTGTAATCAGATTAAAGTGGGAAAATAAATAAAATGAAAAGAAAATTCTTTCCAGATAGTTCACTCTACCCTGTTCATTCTCTTTCCTCGGCAGAAAAAACCCTAGCTAGGCCTATCAATAGCCTAGCTCTTGACTGAAATGGAGAAATTGAAAGCAAAATATCACATTGAAACTGATATATTCTACGCTACTCGGATCTCTATTCGCGGATAATGCCAGGCATTTTCTTTCTATATATGGAATATGAAACCCTAATCATTTTTTTCCCTATACAATTACAAGAGATGATATCACAGCCCAGCAGAATGCTTCGTGCCACAAGTAGAAGATGAGTCAAACGAGCACGAGAATCTGTAGTCCTTGCAGAGGGTACCAGGGCATGGCGACGACAGATGATGATAGGCTTTAGAAATTGGATCCTCATCTCTGGCTGAGCTCTTGGATAAAGGCCAGCAATCATCAGATTTCGTCCCGTATATACTTGTCAAAGTCAGTGCCATACTGCTTCATGATACTGATGGAGTTAAAATTGATTTTAAAATATTTTTTATCTAGAAATATATTAAAATAATATTTTTTTATTTTTTTAAAATCGATTTTGATACTAGTAAATAAAAATAATTTAAAATATCAAAAAAAATTAATTTAAAATATTTTTTTTCAAAAACACTATTATAACATAGTGACAAAACCCCTGATCAGTCATTATATTGTGGAAGCTGGGTCAAATTGTGGGGGCAAGACAAAGGCCAAACAGTGCACATGGAAGATGAAGTATTTATTTGAGAGTCTTATTGATATTGTTTTTTAAAGTGATTTTTGTTGAGAAATACATTAAAATAATATTTTTTTATTTTTTAAAAATTATTTTTGACATCAGAACATTAAAATGATATCAAAACATCACTTTTTTAAATTTAAAATAAAAAAATTATAATTTGTTTTTCATTTTTTTCAAAAATATTTTACAAACACATTCTCAAACACCCCCGAAAGCAATGCAGAGCCGAGCTATGGCAATTTATTTGTTTTAAAATCTGTAGATAGTGTTAACTAATGTCAAAAATAAATTATAAAAAATAAAAATAATAACTCTAATGCATTTACAAACAAAATAGACTTTAAAAAATCATGAGTTTTCATCCTTTCCTGTGCGGTCACGGTCACCACTTCGGAAATGGTAATTAATAATTGCAAATCCTGAGATTTTCCCGCGTGCACCCAAAATCAAAACTCGATTGAACTACTGATGTACAGCTCATGTGAGACGAGACCGGCAATGGACAGCTCATCATGTTCTTCAGCAAGCAGAAATTATTGCAGTAGATTGCTTTTGTGAACAGTTTTTACGCGTGATTAATTTGTTTTCTTCTACGCGAGCAGTGTTTTCTCGGTTGTAATTCTGTTTACAGAAGAAACAGCATGTGACGCGGGCAAGAATCAAAACCATTTCCCCTCTACCAGTCTACCATTCTTGAATTAGCGACTGATAGCTGGGTCCAGGAACCTGCAAGATTCTTGATTGCCAGGCACGGAATGGTGATTTTCTGGGGACCATGACACCATTAAGCAGCTCAACAGTTACTGTTTAGCTCGACAGGAATTACGGAAATCGCCTCGTCCTGGATTTAGCTGCAGCCTGTTTGGTCAAATGAAAATGGCCTGAACGTTTCCTAGGTCCTCCCTGTGGATCAGTAGATCTGATGGAAATGCCATCGTTGTGATTTTATTTCAACAGTGCCACCTGGGTGAGAAGATAGCCCCCTGCTCGTGTCAGGTCAAAAGCAGCTTGCCTTTTTCAAAAGATAATAAAATACTAACTGGTTGCTGGTCTTTTGCGAAGGTGAAAGGAAAAAATAAATCAAAGAAGTGAGTCCATCGTAATATTACGAGGAAGGAAAAAAAATGCCATTCACCAAGCCATATTGAATAAAATACATGTGATAGTAAAAGATTTGTGATCTGTATAGTAGATCTCGAGTTCGAGTCTGAATATATCATTATGCAAAGTCCATATTGAAGAAAAGACCATGATGTTTTCAAAGGGTATTATAGTAATAAATTTCGAGTTCGAATCAGGATATATAACTCTTATAAGAGTCTAAGATTATTAGAATTTTAATGGCTAAGTTAAATTGACAAAATACACTTTTGAAAGATTGAGTTTCATTGCATCCAAAGAAAAAAACCATGAGGCCCAGGGAGCCACCTGATCTATAAATGCAGGTTCTCAGCTATCCATGGGCTCGCAAGATCGAAAGAAGGGCTTCGAAGAACTATGAAATCGAATAAAATCCTAGCTGCTAGCCCTGTAAAGTTAAAACGAGTTGATCAAAACGATTCTGTTGACCTAAAACTTAGGACTAGTTATATTTGTGGCCATATCAATTTTTGTTCAAATGAAAAATGTTAAGAATTATTTTTTAAGATCCGAGTCATTGGATCAATTGATCATTTAAGTAATATAAATAAAAAAAATACAAAAACAATAAATAGAATTAGAAAAATAAGAACAAAAAACAAAGTAAAGAAAAACTGACTTGAGCTCATTGAAGTATAAAAAAACTCAATGTTAAAAGTAAAAGCTGAATAATAATAATTAAAAAAACCCGTACTTAAATCACAAATTCTTGACCATGGAAATAAGACTGAGATAAAGTCATAAAGCAAATACAAAAAAAATACAAAGATCAGTTTTTAATATATCAAATATGATAAAATTAAAACTATAAAAGATAATAAAAAAATCAACCCATATCAACATGTAAAATGACGACTGAGGTCATGAACCTAAGATTAAACTCATAAAAGACAAACTATAAAAATTAAAAAAAATAGAAAAAAATATCAATTTTTAAAACTTGCAAAAGCAAAACAAAGCAGTAGAAGAAATAGAGACCAAATTTGATAGAAATAAACTCATGGAGGATGAAATTGTAAGAAAAAACTCATAAAATAATCTCAAACAAAACAAATAGTAATAACATGAATGGAGACTAGATTTGAAAGATTAAAAAATCAATAGGGATTAAATTAAAAAAATTATAATTTTTTGACGCAACTATGTTTTGTTTTTTTTTTTTAAAAAATATTAATTAGTTCATAGATCCGACCTTGGAAAAAACTAATATATAGATAAACCTAAAAAAAACCCACCAAAAGTAAAACGGTTAAAAAACCCAAATAGAAGGCAAATAGAGAAAAGAAAAAAAAGCTTAATCACTAATGATATAATACTAAATAATATAACTTGAAAAAAAGAAGATAATCCGGTTAAACCTTTTAAACCAAGACAAAGGTCCCAAACTCACAACCTATTAAATTCTAGACCTGAGTTGAATTAAGAAAACTCAATTCTCAACTAATTTAATATCTATTAATCAATATAAATCCAAGAAATAATAACACTTAAAAAAGACCTAATAAAACTCAAATAATTTTTAAAATCATCAAAAAAATCCTAGAGAAAGCAGATAAATAAAAATAAATTCCAAATTTTATTTCGAATAAAATCAATAACAATCAAAGGAATTAACATCTATCCAATTGAAAATTAAGCTAATATATTTTCTTTCTATATCTTTTCATTGATTTTGAAAATGACCCAAGTTATCTCGGGTTTTTTTATTGGTTGCTTTTTGTAGAGTATACTTTGACAAATTTCTAAATTAATATTTTTTTTTCTTAATTTTATCATTCAATATCATTGAAATTGAATAAATACTAAAGGATGAAACGAGAGAGAAACTATCTTAGATAAAGGAAAAGAACCAAGAAAATCCTAAAAATAAACATGATCAAACCCTTATAACTTTTTAAATGTATACCTTGGATCTTAGTTTAAGTAAAAATCTTTTTATGAATCACTTAATAAATATCAATTAAAAAAACTTGGCTAAGAAAAAACAAAAAACAATAAAATGAATGAATACCACATTTGATAGGGAAAAAAAAACAAATGAGGGCTCGTAAAACAAAATCAATTCTAAAAGTTATTTCAAACAAAACAAATAGAAATCAAAAGAGTAAGAAACAATTTTGAAAGATTAAATGATGATGAAATTGAGAAAGATTAATTTTATAAATTACTCAAGATAAAAAAAATTATAATGGTTTTTACATGAAATGCACTTGTAAAACAAAATGTTAGACGGTAAATATAAATGTAATTTCAATCACTGGCAGCCCTGGCAAGATGAGGACAGCGAAATTAAACAGTGGCAGCCCCGGGCGGAAGACATGGAAGGTTGACAAGAAGTAGCCTTCAGAACCCTCGACAAGCAAAGACATGCAATGCTGTACAAGAACACGTACGCCTGCTTGTCTTAAATATTAATTAAATCTACTCAAGTGATTGAAGTCAACTTACTAATCTTATCGTCAGAAGCTGAAACCTTCAACTACCCAAGTTGATTGAAAATGTTTGATATTGTTTTTAAAATAATATACTTTTTATTTTTTAAATTATTTTTAATAAGAATACATGTAAATTATAAATAATTTAAAAACAATAAAAATATTTAATGTAAAATAAAAATAATTTTTTTTCAAAAAAAATATAATGTAAACAAATCTCAAGTTTTTCAACAGCCCTCTCTCGACGCGCAAAGTCAAGCCTCCCTGTTTCGTCCGGAGCCAACTCTGAAATCTGAGAGCTGGTGTCAAAACTTGTGTACCGGGCCGGCGTGGGCAATCGATAGTAGCATTATTCAACGGACTCGGTCAATTTTGATGTTAAAATCATAAAATATAAGCTTAATTGTTCTCATCTGGCATGCCAACTTGTATTTTTTTTCCTCATCAAATGCAATTAACATTACTACGTCAAAACAAATCATAAGGAAAAACAGGTTCTTGCAATCGTAGAAACTTGAAAGAAAGTGAAAAGGGTGTTCACGGGTCTCCCGGATACTCTTTGACACTGTTTTTTTTCCAAGTATTTAAAATTTTATTGAAACAATATATTTTTTTATTGTTTTTAGAAATTTATTTTTATATTAGCATATATATTTTCTTACAACCAATATTTTGGCCGCAAGCAAATACAAACACATCCTAAAAGAATCTTTTAGAGCCATCCCCGCTAGCCAGTCTTTGTTAAAGCTTTCTCCTGTACAGTTGTAATCAGATTAAAGTGGGAAAATAAATAAAAGGAAAAGAAAATTCTTTCCAGTTAGTTCACTCTACCCTGTTCATTCTCTTTCCTCGGCAGAAAAAACCCTAGCTAGGCCTATCAATAGCCTAGCTCTTGACTGAAATTGAGAAATTGAAAGCAAAATATCACATTGAAACTGATATATTCTACGCTACTCGGATCTCTATTCGCGGATAATGCCAGGCATTTTCTTTCTATATATGGAATATGAAACCCTAATCATTTTTTTCCCTATACAATTACAAGAGATGATATCACAGTCCAGCAGAATGCTTCGTGCCACAAGTAGAAGATGAGTCAAACGAGCACGAGAATCTGTAGTCCTTGCAGAGGGTACCAGGGCATGGCGACGACAGATGATGATAGGCTTTAGAAATTGGATCCTCATCTCTGGCTGAGCTCTTGGATAAAGGCCAGCAATCATCAGATTTCGTCCCGTATATACTTGTCAAAGTCAGTGCCATACTGCTTCATGATTTTTTTTCTTCCTGAGTTAAAATTGATTTTAAAATATTTTTTATCTAGAAATATATTAAAATAATATTTTTTTATTTTTTTAAAATCGATTTTGACATTAGTAAATAAAAATAATTTAAAATATCAAAAAAATATAATTTAAAATATTTTTTTTCAAAAACACTATTATAACATAGTGACAAAACCCCTGATCAGTCGTTATATTGTGGAAGCTGGGTCAAATTGTGTGGGCAAGACAAAGACCAAACAGTGCACATGGAAGATGAAATATTTATTTGAGTGTTATTGATATTGTTTTTTAAAGTGATTTTTGTTTATAGGGAGAAGAAAACATGACCTAAAATTTTTTGAATAAAAAAAATTAATATCAGTATTCTTAAATACATGTAATATAATCATATAATGATAAATCGGATAAAATAAAACAAAAATTGTCAAGAATTTAACAATAATAATAATAATAATAATAATAATAATAATAATAATAATAATTTAATTATTTATTTTTTCCTTCATAAAATATTTTACGACACATAATAGCAATGATAGAGCCGAGCTATGGCAATTTATTTGTTTTAAAATCTGTAGATAGTGTTAACTAATGCCAAAACATGACCTAAATTTTTTGGAATAAAAATTAATATTCTTAAATACATGTAATATAATCATATAACGATAAATCGGATAAAATAGACTTTAAAAATCATTGAGTTTTCATCCTTTCTTGTGCGGTCACGGTCACCAAAATAATTAATAATTAATAATAATACCCATAATAATAATAATATAATGAATTTGAAAATAATTTAGTCAATAATAATGTAATTTAATTATTTTCTTGCTTTCTTTTGCTTCGTTTTTTTTCCTTCATATGATTTAATAATTTTATTGTTTTGACTTCTACGCGATGGCAATGATTTTCTCGGTTGTAATTCTTTTACAGAAGAAAGTGTTCTCAAATAATTTTAGTCTACCATTCACTGATAGCTGGGTCCAGGAACCTGCAAGATTCTTGATTGCCAGGCACGGAATGGTGATTTTCTGGGGACCATGACACCATTAAGCAGCTCAACAGTTACTGTTTAGCTCGACAGGAATTACGGAAATCGCCTCGTCTTGGATTTAGCTGCAGCCTGTTTGGTCAAATGAAAATGGCCTGAACGTTTCCTAGGTCCTCCCTGTGGATCAGTAGATCTGATGGAAATGCCATCGTTGTGATTTTATTTCAACAGTGCCACCTGGGTGAGAAGATAGCCCCCTGCTCGTGTCAGGTCAAAAGCAGCTTGCCTTTTTCAAAAGATAATAAAATACTAACTGGTTGCTGGTCTTTTGCGAAGGTGAAAGGAAAAAATAAATCAAAGAAGTGAGTCCACCGTAATATTACGAGGAGGAAGGAAAAAAAAAGCCATTCACCAAGCCACATTGAATAAAATACATGTGATAGTAAAAGATTTATGATCTGTATAGTAGATCTTGAGTCTGAATATATCATTATGCAAAGTCTATATTGAAGAAAAGACCATGATGTTTTCAAAGGGTATCGTAATAATAAATCTCGAGTTCGAATCAGAATATATAACTCTTATAAGAGTTTGAGATTGTTAGAATTTTAATGGCTAAGTTAAATTGATAAAATACACTTTTCAAAGATTGGAGTTTCATTGCATCCAAAGAAAAAGACCATGAGGCCAAGGGAGCCACCCGACCTATAAATGCAGGTTCTCAGCTATCCATGGGCTCGCAAGATCGAAAGAAGGGCTTCGAAGAACTATGAAATCGAATAAAATCCTAGCTGCTAGCCCTGTAAAGTTAAAACGAGTTGATCAAAACGATTCTGTTGACCTAAAACTTAGGACTAGTTATATTTGTGGCCATATCAATTTTTGTTCAAATGAAAAATGTTAAGAATTATTTTTTAAGATCCGAGTCATTGGATCAATTGATCATTTAAGTAATATAAAAAAAAATATACAAAAACAATAAATAGAATTAGAAAAATAAGAACAAAAAACAAAGTAAAGAAAAACTGACTTGAGCTCATTGAAGTATAAAAAAACTCAATGTTAAAAGTAAAAGCTGAATAATAATAATTAAAAAAAAAAACCCTAGTTAAATAGCAAATTCTTGACCATGGAAATAGGATTAAGATAAAGTCATGAAACAAATACAAAAAAAATACAAGGATCAGCTTTTAATATATCAAATATGATAAAATTTAAACTATAAAAAACAATAAAAAAATCAACCCATATTAACATGTAAAATGACGACTGAGGTCATGAACCTAAGATTAACCTCATAAAAGACAAACTATAAAAATTAAAAAAAAATAGAAAAAAATATCAATTTTTAAAACTTGCAAAAGCAAAACAAAGCAGTAGAAGAAATAGAGACCAAATTTGATAGAAATAAACTCATGGAGGATGAAATTGTAAGAAAAAACTCATAAAATAATCTCAAACAAAACAAATAGTAATAACATGAATGGAGACTAGATTTGAAAGATTAAAAAATCAATAGGGATTAAATTAAAAAAATTATAATTTTTTGATGCAACTATGTTTTGATTTTTTTTTTAAAAAAATTAATTAGTTCATAGATCCGACCTTGGAAAAAACTAATATATAGATAAACCTAAAAAAAACCCACCAAAAGTAACACGGTTAAAAAACCCAAATAGAAGGCAAATAGAGAAAAGAAAAAAAAGCTTAATCACTAATGATATAATACTAAATAATATAACTTGAAAAAAAAAAGATAATCCGGTTAAACCTTTTAAACCAAGAAAAAGGTCCCAAACTCACAACCTATTAAATTCTAGACCTGAGTTGAATTAAGAAAACTCAATTCTCAACTAATTTAATATCTATTAATCAATATAAATCCAAGAAATAATAACACTTAAAAAAGACCTAATAAAACTCAAATAATTTTTAAAATCATCAAAAAAATCCTAGAGAAAGCAGATAAATAAAAATAAATTCCAAATTTTATTTCGAATAAAATCAATAACAATCAAAGGAATAAGAATTAAATTCTAAATAAAAATAATAATAAAGGAGGATGGAATAGAAATGTAATTCTAATCTTATAACTTGTTTTTAGAAAAACAATTTAAAATATTCAAGAATAAAATAAGAAAATAACAATTTAAAGAATTAGCAAGAAAATCCCCCCAATAAAAATGATAAAAAAACAACTTGAGAAAACCAGGTCATTTTTAAGACCAACAAGAAATCCCACAGAAAGCAATCTAAAAAAACAAAACTTATTCTCTAATTGAATAAATACTAAAGGATGAAACGAGAGAGAAACTATCTTAGATAAAGGAAAAGAACCAAGAAAATCCTAAAAATAAACATGATCAAACCCTTATAACTTTTTAAATGTATACCTTGGATCTTAGTTTAAGTAAAAATCTTTTTATGAATCACTTAATAAATATCAATTAAAAAAACTTGGCTAAGAAAAAACAAAAAACAATAAAATGAATGAATACCACATTTGATAGGGAAAAAAAAACAAATGAGGGCTCGTAAAACAAAATCAATTCTAAAAGTTATTTCAAACAAAACAAATAGAAATCAAAAGAGTAAGAAACAATTTTGAAAGATTAAATGATGATGAAATTGAGAAAGATTAATTTTATAAATTACTCAAGATAAAAAAAAATATAATATAAAAAATGACCATATATGAAGAACTAAAATATTAAAGGTTTTTTTCTTTGAAATTTTTAAGTGGCCAAAGTGAAAATCTAGTCGAGAAAAGAGATAGAAGAAGGAAAAAAGAAGAAGACATGTTTCGCAACGTTTAACCACCATACATCTTAGAACATGAACCACCTCATTGCATCGTAGACCCCAATACCTTTTAAATGCCATCTAAGAAGATAGTGTTTGATAACTCGACAGCTACACACGCGCCACCTAAACAACACAGTGATTGTCCACATGTTGGTGCAACCAACTCTTTATAATAATAATAATAGATAAATAAAAAATAAATAAAGCCCTTGTGAAAGAGTTATGTGATTTGTCTTAAATGACATCAGAATAATTACATTATTTTTAATGACATTAGAATAATTATACTTTTTAATAAAATAAAAAAAACTAAAAACACCTTAGGAATTGAAATTATATGCTTTTTAATATAAGGTTAAATAAGTAATTTTTAAAAAAATAAAAACAAATCTCAAGTTTTTCAAAGACACTTTTCAAAACACAATGACAAACATTCCTGGGTACTTGGAGAACTGGAAGAAAAAAAAGTATTATAATCTCTTTTACTATTTTCAATCACAAGGAGGCAGAAAAAGAAAGGAAAGGAGGACGTGCTAAGTTTCACAACTTAAATTCTTCGTATTTTTTTCTTCTGAAAATCCCACTATAATTATCCTTTGATATGGACTATCATCATCAACGGATAACAATAATTTATCAAAAAATTAAATGAATCTCCGTTCGTCTGTCAATGACTATTACTAATTATTACTAAAGAAACTAAAGTAGATCAGTGATCTACTATTCATTACTGTTCACGCACACCCAGATCCACTGTGGACTGGGGTGCGTGATCTGCTGTTTCATTGCATTTAATTGTGATGGCTACTATCTTATAAAAATGAGGACAATGGTCAACATTGATGGGCTGATGGCATATCTGTCAAGCACCTCTCTAATTCCAAACCAGGTTTAAAATAAATAAATAAATAATAATAAAATAAAAGGGTTCCAAGTTCGTGGGAATTATATCCAACTCCTTTTTCCATCTCCTACTGCGTTTGTATCATGCCATGACCAGAACCTACCACGGCATGATTCAGGATCTTGAGATTTTTGTACGTGTCACGGTTGATAAAATATTAGAAATTCTTCCGTTTGCTGTAGATTTCAAGAAATGTAGGCAAACATATATAAACAACTATGTGAATATAAGCTTCAGTTTGCATTACTACAAAAACTGTACATGAATCCTTCATGCCTAGCAACACATTAGTATATAGCTAAAACAAAACAGCTCGGTGAACAGTATTTCACACTGTTCACCTAGACTCAAATGCACTGTGAACTGGAACAATTAAAATATATAATTATATTATTATTATTTGTATCCAAGAACTGAACAAAGGAGTCGTTTGGGCGAGTGGTTAGAGCGTCGTGTCCAAGCGGCGTGTGGGAGTTCGAATCTCCCTAGCTACGAATTTTTGGAACAGTTAAATTATATAATCATATAATTATTATTTTTATCCAAGAACAAAACAAAGAAGTCGTTTGGGCGACTGCTTACAGCAATGTGAAAAAGCGGCGGGACGCGGGAGTTCGAATCTCTCTATCAACGAAAATGATTATTGGCACAGTTAAATTACATAATATTATTATTATTATTATTATTTGTTTGCTAGAACTTCACAAAGAAGTCGCTTGGCCCAGTGGTTACAACGTGCAAAGCGGGGCGTTGGAGTTCGAATCTCTCTAGCAACAAAAACGATTTTGGATTAATGAACAGTGAATTAATGTCTGAATTTTTTTTTCCCGGGCTTCTTCCTTTTTTTTTAATAATCAGAGTGTTCGGGTCAGCTTACATGCATCACGATAAATCTCTGAACTTATTTTTTTTTACAATTTTCACTGTTCATTACTGTTTGAAAATGTGCTTTCTCCTTTTTTTTTTTATTTGGCTTGCTATTCGGGTTAGTTTATGTGCACCACGATTTTTTTCTCATTACTATTTAAAAAGGTGTTTTCCCCTTGCAATTTTTTTTATAACCAGACTTACATTTTTTATATACACGGGGTGTCCAGGACAGCTTACACGCACCACGACTAATCTGCAGACCCACCTTTTTTGTAACATTTTTTCCTTTTTTTTGCCACCTATACATTTTTTTTTATTTTTTTATAATTGGTGTGTCCAGATCAGTTTTTTTTTTAACTGGGCTTCTTTTTTTGTTTTTTTAACCCGGGTGTTCGGGGCAGCTCACATGCACAATGACTAATCTCTGGATCCAATTTTTTTTAACATTTTCTTTCCTGTTTTTTTTGCCACATATACATTTTTTTTTCATGATCGGGTATCCGGGTCAGTTTACGCTCACCACAATTTTTTTTCTCATTATTGTTTAAAAATATGCTTTCCCCTTGCATTTTTTTTTATAACCGAGCTTCCTTTTTTATTTTGTTTTTTATAAACGGGGTACCCGGGACAGCTTACGCGCACCACGACTAATTTCCGGACCCATCTTTTTTTAACATTTCCCCCCCTGTTTTTTCATATCTCATATCACGAAAAAAATTATACGAAACCACACGTAGACAAGACATGTAAAAAAATTGTGCCAAATTATCTACAACAATAAAATAAAAATTGCCCTGGATTTCGCCGCAGTCGACACCAATTTTTTTAACATTTAACAAAATTGTTAATAGTCTTAAATTTTTATATATATTATTTTTGGGATTTTTTCCTGAAAAAATAGGAGAGACTAATTATATATTGTGATATTTTTTCATATTAACGTCTTAAAATATATCAAAAAAACTTGAACTGACTTTTCTTTAAAAATTTAACATTGATTTAATCTCAGTGCTCTAAATTTTTTTAATATAATAATATGAAGAAAAAATCTGAAAAAAAAAATCTTTGATAAATTTTAGTTGTTGCATTTTTGCTACCTGTCAAATAAATTATTCGGTATATAGTAAAAACATGCCCAACAAACCATTAGTATGTTGCAGACAACACATAATATATCTTTAGTCAATTTGACCAATTGTAGTTTTACTATCTACCAATTAAATTATTACCAAAGTACTTAAAACAAAACCATCAATCAAATTGTTTACTACATAAAACAAATCACTCATCTGTGCTACAATTCAACAATTAATTTTACTATTTTCTAATGAAAGAATTCATGAAACAAATAAAAAATGTACAACAATCAATCAGTATGTTACACGGAGCACGTGTCTCATTTTAACAGATTTTTTATTTTAGTCCTTATACTTTTAATCTTGGATTTTATTTGGTCATTTCAAAAATGATATTTTCTATTTTTTTCTTTTTTTTATTCTTCAATTAATAGTTTTAGCAGTAGAAATATTCAATCGCTTTTTGACAGGAAAAAAACCCGTTTTTAACAGATTTTATCAATTATAATTTTACTAATTAAATATTAAAATAAAAAATTATAACACGCATAAAATCAATCAATTTTCTACATAAATAAAAAAAAATCCAGCGCATCGCACATTTACTTACGTTATCTGCAATTAAAAAATATGCGAGTCGGTTCCTGTTTCGATTACACTGTTTCTTTTTGACAGAGAAAAAATATTACCTACGTTATCTACAATTACAAAATATACAAACCACTTTCCATTCTGATTATACAAATTTTATCAAATATAATTTTACTAATTAAATATTAAAATAACAAAACACAATACATGTAAAAACATATTTTTATATGTTCTAATATTTATTGAATATTATCGCATGAGAATATATATAGGGAGAAGAAAACATGACCTAGGATTTTTTTAATAAAAAAATTAATATCAGTATTCTTAAATACATTTTATATAATAATATAATGAATTAATCAGATAACAACAAAAAAAAATTGTCTTCGAATTTTAATTTTGTACTTAACACAATAATAATAATAGTAATAATAGTAATTTAATTGTTTTTCTTGCTTACTCTTTTGTTAATGCTTTTTTCTCTCCGTATAATTTAATAATTTTTATTGTTTTGACAGTGATGACAATGATATATTTTTTTTAATTTTGTTAAAGTTGCTAGGATATTTTTAGTCTGTCATTAATTATACGTTCTAATATTTATTGGATATTATCTCATAGGAATATATATAGGGAGAAAAAAACATGACCTAGGATTTTTTGAATAAAAAAAATTAATATCATTTTAAAATTAATATTGAAATTTGGTACTCTTTTGTTTAAGTTTATTTCTTAAAAACAAATTTACAATATTTTCATTTTTAATATTTTAAATATAATATTGCCAGAGAAGAAATTAAACTAAAAAAAAATACAAATTTACTTAGGTTATCTACAATTAAAAAATATACAGGTCACTTTCCATTTTGATTACGTTGATTATATCAATTATAATTATACTAACTAAATATTAAAATAATAAAATGCATTACATATAAAAACAATAAATTTTCTATATAGATAAAAAAAACCGCCGCATCGCGCGGGTATACCGCTCGTGTATATATATATATATATATATATATATATATATGTCTCTGACATGATCTGGGTGGAGAAGATTCTGCTCCTACTGCTTGATCACACCTAGAGTTGAGGCTGTAGAAATTCTTTCAATTGATTTTTTGTTTGTTGTAGAAACTTCAATTGATTGTTTGTTTGTAATTTGCAGGTGTTTTGCTTTGATTTGAGAAGAGGAAATGAATGCACAGAGAGCTTGAGGAAGAGAGAGTTTTTGCAGAGAAGATGAGTAATTCCAGTTTTTTGCATATATTCTGTTTGATGAATTGCCAACTTATATATTTAGGTTGATTCATGCATTACACATTTTCTGTAACCATTTGTAACAAACTTATAACTGACTAATGAAGTCAGTTGCATCTTCTCTCCTTACATTTGAATCAGTTACAACTGTAAAAGCATTACAACTGATTTAACAGAAATTGGTGTTAGTCAAATCTGCTTCTTTTTCCGTTGACTGGTTAAAGTCCACGGAAGTAGCTTAGTTATCAACAGAGGCTTGAAGTGACACCAAGTGCTTCACGTCACCAATATAAAGAACATGTGCTCCCATTGGAATTCTTCGGTTTCCAGATCCGTCCACGACACTCATGAGTTTGCAAACTTGAATGTTAATTCCCACCCTTTCCTGACTCCCTGCTGCAACAAGCACTTTTTCGAAGGCCACCAGCTGTTTGATGGGAGCCCAATAACCGGCTGGTGGTTCAGAGTAGACCAACAATGTGTGAGTTCCATCGACGGAGCCGATGTTTTTCACATCTACTTGCAGTCCTAGCGATAACCCATTACATCTAGCTTTTGTGACTCTGATTGCCTTTCCTGAATTGGTTTCATTTCTGGAGGCACGAAGGGGCACGGAAACCATTGCTGGTGCACTTACTATGGTATGAGCAAAATTTGTGTAGCTTATCCCGTGACCAAATGGGTACACCACTTTACCCCTGTAGAATCTATAGGTCCTTCCGGGATAGCCTGTTAATTTGTTTGATCGCATGGCCATGTCTGTCATCGGCAAATTTGTGACATAATCTTGTGGGTACCATGTCATAGGTAGCTTGCCTCCTGCAAGACAGAAAAATTGTTAGTTGTCTGTCGCATCCCTGATGTAAAGAACACCCGAACAAGCACTACTAGAACCAAACCTGGGTTAGTAGTTCCGAACAAGACATCAGAAATGGCTGCTCCTCCAGCTTGGCCGGGATAACCAGCCCATACAATGGCTCCAATTTTTGGATCATTCTCAGCGAAAGACACATCAATGGGACCGCCAGACATCAAGACCAGTATGGTCGGCCCCTTCGAGGCTGCGGCAACTTTGGATACGAGCTCTTGTTGGCGTCCAGGTAGAAGAAGCCCGGTCCTATCTCTGGATTCTGCCTCAATAGACAGATCAAGCCCCATTACTAGAACTGTTGCATCTGCTTGGCGTGCTGCGTCCAGTGCTGCGTCGAATGGCTGGTCACCGGCACAAGCAACATTTGCACAACCTTGCTGGTATATTGTACTGGCGTATCTCCCGATCCCTTGCAGGGGTGTTGTGTATCCACAGGGAACACCTGGTAATCGACCACGAGTACAACTATAAATGATAAATATATGCAAAGAGTTCAAGTGAGCAGGCTCAAGAACACTAACCGGCATAGTTGCCGATCATCGTTGCGGTGACATTCGAATTAGGCCCAATGACGGCAATGGAGTGATGGTGGAGGGTAGATAAAGGCAATTGAGGGCCTTGATTCTTGAGAAGTACAATGCCTTGTCTTGCCGCTTCAAGGGCAAGCTCCTGGTGAGCTGGTGTGCACACATCATTGGGGCCCAAGTTCCCATATGGCGTGGATAATGGCTCGCCATCAAACATGCCTAGCCTCATTTGGACTGTCAGCGTGTTGAGCAAGGCGTTATTTATTTCTTTCTCATTTAGCAAACCCTTTTTCACTGCACCCTCAGTGTATTGACCTAGGAATGGTCCGCAGTCCAAATCCAAACCTGCAAGATATTAGAAATTAATATGTTACCATCATCTCTATCAGATGTCATGATTCTGTCATCTAACATTTTCATCCAGACTCATTTAACAGAGGTTAATTAGTAGGTCCAATATTCACACTGGACTCAAGTAGTAGAATGAAGGCTACTGGCCTGCTTTGATAGCATCAGCGGCTGCTTCTTCCGGGGTTGAAGTATAGTGTTGCTGATTATAAAAAACGTCGACTGAGTCGCAGTCAGCAACAATGTACCTGTGGTGATAATCACAAACGACATCGAAAGGGTTATATATATATATTAAATGATAGTGTTATAAATAGAAAATCAGGATGCCGTTTGAATTTGATCGTACCCATCAAGTTTCCACCGACCACGTATAATTTTCTTTAGCAGCTTTGGGTCAGCACAAGTGGGGATGCCATTCACCTGATTGTAAGAGCACATAATACTTGCCACATTCCCTTCTTTCACACACATCTTGAATGGTACATTAAATGTATCCTCCATGTCCTGCTTGCTTACCTGGTAAATTCAAAATTTATAAAATTAATCGAGATATGTATAAATTGATTCGGACAAATGCTAATAAAAAATAAAAAGACTGCAAGTATCACTTGACCACCCTCATATTCCATAACGTCCAAAAGTAAACCACCAGACATGGCTGAGCCCTTACACCTGTATGTTATTGCTACTGTTACCAAAATCCAATACCTAAGGTGATAAAATGGACGATCAATCGTACACGTGTAAGCTCCGGCCATGATTCAGAGCAGGAGCAAATTTTAAGATCAAACAATTGTTAATTAAAATGTACCTTGGCGTTGAAGTGGTACCGATCAACCCCATTCCAGTTATCGACGTCATAGGCCGTGTAATGCTTGCAACAAGCAGCCACCTTCAACCGCTCACCGTCATTTCCCTGTAAGCCTCTAACATAACTCACGCCATATTTACCAGCCACTACCGGGTCTTCACCGGGAGTCTCCTGTCCTCGACCCCACCTCGGGTCTCTGAATATGTTCACGTTCGGGCTCCAATATGTGAGCCCAGCTACCCCTCCATTGAACATTGCTCGTGCTTCATCTGAGACCACCTGCACAGTACACACCTTTAATTTTAGCACTACACTGCCGCCTGTGTAAAAAAAAAGAAGAGAAGAAGAAGCTACTTGCCCGACCAATTGTAAAATTAAATTCTTAATTATCCATATTTTCTAGACCCTTTTTGATTGGCCCTGCTATTAAAGTAAAAGGTTGAATTTGGTGTTGAAAAACATGGATATATTCTCTTTTTAGCAGTCCCTTTCACATTTGGCGAAGAAATGACTCTACAAATTATGATAATTTGAAACACAATTTTTTAATAATTAAAGCTAGAACATTCTAGTGACTAATTCTTTTGTAAGGATATTAATATATGGTATCTCTGTTTTATCTCTTTAAGATGTCGTAACAAGCAAGCATGTCTTAAAAAGAGGTCGTCACATCATCGAATATATATATTTCTCTTTAATTATTTTTCAAGATCTCTTAATTTGTAGTGCTCTGTGCTGGATGCTGTAAGTAGCAGTGATTATAAATTATTGCATTCATATAAGCACTAACTTTAATTTATGTTAACTCCATGCATTAAGAAACGTCCCTACATTATGTGTATGAGCTACCAAGAACAGTGGGTTAACAGAACTGTCTCATTATATGCATGATCACAAAGCTGGGTGAGGTTTACATGCTCAAGGGCTGCCTTCCATGGCGAACGAGCTGCCTGTTCTATCCAGCTCGCATGTACAGAGTAAAGTTAAGGATGCCATTGCAGAAGGAAGACGAAAGGTTCTCAAACCAATAGAATTCTTGTTAATTGCTATGACTTGAATTAATCCATTAACTCTTACAGCTAGTCTAATTATTATTTAATAAAAATCAAGGTTAAGAAATGTCTAACCCGTCCAATGGCCTCCCACAAAGTTGCATTGAAAGAAGCAGCGGTAGTGATCACTTGAGGAAAGCTAGTGGCCCCAGGGAAGGCCCCGCCAAATTTAGTCCCTGGACCCACATTGGAAACTCCATGAAGAGCCTCGGACCACCACTCATACCCTTTCATCCCCAGCCGCGGCACCGCCGCAGCACCGTTCACCAGCAACCCGATCTTCTCTTGCA
Source organism: Salix brachista (assembly GCA_009078335.1). Lineage (NCBI taxonomy): Eukaryota > Viridiplantae > Streptophyta > Magnoliopsida > Malpighiales > Salicaceae > Salix > Salix brachista. The sequence goes on from CM018573.1 coordinate 15,763,689, forward strand.
ATGTCAGCCTTCCAATAAGGTCACCTACTCTGCTCTTTGTTGGCAGATTCACTTGGCAAAACGTGAAATTTCTGCTCATCCCATCTTTTGGGTCACATGCAAAAAGGTCTAGAGCTTCGCTGGTTTGCGAAGCAACATTCAAGAAAAGAACCAAGACAGTGATAATGAGGGATGTGGGCATGGTGGTGATGGAAATGTTTTTCAGTGGGGATGGAGAGCAAGGGAGGTGAATGTGTGGAGTATATATAGGCGAGGTTAAAGAAAAAGAACACCGAGAGAATGTTTTTTGTGAGAAAACTTCTCTGTGTTTTAAAAATATTCAACTTGAGAAGTGAGTTTGTGATTACCAGTATATATAGGCTTTACAACCTAGGAAAAGTTTTAAAATGAGAGGTTACAGATAAAACACTAAATTTGTACAGATTGTAATTCCTATCTTAGTGCTGTTACACGCGCTGCTATTTTACAGGAACAGATTGCTGGATTGAATTTCTATTTTGCAGTGTCTGGATTCAAAGAGCTCCTTAATTTTCTCTTCATGAGTCTTCTATATCGGCAATGTCAACCACATCTGGATCATCTGCCTTATCTCTCCATGCTGCAGACTTTGTCGGGAGGCAGATTATATTTAATAGATTACAGGTTCGTGATAGAAATGGGATTGATGACGTAGGAGAACAGCTTTGATGATTAGAGGATCATATTGTTCTTTTAAGCCATGCCCCTTTTCTTTTCTGGTGGGGGGGGGTTACTAATTTACTACAAGGTGGTTGAAATGTTGAAAACACAAACTTACCTGCTTGTAGTGGAGTGCTTCGTGTAATAGTACACGTGGCATGCCTGTATTGGTGGCTTGGAATCCAAGAAATGGTAGGTCCAGGATACGAGGCATTATGAGGATGATCAGGTGGGAGTTAGATCATCCAATTGATCAGTAATAATTAATATTTCTACAGATTTGCGTATCTGAAAGTTTTTGTTTTTCTGGTTGACAAGCACAATACCTACGGAGAGAAAATTATGAGCGTGTTTGGGTTTCAAGTGTTCTCACAGAGGTGGAAATAAAATAAATTGATGTTTTATTTTTATAATGATTCTGATTTTAAGCTGCTAAAACTATATATATAAACATTAATCTGAATTTTTCAACCACATACCTTGCAAAAGGACACTATATATTAAAATATGAACACTACTAGTCCATAACTACAGTATCTTGCAAAAAAGTATTGCACTCTCTCTCTCTCTCTCTCGGATAAGAAATAAATTTAAAGTATTCCCTTCTAAACCAACTAATTAGCTAAGAACTGAAGCAGCATTTCGATCCAGCAAACCAAAAACTAATTAACAATGAAACTTTATTGATATACTATGTATTCTGCTCGGCTCACTAAGGAAAAGGAAAATCTCTCCCCACAATCGCGATGCTGATACAGAAGCTTTGAAATCTTAGAGAATCTAGGCACAGATTTCCATGGTTGACATTTCGAAACCATCGACCAAAACGATTTCACGTTTGAGCAATGCCTGGACACTGCGTCCTGCTTTATTCATGTTCGATCCCAGTTAGCAATCTGAAGATCACAATTGAAATCCCAAACTATCTAGAAAATGACTAGGAAAGAATCTTGTCTTTGATATTGCATCATGGTTACTTGGAGTTTGCATGAATATTGAGGATATCATATTGTCTCTGTGAATGAGTGGTTTTATGAATGAAAAGAACAGTCAGCACCCACTTGTTAAATGCCTGTTTTCATTCTCGGGAAGCTTGAATTCCAACATTGGTGCAAGCTGCATAGCACAGCTTTTTTGTCTCCAAATTTACTCTTTTTTTCTTTTGTTTTATAATTAAAAGAAGAATATTTGGTAAACAAAAATTTTCAAATCATGCCGGATAACGAAACCCGACAAACACAAACGTATAATTTCTAAACAAAAATCTCCCTAAAAGTCTACAGTAATCGAGTTAGTGATTAACTCTATCTTCTCTATGTACAATCCAAGCTCTAATCCATCATGTCCAGCCATTTCCTGCACTGTGGGTCTGTTAGTTTTACTAGGTATTTCTTTTACCGGGTTTTCTCTAAAAACTCGAGCTTTTTCAGAAAAGAAAATGGAGGTTCAGCAGTGTAATCCAATCTTGGAAATACAGTCTCGACGCAATAACAATTTCTTTTTGCCCCAAATATCATTTCAAACCATGACGCAATCGATTGTGTTTCTGAGAGCAGAGAACGGGGACCTTTGTTTCAGGACAGGTTAAACTAAGTCGATTGTGTTTAACATAATATATTAAAGTTATAATATTTAATATACGAGAGAGTGTGGGTGCCATTTCATTATTTTTATCTATTAGAGGTTGTTTAGTTGTTAAATAAAAAAATAACAACAAACTTGTAGATGATTAAAAAAAAATTGTTGATTTTTTTTGTGTTATTTAAAGTGTCATAAACATACAAATTTCAATTATTTTTTTGTAGTTTAAGAAATAGTGGAGATAATAATTTAGAGCAAATCATAGTATGCTCAGGTTAATTTTTCCTTAAAATAAAATCAAACTAGTTGCTGGAGGATAAAATTAATTAAAAAAATCTTAAACCAAATAAACAACATTCAATAGAGTATTGATCACATTTCATATAAAAAAAGTAAATAAAAACATCTTTCAATTTGGCATACTAGTTCGAACTCCACGGAAAATGAATAGAAAAAGAGGAAAGAGAAAAAAATCACTAAAACCTCGTCCGTGACCGTGTTATGGACACGCCAATATTGTGGAATCTCTATATTTAGACAAAAAAAAAAAAACTATAAATCTAATTTAAAAATATCTTAATGTGAAAGGATCAAGTTGAAAAATAAATCAAGACACCACTCTAGTATTCAGATTAGGTAAAGGGGGGTTGAATCTCTTCCCTGCTCGTGCATTAGGAAAAGGGGCTCAAAACGTCTCTCTAGTATTCAGATTAGGTTCTCATAACTTCAACAGTTTTAATTCAATTTGTTTTCATTTAATTTTCTCAAGAGGAGCATCAACTGAGAATCAATTTTGTTTTCCAAGATCACCAACATCTAATACCAAGCCAAAGAAAATATATAGCAAAGCTCAATCATAAATTAATGTAATATAACAGGATTGGATAAAAAAAAGAAATGATGAAAAAAGAAAGAATTGAGAAGCACTATTTGAATTAATAACTAGACATTTGACTTGTACTTCTCCCCATGTTAAATTTTATTTTTCTCAACAAAAATAACACAAAGGCTTTTTTTGACATGTTTTTGTAGTTAAAAAACATCTAAGTAAAATTAAAAAAGAATTATAAAATAAATACACATATAAAATTGATTAAATAAAATAGAACGAGAAAAATATATAAGATTGTGTATGTGTTAATAGTGCGTGCATAGAGAAAATACCACTAGTTTTAGTTCTTAGTATAATATGTTTCTTATCGGCTATATTGAAACAACAATCCCTTTTAAGTTTGTGTTAACTTTTTATCGGTGTTTGCTATTTTCTCTAAGTATGACTTGACATTTATATGTATAAAATGACTACAGATCCTTTATTTTTATAAATATATATATATATATATATATATTTTTGAACAGGTTTGATATTGTAACGGTGAACGTTTTAAGATTATTTTTGTTTGAAAATACATTAAAATAAAATATTTTTTAAAATTTATTTTTAATTTCAGCACATCAAAACAATCTAAATATACATAATATTTTTTTAAAGCACTTTAGCACCGAAAACACAAGTGGGCCTAATTTCATAGAGTATACAACACCTTCACATGATGGAGCAAAAGTTATATTCCCATGAATTGAATTCTTCTTTATCTATTTATTTTCATAAAATAACCCGATGTTGTATTCAATTCTATAGCGTGCATGCCCGTGCCATATTTAAGACACCCGTGAGGTCGCGACTCTTAGATGGCTACAATTCAAAAATGTTTTTTAAATTATTTAGTGATTTTAGATTATTTTTATATATTTATATATTGATATCAAAAATAATTTTTAAAAAATAAATTGATATATTTTTTAACAAAAAAACAATTTAAAAAATAATCTCAACTATACTCTCATCTTGTACTTAGTCTCCCATGACACGCTATCCTCCCATGCATAATTAATAGAAATTAGTTAATGTAGCTATAGCTGAACCGTTCTTCTGACTTCCTCAAACCATTTGGTAAAAAAAACTTCAAGAGGCCACTTCTTGTGACCCCACAGACAAGTCGAGGTCCAATGAAATCCACCAGAATTGGATCGAGCCTCGCATACTTGTAACAGGTCAAACACTTTGGATTAAACATACCTCAAACACCAACTTTGTCTACTACCCATTCCACCTTCGCATCCGTCACAAGATGGAGCGGTTTAACAAACACCTCTCACATTCCCCACACACAACTCAATAAGAACCCCTGGAAATTAACCTTCCTGGCTAGCTAATCCCACTCGCATGAACTTTTTCTTCTCTACTTGAAATGGGAAACTTCATCGCGTACCACAGTTCATCGAATTCTGCTGGGACTGGGAGAGTTATTCTGTCGGATGGCAGGGTTTTTGAGTTCGACACGCCCCTAACAGCGGCGGAGCTAATGCTAGAGTATCCGCAGCAGGTTGTGGTCGAGTTTCGCTCAGATTTGACTGGAAAGAGGCCAGCGCCATTGCCTGCTGACAATAAGCTAGACTTGAAGAAGGTATACTTGATGCTGCCAAAAAAGCGAGGGAAACCAGCATCACTGTCATCAGAGGAAGCGAGGCATGTTCTTTTGAGTGCGAACTCGGTTTTAAGGTCACGGTCTCTTTTATCATCGTCGAGGTATTTCCCTTTATTCTCCAGGATATGCCCTGCTGGAAATGGAGAGGTGATCACGCAAACGAAGGAGCTTCATGTGGAGGAGAAGCCATTTATGGAGAAATATGATTCTGATGAGTTGACAGAGATTTTTGAGAGTAGGCCCGAGTATTTGAGTAGGCAGCTTTCTGGCAAAGGGACTTGGAAGCCTAGCCTGGATACTATTAAGGAGAAGAAGATAGAGAAAAAAATCCCTCACTGGTTGTTTTGAAGGGTTAATTAAATGAATTAATCTAAGTTCTATGTATCATTAGCTTGTGATTTGTGCTTTTTTGTACTTTGATTTGATGTCAGTGGTCGCAATGCAAGCAAGGAATGATAAGATATTGCGTGCATGTGTCTATATATTACGGTAAAGAGAAACAAAGCACATCTGTACCATCGATCTTGTTGATCAAGAAGTTATGAATCTTTGTTTAACTAAACATTAGCTTTACTAGATCTCTTTCTTTCTTTCTTTCTTTCTTTCTTTTCCCCATATGACAATCGCTCTTCTGAGCCTACTATACATTTATCCAGGAAAAAAAAACACAGCAGAACCAATCAGGAACATGAACACACAAATATCAATGAATATGTTAAAGGTGCATGTCCCAGGTCCATGAATGACAGAGAATTTATGTTCTGCATAACAGGTTTTAAATTCGAGTCAGAACGTGTACTCCTTGTAATAGTACTTAGACCCACAAAATACATTTTTCAAGAGTGAGGTTTCCTCGCATAAAAAATATGTTAAGAGTACACAAGGGAACAAGGCCGATCACAGGTTGAACAAATTATGATTTTGCCGGTTATTGAGTTGGTAAATCATGTTACTTTCACTCACCAACCGCTCATTTCAGAGAACTCCATCATCGGTGTTTGTTTTGTAGCTGTATCGTAAACGTAAAAATCTATTTCACTGGGAACGTGACAAACTGGTTAGGCAAAACAGATACAACACGTCCAACATGTCATGGCGATGGCCGGTGACGAGTCAATAACCAAATCTCTCTGCTTGTAATGTGGTAGACTGAGTTGGGGGGAAAGACAATAGCAAAAGAGTGAAATAGAAGAAAGATTATAACAAAAAGAAAAAAAAAAAGAAGAATTCAAAGAAATTAAAGTCCCTATAGAAAGCAACGTCACTCCAATAAATCTCTTCAGCTTTCTGCCGGATTCTTTGAAGTAGCCATTGTGAGTTGTGACCCAAATAACCCGAGGATGCAGCTCAACTGGTCAGATTTTATGTTTATTTTCTAAAAATTACTAGTTCGAGTCTCATAATTATTAGAGTCATTAAATATTATTTAACTGATCATTCATTTCAAGATTCGTAAAATTAATTGAGTTGCATGTAAACTAACTGAACATTATTGTTTTAGCCCATATGTAAGAGCTTTAAAAGATCCATCTTGATCATGATGTTTGTGCGATTATTTTACTCAGCAGAGCAGTTGCAGAGAAAATCAGAACTCTCATTAGTGGAAAATCTAGTTTATGACGCCTGCTGTTTGCTGGAACCTACGGCAATTGGATCCCAACATCTGACCGGATCAAACATTTAGAATAATGAATTATTACATCTGTCCCCAGGGGCTTGGTCTAGCGGTGACGACCTTGGCTCTCTGCCCACAGCGGCGAGAGAAATCCAAGGTTCGAGCCTCGACGCCAACCGAAAGGTTCCCTGTAAGAGCCTGGGACAGCCGGAGGTTTACACATGCCCTGGGCCCACAAAGTGCGCTTTCCGGGTCATGCGGTTCCCCCGTTCCGAAAGGATATCCAAAAAAAAAATTATTACATCTCCAGTTTTGCTTTGTTTACTATTTCCATTACAAGTCTAGAGGAGTGACAACCAACACTGTATAAAACAAGTATATTGTTCTTGACAACAACATGACTCAAGGACCGAGCATAAGGTTGACACTATACAGAAGAGCTTAATATAAGTTATTTGCATTATTTTTTTATTGGTTATGTTTTAAAATCTTCTTAAATTTTAATTACATGTTTGTATATATTTTGAATTGCAGTTTCTAAAATAATATGTTTCATAACTATTGATATACATAATAGAGAAAAAAAAAAGTTGTCATCGTCACTGCATGTTAGAGAATAATACAAATCATATTCTGGAGCCTTACTTAACAGCTTAAGCTTTTAGGTGAGAGCCCGTGCAAGTTTAAAGCCTATTGAAGTACATACAAGCACAAAGCTGCAGTTCATCGTGCAGCAGCAACCATCCACAATGCATGCAAAACACGTGTGCATATATAGTTTATATCAGTTATTGTCTGTTACAAACTGTTAACTGAAGTTAGTTGATTAACTAACAAGAATTAGTTATTTAGTTAGTTATCAGCTCATGTATATACAAATGAGAAGTATATATACGATGTAATAGGAAACTGAATTATTCAATATAATCATATCATTCAGTTCAATTCTCTCTTTTGTCAAATTCAATATGGTATCAGAGCTTTTCTTTTGAAAGAACTGTCTCAAAATTTTTTCTTTTTCATCAAGCAATGGCTGCAAATTCCAGTTACAATGCAGAAATTGATTCTGCAAATCCTTTCTTTTTACATCATGGAGATAGTCCTGGAGCCATGATTGTCTCGAAGCAGCTTATTGGTGAAAATTACAACTCCTGGAAAAGAGCAATGGTAATGGCGTTGTCAGCCAAGAACAAGCTCAGTTTTGTCAATGACACTCTGCCTAAGCCTGCAAACCTGCATGATGCTCAAGGTCCGGCATGGACCAGATGCAATAATATGGTTCTATCCTGGATAATCAACTCTGTTTCATCAGAGATTGCTAACAGTATCATCTACATAGATGATGCATCTGAAATCTGGACCAAAGGGCTTTCACTTGAGGGAGTATGTTAGAGAATAATACAAATCATATTTTGGGGCCTTACTTAACAACTTAAACTTTTAGGTGAGATGATTCCTTAATACTGCATAAAATGCAACGACCTTAGAAAAATTTGTTAATAAAAATCATAGCATTCTTATATTGTGACTTCATTTGTTACTTCTTTTATGATTTTTTAAGCAATAAAAGGTTTAGATTATCTCTAGTCATTAGACTTTTTTTTCAAAAAAATATTAAAAATATAAATGAAATTTGTTTTTAATTTCAACAATAGCAATATATGTGTTTATACAAAACATATGTTGATGAGATCCTAAAAAATCCAAGTAGTTTAGAATTGGTTAATCTCTTAGATTTTTGTAATCTGATCCATTCTACTTAACTAAGATGGATGGCACATAGTGTCTAATGCTTAGTAAGCCAATATGACTCGTGATTGGTACCTACAAAAGGTTTTCTTTGACTCTTAGATTCTTAAATAAATACAGCTTTAGAGAAAATAAAATAATATTTTAGAGAGATAAACTCTAAAATTTATATGTTAAAATTATTGAGAATGATGAGATTACAAACCTTGAATTTAGTGGATTTATAAGGTATTTATAGTTCATGAATTTTGTTTTCTTACGAAGAGTTATTTTATCTAATGTAGCATTTCGAATGGTATTCTACTCAAAATAATATATATTAAAATATAAAAAAACTTACGTGAGTCGATGAAAAAAACTCTTTAATAAGTGTTGGGTCCGCGCACCATCTAGATTCAATTTTTTTGGGCCATTACCTCCCCAATTTTTTGTGATATTAATAGATAAAGATTTGTGAAAATAATTATTACCATGATAAGTTTATTAAAGTTATGTTTAATATTGTATTTTAAAAAAAATAAATTTTATTTTATTTTTATATTAAATTAAAATTTTTAATGTTTTTAGATTATTTTTATGTGGTAATATTAATAATATTTTTAAGAAAATAAAAAAATATTATTATTTTAATTTATTTTTAAATAATTTTTTTTTAAAAAAACAACCTTAACCATTACTTTCATAATACTAGAAAAGGGGTATAAAAGTCCGATTAATATACAGGAGAGTACATGTATATAGGTAAGCAAAATATTTGAAGAAATTTCTAAATATATAGAGAAACCTATACTTCAATAAAAGTTAGATATAAAAGACTTGTACTTGTAAAAGTTTTTCTATGATCATAACCAGTCTTATAAAGCTCATAAAAACGGGATCAAGAAACCCAGAAAGCAGAGGCACGCACCCAATAAAAGGGTCTGTAATTTTCGCTCTGATTTATTCTTCTTTCATTTTATTTTTCATGTCTCTTACAATTTTGATGCATTAATGTTAATATTCACTCTTTTATTTTTGTGCACATATAGATGGATCCTAAGTTTTTGAGGAACCAGAGGTACGCGAGGAAGCATAACAAGAAGAATGGTGAATCTGCAACCGAAGAGTAGATGTTGAACCTCTTCTGGGCTCTTTCTAGTAATTTTTTCCTTAATTCTATATTTCTCCTTTGTTTTCACTCACAAGACAGCAATATTCGTTTGGTTTTAGTCTGATTTTATATCTCAAGAATTAGAAAGATGATTTTTGGAGGTGTAGGGCTAATTGTTTGGTTATTATGGAATTATGAACTATTTTTGGAGGTTTAAATGCATAAATGTGGCTTGCACTCCTGAAATTTATGTGATGGATGCTTTGCTATAATTTTCAATGATATCTTGTCTTTGTGGGATACGTTTTCTGTGGTGTAACTTTGGGAGTTAACTGGCTTGATTATCTGGGAGTGATTCTTGTTTTTTTGCGTGCCTCTCCTTGTTGAATTTATTGAAGTTTTCAGATACAAGGGAACATTTTATATGATTGCTATTGGCTTGTGCCGTGTATTGTTGGTACTAAGCCTTGTTTTCTCGGATTTATGTTAGCAAAGGTGAAATTGTAAATTGTGTGTGGATCTTTATTGCTTTCACTATTGCTGAGGACAGGTTTCAGGACAGTTTCATTTATGCATTGATTAGTTAAAATAATTGAGACTAGGCCAATTTTAACTCAGTGCGATGAATATCAGAGCATTAGCAGCCTTCAACAGTTATATAACCACAATAGAAAGTCGTTGTTTATCAATCAATAAGCTGCTATCATTTAATCATCACAATTTTCTGGTCTGGGTATCCTTGTTTTTCGAACAATCTGGTTATCGTTGCTGCTCAGTCAAGAGGTGAAAGTTTGATAAGCACTTTTACTCCAGTTAGGGGGTGGTCGTTTTAGCTTATTTATTTGATTTGGTAACTGAAAAGGTAGGAAACAAAGAAATTCTGTAGTTTGTTACTTGTCAATTGAGCAATTTCTTTTCATTTAAGAAGAGCATTTTGTCAGATATGGCCAGTATTTCTTGGGAAGGCTTTCTTTCGGAAAGTGCCAGAAGGTTAAAAGGATTACTCAAGCAAACTGTTTATTGGAATATACCAAGCTTTGACCATTAGTTTGAAAAGGAAAGCTGTGGCAGGGTCTATCTATATTCTGAAGGCGACTGTTATGGACAGATTTTAATCGAGTTTTTTCTTGTTATCCACTGGAATTGAGGAATTTTATTTATTTATTTTTAATCATTGTGGTTAAGTGGTTGATTTTAGCATCTATGAGTTGTTGAAATTTGGAAAGTTCAGAAGAAGTTGAACGGTAATCATGAAGGTTCAAGGAACCAATTGTCATGGATTTTCCTGTTATCAATGAGGTTTGAGATTAGTTTTAGAATTTTCTTGATATTGTGGTTAGTGGTTGATTTCTGCATCTTTGGATTGTTGTAATTCAAAACCAAACTTATGTTGATTGTGCATCTCAGATTTTTGACCTATTGGTAACCATCATGTCTTGCCACCCCCGAGGGATTATGGAGATAGTGTTATCTTATCATAATCACTAATGTAGGGCCTGGTTTTGGCATCCTCCTGCTTTTTGAACGGATAGAACTGATGATAGCAAGTCTTTTAACACCCATTATAGATCCCTTGACACGGGGATTACCTTTTTATGTAAGCTCATGTCCTAAAAGTTTGGACTGTTTAAGGTGACTAGGATCATGTGTAGCTTCCCATCTGGAATTTCTCAAATATGTTGGAAGTGCGCAAAATAACTAGGGAAGGCCAAAAAGTTCATTGTGGCACCTCTTGCGCATGAAGCTTGAAGAGTTCGAGGACAAAGCTGTCCATATTAGTAGTAATCACCTTTCTGGTCAAGTATTGTGTTTCTGGTGAGGTGCTATAGATTGGTGCATTAAGGAGCATTCGGGAATGTGTTTGGAAGTGTGACCAGTTTGGTTTGTCAGTTGAGCTTCCCTTCTTGGCATCGATCATCATGGATTTTGGATAGAATTGATTGTTTTTTCATTTCAGAATAGAAATTTTCTGGTGCTTTTTCTGTGAGGTTATATTGTCTGTGGTAAATGATTTCTGCTGGCGATTTTATAGCATGCTCACACGAAGCATATATTTAAGGTTTCTACAGACAGTAACACTAGCCCTGTCCCAATTTAGCGAACCCATAGTAAATGCTGCTACTTAATGGAATAGCTTCTGAATTGTGATTCCAGTATTTAGGCGCAGCAAACAAAACTTTTTTTTTTACTATTAACAGATTTTAAGTACATAAAATGATGCAAGCAAACCCTAAGCTGATCCTACTGTAAATTTATCGTTTCCAAGAGTCTTCTTCCCCTTCTTTGGTGCTAATACACACACTATTCTAGCTTTTCTGGAAGAAAGTTAGAATTCGTCATCATGATTTAGGGAAGAGTTGGATGGGAGATGTAGTCATTCGTCACGAGGGTGCTTCACGATCACAACTGGGCACTTGACACGCTTGGCACAATTTTCACTCACACTTCCGAGAAGAGCCCTGTAACAATGAGTTCGAGGAGGATCAGGCCATGATGTCCATAGAAAGTGAATAAATAATCTGTTCGATTTAGCTGGCACTGAATCTCTTACCTCTTCAAGAAACCATAGCCATGGCTTCCCATGACCAAAGTGTCCGGTCTGAGTTTCTCCACTGTATTGCAGATCACATCCTGTGCCTCTCCACTCCCAATCACTCTTTCCACGTTGACCTGCACAGAGATTCCTTCATCAAGCAGACATAAAGGGTAGGAAGAAAACAGACGAACTTACAAGAGGAGAAGGCCTGGCTTACATTTTTGTTGAAATTCCTGAAGACGGCTTCTGCTCGTTGCATCACTTTGTTCGCCAAGTCGGCACCGTATTTTTCCATGGCAACAATCACATCGGCCGAAAATATGTGCGCTATATAATCAGATAAGTTTCCTTCAGGGGTTAGTATGGATTCTAGTTGAGCAAGAACACAAGAGGGTGATATAAAAGAGCAAGAAAGTAATGGAAACCTGAGATGTCCAACGAAGAGTAGATGATCGGCGGCGGCTTAACATAGAGGAGGACTAGCGTGGTGGTGGAATTGTGAGAAATAATGTTGCTGAGACACCATGAAAGTGCATCCATGCTCTCCTCACTCTCGTCCACCGCCACCACTATCTTGTGCTTGTTGTCGACGCTCGCTCCTTCCATTGTAAATAAACTTTGATAATCTGGTTTCCTTACTCCTACCCGATTTATGAAGCTTATAAATACAGCTCGAGGAAAAATATTGACCTCAAAGATGGTGATATCAAAACAAGCCTCACCCGTAGTATTATTTATAGGCAGTATATGCAGTCCTGGATTTGATCTGCTGGTTTTGCGTTCAGTGGGCTGTGTGTTTAGATTAATTGAACGCTGCTTTTGAAATGAAAAAGACTACCCACTTGTAGTTTAATACTTAGGGTTTATTTTTCTTGTTCGTTTGAAAATACTTAAATATATATGTATGTATTTTTTTAAAAAAACTATTTTTACATAAAAAACATATGGAAATACTTAAAAGATTCTTAATATTTTTCAAAAACACAAAAACAAGTTTATTTTTAAGTTTGCACAGTAAAACTCAGCTGATACGTTGTTTTATTAAAAGAATTAAACGAGGTATTGGACTGACTCAATCTTAAATTAGGTCTAATAATCATGAAAGTGACAAAAAAAACAATTCTATTCTTTTTTTAAAAGATAAATCGAGGATAATAGAGCCTCGGCACACCAAAAACATCGCAGTCATAAGCTTATCCAATTAATCCACTGATCAGGGAGATATATCTGATTAAGTGTTTGTTTTTTAAAGTGTTTTTTATTTAAATATGTATCAAAATAATATTTTTTTATTTTTTAAAAAAATATTTTTAATATTAACACATAAAAATAATTTAAAAATATTAAAAATTTAAAAATATTACAAGTTGACATGCATGCTTGGAGCTTGGTATGCTCGCTCATGGAGGCTCATTTTTCTAGCAAATCCCACGAAAGATTCCCTTGCGCTCCCATTGGGGACTTCAGTCCAAATTTTGTTGCGATAGCGTCAGAAAGCTGGAGGCCACCTGGCATCATGCGGGCTTGCTTGCCCTAAAACCAGTTCTCTATTTAATTGATTAAAAGCTTAATCATAATTTTAAAAAATAAACTATATGATTTTAAAATAACAAGAGAGTGGGATTAATCAATATTTAAATAATTAAAAAAAACTGAAGAAAATGAAATTGAATAAAAAAAACTTACATGAAAACTAAAACTAAAACTAAAAAAAATGTTATTTCAATAAAAATAATTTAGAAAAAAAAATTAATGTTTTTTTCAAAACTGCTTTTAAATCGCACTACCATACAAGCCTTAGATTTTACACTGGTGCTGGGTTATAATTTTTAAAGCTAAATTTTATTTACTTATATATGATTAAAATAAATAATTTTAGGAGTTTGAAAGATTTAAATAATACAAGAAACAAAATATTTCTTAATTCAAAAACTCATTTTTTATTTATATTTGTTTTCCAAGGAAAAAAATTATCTTCTTTATTAATAAGGTTGTTTTCTCTTAATATAAATCATAGATGATTAAAATAAATATTCATGAGAATCTCAGCAACTTAAATAATGGAGTGAAAATTTTAACTGCCGAGGCAAAACTCTCAGTCATTTCCTTACCAACCTATATTTTTCTCCATGAAAACACAGTTTTCTAGGAGCATTGTTTTAAGCAAAAACTCACATAATATAAAAATAAATTTCAAATAAAAAACAATGACTTCATAATTTGTATATGTGTATATATATATAAATAAAAAACAATGACTTCATAATTTGTATATGTGTGTATGTGTATATATATATATATATAAAATAAAAGAATAATTAATTCATCAAAATTATATAAAAATTAACATTCCAAAGAATATTTAACTCCTATTGAATATTAATATGCATTCTGTTTTTGCATATTATGCCCATTTAAGTTTGTTAATAAAGTTGTCGCAAATATAAAAATAAAAAGTCTAATCTCATTTAAAAATATGACATAATCAAATAATTTATTAAATAGCATTATAATTATTAATTTCAATAAAAACTTATTTAAAATAATAAAAAAAAAGTCCAGGCTTAAGCTCCTATCCTAAAAGGGAATGGGAAAAAATAATGCTTCATATGCTTAATGTAAGAAAATAATACTTAATGTAAGAAAATATATGCACTTGAGGCCGTGACCTAGTAGGAGAAAAGACTTGTTCCTTTCCTTTGCGCCTGGATTAGATCTTCTTTATATATATCTGTCACCCCTACGATATCTTATTTGTTCACTTGGCTTGCAAGATGTTTAGTGGATCTGAGAATTAGTTGTGGTGCACGTAAGCTGGCTTGGACATCCAAATTATAAAAAAATAAAATAATAATAATAATAACTATACAACAAATGACATGTTATCTGCTGAAACAGACTTGGAAAATCGGCCTAAATCTCAATTTTGAACAAAAATACCTTTAAGATATCATGAAAACCTAAACTACCCCATTCCAAAACCCTAAACACTCGAAAACTTTAAAATCATACAGCTCCAAAAAAAGCTTTATGAGCTTCGATCAAGATCTGAGGCTGTTTTTCCATTGTTGCTATCATCCGATCACGTAATTCGTTTATATGATTTTGAGTTTTATGTATGACATTACTAAATATTATTTTAATATATTTTTAAATAAAAATTATTTTCAACCGCAAATACATATCCAAACAGAAATTATATCTATGTGGGTGAATGCTCGAATCACTTAGATCATGTTCTCTTCTTGGAATTTCCAAACTATCACTGCCTCTGTTAGAGAATAATATAAATCATATTATGGGGTCTTACTTACAAGCTTAAGCTTTTAGGTGAGATGGTTCCTTAACATGGTATCAGAGCCTTGTTGACCCAGCGGTCACGAGTTCGAATCTCACCACCCCCATTCTATTTGATAAAAAACCAAGCACAAGGTGATGTGGGCCTGTGCAAGTTTCAAGCCCAAAGGGCTTTCACTTGAGGGGGTGTGTTAAAAAATAATATAAATCATATTATGGGACCTTACTTACAATCTTAAGCTTTTAGGTGAGATGGTTCCTTAACAGCCTCAATCACTCAAGATTGCACTCCATTACTAGTTGACATATCCATGACAGCTCCAAAAAAAAAAACAGAGACTAAAGGCTTGAAAATGACAAAAAGTAATCTTAGTTGATGACAAAAGGAGTCTTAGTTGATGGACAAGGAGCACACAGCTGTGATATTTTATTTGGTGGTGTAAAACCTACCTTTCATATTAGGAGGAAGTATGCAAATAAAGGGGACTTGTAGTTTTGTTTGGAAATACAAATTTTATTTTAAAAAAAATATATATTAAAATAATATCAAGATAATATGAAAACGCAAAAGAGGAATTTCATTACGCGAAAACAAAAATGTATTACTAGAAATAAAACACATATTTTATTTTCATTCAATATTTATATATAAAAAATCTATACGCATATATATATATATATATATTCATGAAATAACCTCTAATATTATATAAAAATCTCTTATTATTATATGACTTTAAAATACAATTGAAATTATTTTATTAAAAAGTAATTTAATTTTAAGATATTAAATAAAAAATTGGAGAATAATCTAGAGAGTCAAGGATAACCGCGCCAAGACTTGAAAGAATGATTCATGCATAACTGAGCTGACAAGGTTAAGTCGTGCACTTGAGATTTAAAAAATAAGTAAATAATATATCATTTGCATGAGTAGACGACAACATGTCACTCAATGCAATATTTTTAGCCGTCTTTGACAAATAAAAAATAGAAAGCCTCAATTTATCTATATTACAATTTATTTTCATTTAGAAACATAAAAAAACCACGTTATAGAAATCTTTAAAAATTTATTTTCAACCACAAACATATTATAATTAGCACAAAAATTCAAAATCATCTCAAACACTTTTTTGAATTTCAATCTATTTTGTTTTACATGAATTAAAGCCTAAATTACCTTTATTAAGCTTATTTTTAAAAAAAACATTTGATTAACACCAAAAATTATGAATTAAGCCTAAATTACCTTATATGGTCCTTAACTTTAGAGTCCATAAAATTAATTGAGGTACACGCAAACTAAATCAAATAACTATGTTAATAAAAAATTTGTTTTGTAGATGTGACTGTGCTACATAGGAAATACAATTACTTTTTTGTTTTTTTAATAATTTAGTTGTAATAAGGGTAGTTTTGGAATTTGAAGTCCAATTCGTTCTTTAAAGTCGAGTTAGTCCAAGAAAACAGAGGGAAAAAACATGAAGTTTCGAAAAACAGAGAGGAAACAGAGATAATATTTTTTTTCTTTTTAAAAGAAAAAAAATAAAAAGGAAGGAAATAAAGGGAAAACTACACCAAAATGGGAGATGCTGTATTGCTCGTGGATGATTTGCAAACTAGTAGTGCAATACCATGCTGTAGAATCTGCCATGAAGCAGAATTTGAAAGCTGTAAAAGCTTGGAAGCTCCCTGTGCTTGCTCTGGAACTGTTAAGGTAAACTAACAAAATCAAGACACCTCACGTTCTTCATCTTCTGTTCATGTTTTTTTTCTTTTGGTCTCTGTTTCAGTTTGCACATAGAGACTGCATACAGAGATGGTGTAAGGAGAAGGGAAACACAAATTGTGAGATTTGTCTCCAGGTCTGAAAATTGCACGATTTATGTATTAAAAGTTTGTCTTTCTTGTTTGTTTTCGTTTCATGGTTTGTCTTATTGTTTCATTTTTCTTGTTAGCTGGGTTGCAGATTCTTTTGATTTTATGAATCATGTATCTGTTCTTTGTTTTTCTTGGAATTGGGATCATTTTCATTTAATCTGTTTTTCAAACTTTGAAAGCATCAGCTTCGGTTTTCTTTGAATTTCCGAGCCTGCAATCTTGTCTTTATCAATTCTTTTAATGCATGTTATTACGCCGGCCTATTTCTATCGGCATCACAATAGTTGTTAAGAAATCGTCTCACCTAAAATCTCAACCTGTTAAGGTGAGGTGAGGTCCATAATATGATTTATATTATTCTCTAACACACCTCCTCAAATGAAAACCCTTTGAGCTTGAAACTTGCACACAGGTCCATTCTACTTGTGTTTGATTTTTATCAAATAGAATAGGGGTGGTGAGATTCGAACTCGTGACCGCTGGTTCAACAAGGCTCTGATACCATGTTAAGGAACCATCTCACCTAAAAACTCAAACTGTTAGGTGAGGCTCCATAATATGATTTATATTATTCTCTAACAGTAGGTTTTCTAATTATAGCCCATGAACACTGAACTTTCTGAATTAGAAGGAAAAAGTAAAGCTTTCTATGATTATTTTTTTATGAAATTCGTAATTTGATCTTAAATGGGTTTAGTCTTCTCAATTTCAAAGATGTATCAGATAATTAAATATATTAAAGTTTTGATTTGATTTTTCAGAATTATGAACCTGGATACACAGCACCTTCAAAAAAGTGTGAACTGATTGAGGCAATGGCTATAAGGTACCTTCATATTTCCCTTCATTATTTTTTGTTAATTAAAGTAAAAAAGATGTATCAGATAATTAAAAAAATTGCTTTATTTTTTTAGTTTTAAAATTATTTTGGCATACAAATATCAGAAATAAATTTTAAAAAACAACCACTGTTACAGTATTTTATTTATTTGCAAACTCCATCCCAATATAAAACACACCAAGGAAATTGAAAGGTAGCTTTTACACACCACCAAGAAAATATTACAGCTGTGTGCTCCTTGTCCATCAACTAAGACTCCTTTTTGTCATTTTCAAGCCTCTAGTCTCTGGTTTTTTTTTTTTTTTTTTGGAGCTGTCATGCAAACTAGTAATGGAGTACAATTATGAATGATTGTGGCAGAGATAGTTTGGAAAA
The DNA here is from genome assembly GCA_009078335.1 of Salix brachista. Taxonomy (NCBI): domain Eukaryota; kingdom Viridiplantae; phylum Streptophyta; class Magnoliopsida; order Malpighiales; family Salicaceae; genus Salix; species Salix brachista. The sequence continues at coordinate 15,781,824 of CM018573.1, forward strand.
TCCAAGAAGAGAACATGATCTGGAAAACCAAGAAATAGAAGAATCCACATCTGAAAGAGCAACAGCTGACACTCATTCTTCTGGCTTCCGGTATTTGGCTATAACAGTAGGTTCTTGTTCATTACACGATGCTTGGAAGTACATTTATTAATTCATGATATTAATGCTTAGTTTAAGAAGATTATGATAAAAAAAAAAAAAAAAATTGTTGGTTTAGCTATGACCTGGTGTAATGGGGTACTCCGGTTGACCGAGTGACTTGGACGGGATCTTTGAAAACATTTAAGAATTCGGTGGATTTGCTTAGCTAAGTTACTGATTCAAGGAGTCAAATTGAAGGTGAAGAACAATTGCGTAGGAGCAATTATGTTTGAAAATGGCAGAAATCTTGAATGCCATTTAATCTACCCGCCAAGAGGCCATTTTTCCCCTTTTGTTGCTGTCCCGAAAGCGATGCATGACTCTGTTTCATTCATTCATTTGTTTTTAAGTAAATTAATTGATGAATAAACAAATAAAAAGCTCGAGTTTATTGATGGACTCTGTTCCTTCATGTTTTTTTCTGCAGATCACAGCCCTTATGCTTTCGAGACATCTTTTCGCTGCAATCACCGTTGGAACAGAAGACTACCCTTTTACACTTGCTACTGTAAGAATCTGATTCCCTCATTATAGCTGTTCACAGCTCAACCTGCCTGTATCCTTTTCCAAATTGAATCAGTCTATTTTTTTTCATTTTCTTAATTCTCTTCCTGATGAGTTTGCAGATACTTGTCTTAAGAGCTTGTGGAATTCTCTTCCCATTGTACGTTGTTTTCCGAACATTTGCAGCAATTCACGAAAGCATTCGGTGTCGATATCTGGTGAGCACCCTCTAATCACGCTGGTCACAGTAAATTGGATAACAAATGGACGAAATTCCTGATAAATTTGGAAGGGCGATGATTATAAACCTTGTATTTGCAATTTGAAGCAAACAAATTTATTCCTGTAAACATTAATGACTATGGAAGATACGACACCGAGAGCTCAAATTCCAATTCTTTTATGCGATCTAACAAGAACATTCCAATTCTTCTTTGCTCAACAGGGTTCTGATGATGACGATGAAGATGATCACAACTCAGATGAGGATCAAGATGAGCACCAGCATTTAGTATAGGGATGCTCCTCATAAATATTATGAGTGTTTCTGCATGTGAGCATTTCATCAATGCTCGTCGTGTCACTATTCTTCCCCATTTTGAGGGTAGAGGCGATTATTTATTTTTATTTTTTTTATTTTCACACGAATTGAGGTTTTAGAAATCTGTCACATTCAAGGCTAATGTGAAATTTCACATTAGTAAAACCCCACCCACCAATGCCACCCCATGGCTAAAAAGTTGAAACAAGCCGGTCAGTGGGGTTGAACCACCAGACTGACTAATATGCTTTCACTTTCATAACGTACAAATTCTTACATTATTTATATGGGCATGGCCAACAACCTCTGCCTTGGTTGGCTGAACCCACCTCTTTGACATTACAACAACCATCTTAAATGGGAGCACTATACCTTATCTTTTCAATATTCCATCACCAGTATCTTTTCAATTTCAATTCGAATTGTAATATAATATTGGTATTGTAATTATAACTATAAAAAAAAACAGTAATAAAGATAGATAATTGATTGTTTTTATTATTGTAACTTCTTGTCCAATTTACCTTTTCTCATCGGGTTGAAATTGGTTTTAGTTTCAGTTCCTTTCAATGAAGGTCTAACTCTCTCCAAATAGTTAGGATTCTCCCTATTTACACCCTAATGATTATAAATAAATGTGTGATTCTATCAGATCATTCAAAATCCGTAACATTCTCTACCAGCCACAAAGATCATGTAAACATAAACCATTGCTATATACAGAGTATGGTCTAATCCAGTAACATTCCTCCTCAAATTGATGTTGGTCGATCAAGAAACATCGCTGTGTAATTTATGAATTTGTGGTCGTGGTAGAAGAGAGCTTTCATAAAAATATCAGCGGTGAAAATATGAAAAAGAATAATCTATTGATAAGTAAATGCGTCATTAATGGAATGATAATTCACCTTAACATGTCTGCAATGCTCATGAAAAACTCGATTGACAATAATTTGAATATGTGTGGTGTTATTAATATAAAAAAGAGTAGGAATAAGTTGCATAACACTTAGTTCACCTAGTGACCCACGAAGCCATGTAACAGGCTGATGACATGACTCTATATTCAGACTGATAGATGACTTTGAGAGATGATGTAGATCTGTCCAAGGCACGTGTGTGTTTATCCTACTTTCAGAGTAGTGTTGGTGTATAACAATTCTCCATGCAAATTGCATTGAGTAGTAATATTTGCTGATTTTATGCTATTTTTCCTGCAACCACCACTGCATTTACGTGCTAACCTGGTTAAAAGAGTGGAGCATATAAGTGGATGGGCCAAAGCAAGCCTAATCAAAATTCAGAAGATGGAGCTAAACACAGGGTTCAGCAAGGTGATCGCTCTGGTGGTGGTGCTGGTGTTTTTGAGGAAAACGACAGCGTTCTCGGGAGAGTACGATAAGAAGTGCTATGATAGTTGTTTCAGAAGCTGTGTCGATCAGGGGAATATACCGTGGCAGTGCTCGTCTCATTGCATGGACGCGTGCACCAGCAAGTTTGAAGTTATTCGCGACTGCCATGCTGGCTGTTTGCTTCAAAATTGCAACAAAATCATGGACGGTAACACTTCACCCCTTCTCCTGCCTCTGCCTAATTGTAAAAAGACTTGTCGTCTAGTCCAGGCAGGTCCATAAGAACAAAAAAACCGGTTTTTTCTTTAACCAAAATGATATTGTTTTGAATTGTAAGAAAATAATAAAAAATAAAAGCTAAATTTTAGGTTGACTTAGATTGATACTCGCTTCTAACTATGCTTGAATCCCATAGTGAATTTAGATCAAGCACAAGGAAAAAAATATGAAGCAACAAGCTGATAACTTGAGATCTTTTCCAAATTTATCTACTAATTATAAGTCTTGATAGAGATGTCCTCAACGATTAAAGAATGGCAAAATAAATTATTTCTATGAAAATACCATACAGATCAGCTATAATAATGGTTTTTTTCAAGGGTAAAAGAGTAATTATACTATTATAATCCACAACAAATCACACTTAATGTCTATTTGGTAGTGTGATTGAGGTTACTTTTAAAAGTATTTTTCATTCAGAAATGCATTAAAATAATATTTTTATATATTTTTTAAATTATTTCTGATATCAGCACATGAATATGATCTAAAAACACCAATTTTTTTTTATTTTAAAGTCAAAAATAAAAATAATTCAATTTTTTTCAAAAACATTTTTAAAATGCAGTGCCAAATATCGCCTTAATATATTAGATTTTCTTTTAATGCATAAATAGTTATGAAATTATATTCATATATAACGTGTTTTTGATGAACAGATGAGGTGAAAAGGCATATTTGTTTGAAGGAGTGCTCAAACACTCACTGCAACCCTAAACACTTCAAGTCTCCGTAGCATTGCTCTTTCATACTTGGAGCAATATATCTGCGAGTAATAAAGAATCAAATGGTCGAGGGATGAATCATCCTTGTCGAATAAATCGATGGTTGTAGCATCAAATTTGCGTATGCACCACCATGTTAATGATTGTACAACTTTAAGTTTATATATTTCAACTTTTCCAATCAATGTTTTTTCACAACCACTAATGTCACACCAAACAACTTCAGGAGGATGAGATGGATTCAATCATTCATCCATTTTAAATTCGGAGTATAGATTTCCATGTAAATAAGAAAAAGAACGGACCTAGCTGAGTCGTGTGAAAATTTATTTTCATTGAAAATTGTTAAACAACCATCTCAATTAAAAATTTAAGTTGTTAGATGAGATTCCAAGATATAATTTATATTATTCTTCAACATATGCCTTTAAATGAAAACTCTTTGAGCTTAAAACTTGCACATGCTTACACTATCTTGTACTTGATTTATATCAGATAGAATAAAAATGATGAGATTCAAACTCATGACAACAATCAACAAGAATTTAATATCATGTCAAAAAGTCATCTCGTCTAAAAACTTAAATTCTTAGATGAAATTTTAAGAAACTAGTTGAATAATTATAAAATGTTATGATCTATTGAATTTAACATTATTTTTTAACAATATTCTTTTATTATCTATTTAATTTTAATTAGGTGTTCAAGAGTAAATTCCAAAGAAGAAGAAGAACGAAAAAAAGTAGTCCTTTGAGTGTTTTATAGGATAAAAATACCATAACATAACGGTGTCAGTTAACTAGTTGAACTAATTGAGATGGTAACGGGCCTGTCTCCCCTTATAAAATCGCATTTGCATCACTATTTAAACCCCAGAGCTGCACGAAATTGACGGCCAGATTATGATAAATAATCAAAGCCATTTCCAGTTCACTTCTGTGAACTCATAAATGAACCGATTAATTATTTTGATGCATCATAATTAGACAAAAATATTGACTTGTTTGAATTGAAGCGTGGAAACTATTTATGCCCTACCAAAATATATATATATATATATATATATATGGAAATAATAGCAAGGTGTTTTATACACTGTGAAGGTTACATGATTCCCTATGCTCATCATACCTTTCCGAATTGTGCTCGGCAACAATGCAGCCAAAGTAGCAACACTGCAGTAATCAGATCATGACCATTTCAAGAGTAAGAACAAGGAAGTTTGCAAGGTCATTATCAGGAAATAAAGAAGCATCTACCATCCTTTTCATATCATCTTACCACCAAAATACGCTGGTGGATGCCTGTGAAGCTTCTGTGACTTGATTATTCCATCAGAAATACACCTGACAGTTCCTGACGACTCAAACATTCTAACCACCAGCTCGACCCTCCTCTAATTACGGAGAAATCGGAGTCTGTTCCTTCTATTTTGCCAACTTTACTTGAATTAATTTATCCAAGATAAAAGGCTCCAAAGGAATTGGATCAAGGCAGCGTTCTGAAGCACCAACAATCACCTGTTCCATCAGAAAATCTAAGCATATTATTTATTGCTAAAAAGTTTCAAAGCTAACCACAAACATCATATGCTCTGAAAACTCAGAGAATAATGAGTAAAGGGAAGGGATCCCACCCCCATCCTCTTTCCAATATAACACATTCTCATATAGAAGGCAGAGGAAAACAACAAACAAATAAGAAATCCAGCAGACAATTTCCAGGAACTTCAAAATTGAGTCAAGCTATTCCTTGATTTACCTCGTCAAGCAAGAAGTCAACAGCAGCTTCATCTTCAACAATTTCCTTTAGAGCAGCCCTAAGAAACTGAACATCCAATTGAATTTGCTGAAATCCACTCCGGTTGAAAGTCTGGAGTCGAACAAATTCTTGCAAACTCTTAAGACAAAGTTTTACAACAGTAGTTACAACAGATTCCTGCAAATTGCAAGCAGAATCAGTCCATGTTACTTCGTGGTCCATACTAGTAATTCCTGCCCCAATAAAGTAACAAAATTACAAGGATGGTCTTATACCTGAGTATATTCAGTTTTTGTAAGAATCTCAACTTTTTGCTTGAACAATTTCGCTAGGTGTTTTTCAAGAAGTTGACTCCTGGCCCGATGGGTGTTTGACCGACTCATTTTGTCATCCCGTAATGAATTGCTGAGGGAGGAAGCAGAGCTTCCATTGCTTTCCGAGCGACGATGCTTGCGAAGTACTCCATGAGGTAGGATCTGCTTTGCCTCTGATTCAACTGCTTCCAACTAGCAAGGACAAAATAAAAGTAAGTCTTCTACTTTCCTTTTTCCCAATAAATAGGTGAGAGTCCACACACAACAAATCTACAAGTTGTCACGACTGAAATTTGTAGGAATGTCGAATTAAATAAATTTGGCATATCCTAACACAACCCCCAAATATCACCCAAGATAATAACCATGAAAAATCAATGAAGTAACAAACCTCTTGAAGGAATAAATCAACAAACATATGAACTTCTCTTGGCTCCTTGTGCTGTGAAAAAATAAGAAATGTTAGGCACATATCAAACTAATCCACGCTAAAATATACTTCTAATTTCATGTATCATACTGACCTTAAACCAATTTGGAGTTGTAAACCTCTTCCTCAGGAGAATCGATATTCTTTGAGTTCTCATATTTATATACTGAATAGAGTAACAAAATGACAATATGTTATTTGGAACAGATAGTAAAACTGATGTCGGGTTAGTGAAAAATATCCCTCAAATCAATTAATTTTGCATTGTATTTGAGGACTCAATCTGTGATACCAAATGATATATAATAGCAAATTTATCAATGAGTGTCTATGACACCCACGCCCAGGGGTGAATTGCCTATTTTTTTGTACAGGGTTGTTTTAGAAAGGGCAAAACGAGGAAGAGGTAAGTTTTTCCATTTTCAAGGGATGTGAATTTTATTTTGGGAGAGATCACGCTCCCACTTCTCCAAAGCATAATCAGGCAAAATTCAAAACCAGAAAGATTCAGTGCCTGATGCTGTGATGGGACCAGTTGTGAGTGAGGGGAAAGTTTTCAGCTATCCTCCAACAGACAGGTGTTTTGGGAGTGGGTAGTGTGGATTATAGCTATGAAGTAAATAAATTTATATGAATTTTAGAGCAATGAAGTAGTGATAGTGCCATGAACATCCAAAAATTCACCACCACTGTGAAATTTTTGAGCAGTCACATAAAATAGGCACTTTGTACATTCCTTGAAGAATTAAAAGTTCTGAAGAGAGATTTAATTCGTACATGCTGTAGAAGCATTTCACCAGCTGAATGAAAAGTTCGACAAATTTCACCAGGCACAAATGCTGGCCCATTTTCATGAGTCCCACTGCCGCCGCCACCAGAGAAATAAGCAGCTATTTCCTGGCAATTGGAACATATAACTTTATGTTAAGCCACAGAGAATATAAAATGCCAAATTATGATATTTTACCTCTTAAAAGAAAATGAAATAAAGCTGTTGAGTGGCTCCTTGCCTCAGTAATTCTAGAGATGGCAGTTTGTTCAATAAAAACAGACAGTTGAGCCAGCACCAGGACAAGACCAGGAACTACTTTCTCAACCTGCATACCCCCTGTGGAATTTTCATCTTGAATGGTTGATTTATTTTTCCCTGAAAGCAAGAGGAACTGATCATGAAGTGCCCTGAAGAAATCTTGAAACCCTTCTTGAACCCAATCAACAATCAAGTCACTCAGTTGAAGCCCTCCCAGGTTTTCCTCAAGAAGTTGGCGGAAGTCCTGCAATGAACGAGTCAAGAGATCCAAAAAAGCTAGGTGAGGATGTGTGCAACTTACTTGACAGATAATGTGGTTGTCAGTGACTGAGGTGTCAAAGTACAAGGATCAAGGAAACACAAACAAATCATTAGAGAAAACAATACGATGCAATGTAAGACAACAGTATCACCTCCATCTGTTAAAAACGCACCGAAAAGCAAACAAAGAGAGTGACAGGAACAGAATCTAGTTAAATTTTCAAGAAACCTGTTAGAAATTTCAGCAGGATTTGTAAATTTGCATAGCTTCAGTGCAGTGCAAAAGTAAGACTTCAATCATTCATGGGTGTATTGTCTTTATGGAATTTTATTTATTACCAGTAAGACATTCACGCTCCCTTGAAGCACTGAGCTTTTGCCTAACTCCAGGAAAACCACCAGTGGATGCTCTTCCAATTTCTCCTTTGGTTTGATATAGACATTGGTTAGGGCATCTGCCAGTTCAGATGGAATTTGAATTGGATTGTTAAGGCTATCTAAAAATCAATAACAATATGAATTTTCCTGAGCATTTTGGTCAACAATTTTATGTTCACTGTCAAGCCATTGGGCGATACAGAGTTGCAAACTTGTGAGTTCACTGTCAAGCCATTGGGCAATACAGAGTTGCATTCTCAAAAAAAGGACAATTGCACCTCAGAAGTAAAGCTTTGTTGAAGCTGTAACAATACCTGATATATCATGCAGAAGATGAGAAAATGTACTTTTTATATATTGTTTGACAGCGATCCGGAAAGCCTGTGATGATGTAGGGTTTGATCAGTTATGAAATTCCACTTTCAAAATGAAAGATTTTCTTTTATTAAGTTCAGTCTGTCTGAAAAGAGGGAAATGGAGGTAGGGATCATTATTAAATCTAAGCGCAACTGAAATAAAAGGACAACCTTGGAAGAATAATCAGGGAGAAGAGCCTCATGCAACACTTTATCTATCAGGAGCACATCTTTCCATATAATTCCTGTATTTGGTAAAGCATTTCAATAAATCAGATGCAAAGCTTCCAAATAAGAAAGAATAAGCACAGTGATATTTAATTAATCAAAAGTCGTCCATGGGAAAACTTGACGGAATTCAGTAAGGACAGATGGGAACAAAGAATGTTGAAATGATTAGATGGGTGATAAAAACATTAAAGGAATGAAGCATTTTTTTTCACCGAATATAATAGTTTTATGATGACACTTATGTTAATTACCTAAAATTTATAAAATAAGGGGAATTTTCCAGTCTCATAGCATCCAACATAACAGGTTTCATCACATAGAAATATAGGCTACATTTAAAAGATGAAAGGAAGAAGGAAACTTACTTTTGCAGGTATAGGAGTTGTTAAAAACTTTAGCTTGTTATGCAAAACCCAAGCAAACCAAGCAATAGGACAGAATAGAAGGGACACAAAAATATAATGTGGTTTTGCAAAACCTTCTCCACAAAACTTCACTGTCAAAATTGGAGATTACACCCACTAATTAAACACCACAAACACATCACTACCCAAAACCTTGAATCTTCACCACACAACTACCAGGCCTCGCATAATTGTGTAAAACTACACGAGAAGGCAACCTTTTCACAAAACCCACCACAGCGCGCCTCAAGGAATTCTACTAATAAGATTTGTTGTTGCCACTACACACCATCAATATTGGAGGCACACATAAACTATCCATAACACTTTCTAATTATTCGAGCAATAAAGTCCTTGTTTCAATCAGATATACTTCAAGTTCAACTCTAATAAAAAAAAGTCCATTTTTCTACACAAAATATGTCCACAATTCCATTGGTCTAAGAACCACCAAGTACTAACTAGTTATTTGACTCACACTTCACCTCAAGTCGAATAAAAAAAAATGAATGACAACATTTTCTTTTTTGACATAAAAAATTTCAATCATAAATTCAAAAGTTTATGCATCGTTTAATTCAATACATCAAGAATTATTTGTGCAACCAAAACAGATTACCAAACTCAATTTCTAATTAACCAAATTAATCAGTCAAACTCTTGACTAGCATCATGGAATCAAGTTTAATATTATTATTTTTTTGAAATTATTTTTATTTAAAATAGACGCTCACAAAATGTATAACCAACTATATATTGAGATGTTTGTTTAAGACCACAATAAACCTAAAAATATCAAACCTCAAACCGAAATAAATTAAGCAAAAAAAAATTAATAAAGGTCCAAATGAAAATGGTCAAACTGGGAAAGAAAAAACAATTAAACAAACAAACAAACAAAAAACTAGGAACATAGGCCTAGAGCAGCCCACATGTTAAGACTTTTTAAATTTCTTCCTTTCTTTTTTCTTATGGGGTAGGTGACCTATCCTTTGCCCTGGAAGTTTTTGGAAAAAAAATAATAGATAAAGCATCACCAATTCTGCCCAGATTACAGCGACCAAATGTCATCAGGAAGTCAGGTTACAGGCTATACTCAAAAAAATCCATTGTCAACTATTTTTTTCACCAAAAATGCCTAAAAACACATCATACACCTTGAAAATCCTATTTATGATCTCAAACCTAAAAATTAGCCCAAAAACCAAAAACGTTTTTGAAGTCAAATCTACATCTCAAGCAAGGTTAAGGGCAAAACACATATAATATAAACTTCTCTTATTAAATGGAACTCAATGGCATCAAATTTGTCATTTTTCACGATTAGAATCAATGTCAACCAAGACCTTCTTTTTACCATCAAAATTTGGTCATTTTCTCTCTACTATCTCAAACTAGAGATCAAAAATAAAAAATGAATGTTTGGACTAAAACTTAATTTTTAAAATATAGGGGCCAAAAGTTTATAATTTGAAAAGTTTAAGGACCAAATTGGACTTTTCACCCTGATTTTGAAACAGCCACCCCTTTTATTCACCTTATTCACTTTGGTTCTTTGTCTTTAAATCTTGCCCCTTCCTCAATAAATTACTTTAATTGGTCATAAATTGAGCATATAAAGGTGAAATTGAAAAGAGAAAAAAAAAATGTGCATGACATGGTGAATAATGGTTTCACTATGCCTTATTATAGTTAATTTAGCTTAAATCAACTTACCAATTTAAGTCACGAGTCAACAAATCTCCACCTTAGCTTAAATTAGGACAAATCCTCATCTATTTTTAAATTGTATGTGTGAAGTATGCAACTCCACTCTTCTTCACCTACACTTGCTCATACCTTGCAAATTTCTTCGTACAAAAATCTTATTTACCACTATACATCAAAGCAAAACTAACTCTCTTCTAGAATGTAACCAAATACTATTTTTTGTAAACTTTATCAAGCACTTCATTGCATGCTCCACCATGAATTACACTTCCTATCAACTTATATAAATTATTATGCATAAGTTTCCTTTCATCACTACCAAAGGACAATGACCAACTTTCATGACTCCATCTTTAGATGAGCAGCTATAACCACATGAATCAAGTCACCCCAATGATACTAAATTACTTTCAAGTTTTGACAAGTGCTTAACTTCACCAACCATCTTCATTGTACCATCATGCATCTTAATTTTAACACTACCACTTCCGTCAACTTTAATCTCATTATCATCCACTGGCACTATATAATCTCCATCAAATTCTTCATAAGTATTAAACAATTCTTTCTTTTAAGAAATATGGAAGCAACATGCAATATCTAAAAATCCCTAAATTTTTCTAAACTTTCTTACCTTTACAAACCATGAGAAGATCACCACCATTACTCTTATTATCTACCATAGGAATCACAACATCTCCAAACTTCTTGCAACCTAGTTTCAACCCTTCTAGGCTGATTTTTGTTTCTTCACAATGGTACAAAATATAGCCTTTTCTATGAGAATCAAAGCATTTTTTATTAATGTAATCCACCTTGGGTATAGAATTTGACCTAGAGTTATTTTTATTATATCCACCACCTCATGTTGTATCCCTATTATGATGATCATAATTATGTTTTCAAAAGAACCTTCCATAACCAACATCCTATCACCACTAACATTATATTCTACTCCCAAAAACATATCATTTTCAAGTAAAATTGAAGTCACATCATTCAAACCTAACTTGTCCTTCCAACTAGTATCATTTACACTAACAGCTTGTATGACTTGTGCAAAGCTTAAGGCTTGTTCTTGATCTCAATCTTTTCGCTTGCATTAACTAACCACGCATCGACCTATAACATTCTAAGAAAAAGATTATGCACACTTATTCATTCATGCATTATCAAGTAGTAAAATTCAATTTAAAAAAAAATAATTTGTCAATGACTTTGAAACATAATACTCATTTTTCCCATGTCTCTAGGTGTCGACTCGCCTAGAATAACCACTAAAGCCAATTTCAATTGAATTTGACTTGATGCTCTCTTCTAAATTGAGTTCCAATTAGCATCCTCCAATTGTTTAGGGTTTAGTCTCTTCATGAGCAATATCAAGTCCTTGAGTTGTTAAAACATCATTCACTTTGCTTTGCCAAAGAACGGGAAGAAAAAAATCTCATCAAACGATTCCATCTCAAATTTTGTTAAACCGATTTGTGTCCTCGCCATCTTCAATTGTTTTGCACAAGACTTCAAACAACCTCGACCAGATTCTAATACAAGTGGTGCAAAACCCGAGCAATAACACAAAATAAAGGGAAAACAGAACATAATGTGGTTCAGCAAAGCCTCCTACACAAAACTTCACCACCAAAATTGCAGAATACACCCACTAATCAAACACTAAATAAATACTTCACTACCCAAAACCATGTTACATTTAAGTAATCTTCACTACATAACTATTAGGCCTTGCAAACTACTATTGAGTTAAACTACATGAGAAGGCAACCATTTCACAAAACCCATCTTGGCTCACACCAAAGATTGTACTATCAAGATTTGTGGTTGCCACTAAACACCATTGATATTAGAGGCGCACATAAACTAGCCAAAATACATTCTATTTATACTAGCAAATAAAGTCTTTATTTCATTTGGAAACATACTTCAAGCCCAAATTCAACAAGAAAAGTTTTTTTTTTCTTAAATAGAATACGTCAACACATTTTGTTCTTGTTTAGGACACTACACCATTACAATTACCAATCTAACCTAAACCAATTCACCAATCTAAGCCACATCTCAATACAGTTAGTTACCTGTTATCTTTAGGATGGGGAGAGACCATTTTATAGACCAAAATAAGGACAGCAAAAACAAATTATAAGAGTGGCTAAAGCAACCTCAAAGGCAATGCAAAAAACCAAGTAGAATAGCGAGTAAAAGTAATGTTGAGGAAGTGTCTCACAATTGTAGAGCACTATGAATAGACATGACTAAAAACATGTCCACGCAGCATCCATCAAGCAATTAAGCATCCATCAAGCAATTAAGGAAGTTTTTGATGCTTTGGTTTTCTTCTTCAAGACACCAAATGTGGCACCATAAGCACAGTGCTGAATTTGGTTTCATTCATGTCATAATTATAACAAATGACGCTGGAGAAAAATGTGATCCAAGCATTTGAACTTCCTTGATTTCTTAAAATTGAGTGTTCCAGCTTTTATTTTTCTGTGTATTTCAACACTCAATTGGTGATCAATCAAGCATCTAAATTAGTTATAATTTCTTAATGGAGTGTTTCAACTCTCAATTCTTTCTATGAAGTGAAAAATTTCAATTCTCAATTTGGTTTCAATCAAGTGCTGAATTGTATGCATGGCAAGTGTTTTACTAATTATCCCTGGCTTTGGAAGTGTCAAGTTATCACTTAATGACCAAATTATTTAATTTTTAACAAACATCGAATTTTAAAAACTGACTAATCACATTGGGATTGAAAAAAAATAACAATTGAAATACTTGGTTGAAAAATCAAGCAAGTCCATGCACTTGGAGTGTGTTTTTCTAGCAAACGATGCATGTCATAGGGAACCTGATGAAGAAACCATTCCAGAATTTTTAAAATGAAATGAAAATCTGGAAGGAAGAATTTTTAAAATAAAACGATGCATGTCTGCAAAAAGGTCATATTACCCTTTAGTTCCGTCATATATGGAAGGCTAAGCTTGCATGAGGGGGTGCCAAAAAACAAGATAGTTCAACCATTGTTATTGTTTAAGCAAAATAAAATCAACTACACATATTTCTAAAGCAACATAAACAAAGGACATAAAGAAGAAAAATACCCTGAAACTCATGCATAAAGCTGCCCCAAACACGTGCTAACGTGCAAATTGTACAGAGAAGTGACATGGTAGATGAATGGGAAATTAATCAAGGAAAATTTAAAGCAAAAAGGTAGACAATTTAGAGAAACATTTGTAGTCCAAAACATGATTGTCAAGAGAAACATTGATGAGAAATTCATAGTACTTACGAAGAACACCCAGAAAATTAGCAATGGGAATCCACTTCTTTATATAATCCGAAGTGATCTCAAAGTGCCTACAGAAATTGCAAAATCTTATTACTTAAGGAAACTATTGGATTTCAAATTCATGCTGGCCAAATATTGAAAAATATAAAAATATAAGTTGCTGTAACCAATTCAATGCCTTACTTGGTAATCAAGTCTTGAGAGAGTTTAATCAGTTGCTTTTCTGAGTCAGGAAATATTATTTGATAAGCTCGAACTGCTTCAGCAAACTCACTGACTAAGGCCTAAGATCAAATCATTCAAGATAAAGTTTATGTTAGTATGGGAACCAGTTGACAGCAGATGTAAAGATGGTACATGTAGCACTTACACCATGTGCAGAGCCAGGAACTGGCTCGGTATTATTTCCTTGCTCAGAAAGGTTACTAGATTCTACTGAAACAATGGCTATCACTTCATGCGTGAGCTGAAGGCCATCAAGAGATTGTTCTAACTTTTCAAATAGTTTTGCTTTTAAGCTGTCCACCTGCTAAGACAAAGGGTCATTTGTTATCATATGACACATTGCCCTCCCCAACAATTACATGATAAGAGATACACAATAGACATGCAAGTTCAAATAAATAAAATTCAGCATCTATCTGCAAGCACTAAATATAGCTTACAATTCATAGTTTAAAAAAAATGAAAAAATATAATTAAGAACTGCAGCCACATTAACATACTGGCTGACAAACAAACAATTTGAAGTGAAAAATGGAATGGATACACACCGGAAAATCCAGCTGTTTAAGAAGTACTGCAGCCTCAGCTCTTGCCTGTATGGATTCAGAATCTGAGAATAACTTTCCCTGAAAAGCAGATGAAACAAATCAAGCTCCACATCAGAGAAAACTTAACTTGAATAGCACATATCAATAGAAGTCAAGCCTCATAATTATGATTTCATTCTTTCAGAAAGTCTCTAACCTTATATTGGGAAGCCTAAGGAATATGCCCAAAGATATAAGAAGTGATAGAGATTTATGACACGGTGCAAAAACTTTTGCCAGAGGCTTACACTGCATACCCTTGTGTCCAGGAATCTCAATTTATTGCAATCCTAATGCTTTTCATGTTGTATGGTCTGATATCTGGTATCCAAGTATAGAGCTAGCATCAATTGAATCCAAATATTTTCACCAGGAGGAATTCAGCAATCAAACAAAAGTAACAGTGGGTGATGGATTACCCCTGTGGCCCAGAGACCATGAAAAAGAACAGTTGCGCGAACTTCAATTCAAACAAACCTAAGGTTAAGTCATCCCCCCCTCCCACCCCAAGAAAAAGGACAGATTCATGCAAGTAAATGACACCAATTGCTTTATGAAAAGCATGGATATTCAGATCATCACGAATTGAAATTTCCAATTGCAATCTTATATGGCCAAAGAAAATGCTGGAACAATAAGAGTGGAAGTAAACATCCGTGGCTACTCTATCCATATGCTTAATTGGGAAAGAAGAATATACCTGCAGATTTTTTATAATCATGGCCATAGCTTCTTCAGATGCTCGCTTACAATCCTGGAATGATGAGTCCCCATAGGCCTGGTGCATAAAAAATAAAATAAACAAAAAATTGAAGATCATGTAATAAAAACACAAAGGGAAAATGCCAAGAAAAACCAAGAAAAAATAAATGCTTGAACCAGCCATCAAAGGTCAAGGTTTAAAAGGACTGACCTTAAAAATTGGCATTGCTCCAATGTAGAACCTGACTGCATCAGCATATGCCTCTGATTTAATACACTTCCCAAGTCTAGAAGGTAGATCATATATGAACTGCTCTATTCAAGAGAGGAAGAAATTCATATGACTCACATATTGCCAAAAACATATGCATTCATTATGCAGTATAAGAAGATTCTATTAAATCCATTAAAAACTTAAACTAAATTAACAGGGGAGAAAAAAAAGAAAAAAGAAAGCTTGAACACCGAGAGCCAATGTTACTTTCAAAAAATAATTGTTGCAAACTGCATTATTGAGTTTTGAAACAAAAACGCTGCATGGACATGATAATTACTGTCAACGAACAAGAGACTAAAATGCAACCAGCTCGCAGTTCAACAACATTAATAGCTGCACATCAATTAAAAGTCAAATAGCAGATCAAAAACAAGATTGACTAAACAAAATTGACGTTACAGAGTTCCAATTCAGCATATTTGGCAAGGAACATTCTCTAACCCTCCTAAAATCCGATTCAATGTCAGTTCAAAATTTTCTCAAAAGCCACAGCAATCATGTTGTCATCACCATATCTATAGCCATGCAAGATATGATGGTTCCTGGGTACCTGAACTTTTCGAAGAAGGTTGCGTGTGCGATGCAATTTCTCTATATGTTCTCTCTTCTCGAAAAGTTTAGTGTTCACGCCATCACTTTTTGATTGCACCGTCATTATCTGCAATGAATCGGTAGAATCTTAAGCGCTGACATTCACATAATAAGCAATTGAAACGACATATACTTCAACGAGAACGAATATGAGAAATTTGGCACATGCCTTATCGAGGAGCTGCTCCATATTTGTTTCCATGCCTACAATATTAGTTTTCATCCTGTAAGAAGAAATAAATAAATTAATTAATTAATTAAAATCACACTGGCGCCACAGGTAAGGATTGAAAGGAATTGCTAGCAAGGCAGGTCATATTATATACCTTTTAATTGTGTCAGTGGCACTAATAAACTTATTGTAGTTTTCATAAACTAACATTTGCAAATCAGTGTCTAGATTCTTTATCTCAGATGCCATCTCAACATGCTTCTGCAAAAGCCCTTCCAAGTTTGATTTTCGCACCTGAAATCAAGTTATAAATAAATCAGCTAATCAGAAAAGGAAACATCAGGAAAATTAAAGTGAGCTTCAAAATAAATAAATGAATGAAAGCAGGCGTACCAGCAGATTCATGTACTGATCTGCATCGAAGGAGGTGGTGTTAATGACATCCAACGAACCAAATTTGAGAGGATTGTTGGTGTTAGTAACTGATGGATCTGGAGAATAGAAGCTTGATAAAAGATCTCTCATTCTCTTTGCCTTATCATCCATCGTCATATCACCCTCCCCCATTTTGTTTTTAGAAATCAATGGATTGTAGATCCAAGATTCTGGCGATGGCTTCTGGTTTAATAAGGCGGTTAAACAGTTCCGGTCAAGTAATTAGCTTCGCGTCCTAGCTCGTTATAACACTAACGACTACACAGTCTAACGAGAGGCAGCACCATTTCGCTAAGGCCCAGAACCATGGCCTCCAAGCCCAATTTTCTAGACAGTCAGTCGAGAATGTTGAAACGATCCACGCATTCATCTACCGTTTGACTGCACCTTGTAAAGTAATTTTCAAAATAGATTGTGGTAATTAAAATAAGTATTTATAAAAATAGAGATGATTTATATTGTAATGAAGAAATTATTATTTTATTTTTTTTGAAAACTAGTTTACTAACAAGCATTGCACTTTTTTTCCAATTTAGTAGTTATTAGTTTTCTTTATTTTTAATTCTTTACTAACTCTTTAATTATTATTTTTTCCCTGTTCCTGGGTAGCTCATTGCTCTATTTTAAAATTTCATTTCACCTTAAGTTCAATTGAGGCCTAACCAGAAATAAAAAAATGGGAAGGGAAGTGAATGGGACAAATGGTCATATTGGGTTGGCTCATTGTTTCACAGATTTAATAGATTAATCTAGGTTAACTTAGGCTGATTTAATATAAAATTGTTTTTATTTCAATTAATGAGTTTTTTCTATATTCTTTAGTAGTTTATTGTTTCGTGGTTAAGTCTAATTGAGTTAAGTAGAGGTTAAAACAACGACAAACTAAGGGGAAATGAGAACTAGATTGGGTTTTCAGTGAGGTGACTAGATCGTGTTTGGGACAACTTGATCAAACGAGTCGTGTTGAACCAGCTCTAGTGTGGTTAGATTTGAAGGCCAAAGTACAAGGCCAAGTTAGATAAATAAACGACAAATGAATTATATTAACTTATTTTGTTTCTATTCAATTTTTATTTTTAAACAAAAGAAATAACACATAATTAAATAAAGATATTAAATAACACGACACAACATGACATCATGTTCCCTTGTCTTAATTCATCTATTAGAATTTTAGTTTAGTGTTTGTTTATCATTAATGTCTTTTTTTAACATTTACATACGGTGGTATATTAATTTTATTGATTACACCAACCAAGTTTTTAATGAGCATTCTAGATTTTTTTATTATCAACAAAAAAATTCACTGCATTCATATTTTTAGTTTTTCACAACTGACTCGTCTTTTGATTAAGCACTAAGCATGACACAAACACCTAGACTAGTTGAAAACTATTTTATATTGTTGTTAAACTTGACTTAAAAGATCAACTTTCAAACCTTGTGACCTCACTTCTTGCTTAACATGGGTTTTAAATCAACCCAAGTTGTTTTTGCATGACTCGATTGACTTAGCGAGATCAAAAGCAACATGGATAATCAATAAAAAACATGGTTTAATTTTTTATAAAAATCAGGATGATATTTTTTATTTAAATATTGAGACAGAGACATGTTAAACTGAAACAAATTATGAATATTAATTCAAAATAAATATAATATTGAATGATTAAATTGAAGAAAAAAATTCAATCAAAATAAGTGCTCCTAAAATAGAGTATAAACCAAATATTAAGATATTTATATGAAATTTTTACATTAATATATATATATATATATATATATATATATATATATATATATATATATATATAGATATATATAGATTATCATTAATGAGAGAATTGTCTTTCCAAAACTGCATATTAGATTTATATATAATTTTTCATATAGTAATTGGAACTATTATTATAAAAGATGTAATTTTATTTGAAAAATATAGTATAATTAGATCATTTCTTTAAATATCATTGCAGTAATTTAATTAGAAATATTTTTATTTTAAAATATAAAAAATAAACAATCAAATAAAAAATTAAGGGTTAAAAGAATCAAAGCTTAAATGTGTTGGCTAGAAAAGATAGCCTAAGCACTCTTAGTCCTGGGACCTAGAAGTCCATGCTCAAGCCCAATCTTAAAAAAAAAAACCAGGTGATCTTGAAGTTTAAAAACAATCTATATATTTTTTTAAATGGCACGTATAATTTATTGCCATCTTTAACATTTGTTTAGCCACCTCTAAAGGTTGAAAATTCAAGGTTTGCTTTATTTGGACTCAAAAAATTAAATTTCAACTTATTTTCACATATAAATACTTAGAAAAAACACCTAAGAAACCTTAATTGCCTCATTAATAACATCAAAACACCCCTTAATCAACCTTAAAACTATAATTAATCTAAAATAATAAAAATTGAATTCCCATTCAACACCTATGAAAAGACATGAACAAGTAGTATTAAAGATACCATTAAACTTGATGATTTTTTGATAAATCAAAATAGTTCAATGAAAAATGAAATTAAGAGAATTCATCCAATACAAGGACAATAAATACAACAATGATATATTCTTCAATCTAAAAAATTTTTTTCTTATAAAATAATATTTATAATTAAGAAGAAACAAATGATTAAAAAGGAACTTAGGCCAAATAGCCCATTATGTGTCCCTAGGGATCCAAAACAAACAAGGAAATAATTCTTCGTTAACCTCGTGTATTTTCACATATAATAATGAATCATTTTATAGAACTCTAATTGTCAAAATTGATTAGAATTAGGTATTTCTAAAATAACGATTGAATTGATTAAGATTTTATCATCACACATCGAAAATGTAGTCTTCTTGAAATTATCATGACCCAAATATTCTAGATAAGCCCAATAAATGCAATTTTTGAGCCTTTTTGCTATAAATATTGTAATTGGCTCATCTGAAATTTCTAATAGATCATACGAGTTGATTGGCCCGCTTCGCTGGGCATTTTTATCTATGTAGAAAATTAATTGATTTTATAAATGTTGTATTTTATTATTTTAATATATAAGTAGTATATTGTAATTGATAAAATCTGTTAAAAATAGTTTTTTTCAACCAAAATGTGATTGAATATTGCTATTGCTAAAAAACTTTTGATAAAATTTGTTAGAAAATTTGCTAAGAAGGAGAAATGATTTATTAGCAATTTGTTGTCACGGATACTCTGGTTAAAAAAACAAAACAACAAAAGAAACCCGGTTAAAAAACAACAACTGAGTTGGACAGTAAAAAATCAAAAATACATGTGAAAAAAAGGTCACCGTTTCTTAAAAGGAAAAACAAAGGGTCTAAAATATAAATTTAAATTTAAAGACAAAAAATTTTTTTATAAGATTTATTCATCATATTATTATATTAAATATCTTGAAGAATGCCGATATTAATTTTTTTTTCAAGAAATCGTAGGTCATTTTTTTCTCTTTTTATATATTTTTAGGCGATAATATTAAATAAATATTAAACACATATACTTAGTCTCACATATTATATAGTGTGATCGAAATGGGAAGTGATTTTTATATGTTTTTAATTGTAGATAACATAGGTAAATTTGATAAAAAAATAAATAAATATGAGTTGCCTTTTCTCCCCAGTAATATTAGATCTGACACATTATAAATAAAAACATTGCAATATTTTTTAAAAAAGGAATATATATTTTTTGCGTGGTATAATTACTTATTTGCTATTAAAAAAGAACAGTGTAGTCGAAACGGAAAGTGCCTCGTGTATTTTTTAATTGTAGATAACCTAGGCAAATTTGTTTACCTTTTGTTTTTTTGAGTTGTATTTTTTCCCGGGTAATATTAGATCGTAAATATTAAAAATCTAATTTTTTTGTTTTTTTTAAGAAATAAACTTGAACAAAAGAGCACAAAATTAAAAATCAAAGCGAAGTTTTTATTTTATTTTATAAGATTTATTCATCATATTATTATATTAAATTTATTTAAGAATGTTGATATTAAATTTTTTCATGAAAAAAATCCGATTTCATTTTTTTTATCTTTTTATATATTTTTAGCCGATAATATTCAATAAATATTAAAACATATAATAATGACTTGTTTACCGTTTAAAAGGAACAGTGTAATCGAGACAAAAGTGACTTGTATCGTTTTTTAATTGTAGATAACCTAGGTAAATTTGTTTATTTTTTGTTCTTGAGTTGTCTTTTATCCCCAGTAATATTAGATATAAAATGATTATTGTTATTATTGCAAAAACAATTAAAATTATCACATTATTCCGAAAGAAAAAACACTCATAAACATTAACAACAGAGTAAGCAAGAAAAATAATATATTATTATCATTATTATTATTATTATTATTATTATTATTATTATTATTATTATGTTAATTTTAAAAAACAGAAATATTGTTTTTTTTGCGTGCTATAATTATTTATTTGCCGTAAAAAAAGAACAGTGTAGTTGAAACGGAAAGTGCCTTATATATATGTTTTAATTGTAGATAATCTAGGCAAATTTGTTTACTTTTTGTTTTATTGAATTGTATTTTTTCTCGGGTAATATTAGATCTTAAATATTAAAAATCCAATTTTTTTTTTTAGGAAATAAACTATAACAAAAGAGCACAAAATTAAAAATCAAAGCCAATATTTTTTTTATTTTATAAGATTTATTCATCATATTATTATATTGAATTTATTTAAGAATGCTGATATTAATTTTGTTAATCCAAAAAATCCGAGGTCAGTTTTTTTTATCTCTTTATATACTTTTAGGCGATAATATGCAATAAATATTAAAACATATAATAATAACTTGTTTGCCGTTTAAAAGGAACAGTGTAATCAAGACAAAAGTGACTTGTATCTTTTTTTAATTGTAGATAACCTAGGTAAATTTGTTTATTTGTTGTTCTTGAGTTGTTTTTTATCTCTAGTAATATTAGATATAAAATGACTATTCCTATTATTGCAAAAACAATTAAAATTATAAAATTATCCCAAAAAAAAAAACACTCATAAACATTAACAAAAAAGTAAGCAAGAAAAAGAATATATTATTATTATGATTATTCTTATTATTAGTATTATTATTATGATTATTATTATTATTATTATTATTATTATTATTATTATAATTATTATTATTATTATTATTATTATAATGGAAAATAAAACACAAATATCAATTTATCAAGGCATGAAAATCAAAAATTAAAACTATAAGGGCCAAAAATGAAAATTCAATATATTATCAATTTCACTAACAGGATCCAATTGAAGAAATCGAAACTTATGTACTGAATTTATTGAATAATTTAAACCGAATCCGAAAATTAAAAGAAGGAGAACCGAACTGAAACATTGACATCCAATCAATTCCAATTGGAGGACCCAATCGAACTAAATCAAAACTTATGCAACCAAAATCAGGACAAAAAACAAAATCAAAAGTCAAGGGACTGAAGTAAAAAGTATCACAAAATGGGGGACTCCCCTGCACTTTGACGTGCAGGGGAGAGAGAGAAACGTGGCCGGCGTCTTTAACCGGTTCCCGGCGCGTCCACAGACATATTTCTGGTAAACACGCCACCGCGGGAGGAAGAAAACGACCAGGCGAACCGCTTTGGACGTCGGAATCCCGTCTCTGGCCACCGTATGACGTCGCACTCGCCACCTAAACAGGGCGTGGGGCGTGAAAAAGGGAGACGCGTGTGACACACGCTCTGACAATAAACGCGGAAAATATTAAAAAAATATGGTCAATTACCGGAAGGCCCCTGTACCGAAAACCATGGTTTTGTCTTATTCGACCCTAAAACCGTAATTAGCCATTTTCAATAAATAATAAAAAACCAAAACATGCGGCGGACCGGACCGATCCGGTCCGTAGGTGTGCAATTACTTGAATGGCCCTTACCCTCAGCCCTTTTTACCGTCTGACCGAGCGCTATTTTATCTTATTACCGGGGCTAAAAACGTCGTCACACTGTTCATTGGAGAGAAAAAAAAGGCAGACGAACAACCGCGACGCACGGCTGAAAAATGGTCAGTCCACAGTGCATTTCTCTCTAGTGCTACAGTAGACACCCCGAGCTGTATTAGCTCTTTTGTTAATGGTATGATTTAGATTACATCAAAATATCTCTCTTTTATTTTCAATGATTTTCACCACGCCACCACTGCTTTTAATTTTAATTGATAACATCAAAATAATTTTAATATATATAAATAATAATAATTTAATAAAAAAATCCTACATTTTTTACCCGCCAGCTACCTAGTGAGGGGTAGGATATTATTCATGTTTCTCAGTTTATAATTGTTTAATAAAAAGAAAAAAAAAAGCTGGGAGTACAACTGGAGGGGAGCGCCAGGCCTTAGCAGCAGTGCAACGCACAGGCGACGCGTGAAGACCTCGGCAGCAAGCTACCGTTATAGGCCTTCCCCCTAGAAAAATAAATTTAATATCGTGTGGGCCATTGGCCCACGTATCAGATATTAAACTGATAAGAACAGATACTACACTTGATCTTAGCCAAAAGGCCGAGAAAGGTATGCTTTTCTTCTTCTCGCGCTTCTCGTTTTATAGACTACGGCCTCACGATACTTTCATTTCTTTTCCATGTGGGATATAAAACCGTGGAGATGTAACACAAGCTCTGGACAGCAGCAGCAACCTGCCAGCCTGTCATCGAGATGCGAGAGAGAGCACGCACCGGTGAAAAGCAAGGTGGTTTTTACTTAAGAGATCAGGTTGAAGAAGATTTAGGGTGTTTGATATTGTTTTTGTTTTTGCGATTGAGGTTGAAAAAAAACAGTTTTAAAAAAAAACGTTTTTACTGTGGTTCAAAATAAGCAGTGAAGTATTTGGTTAAAACTGTGGTTGAGTTGGAAGTTGAAAAAAAAGCAGTTTTAGATTTTGGTTACCAAACTTTTCATATTGCTTTTAACTTGTAAAATTACTTTAAAGGGTATATATATATATATATATATTATTATTATTATTTTTATTTTTATAGTAATGGCTGATTTTTAAAATATTTTTTATTTTTTAAAATCTATTTTGACATTGATATATCAAAATAATTAATTTAAAGATTTATTTTTTTGATTTTTTAAAAGCAAATTTAAAACACGAAAAATAATTGTGTTTAATTATTATTATTTTAATTATATTTAAAAATAAATTAAAATAATTGCATAATTATAGAATATAATTATATTTTTTTTAATTATATTAACCCTCACCCACCCGATTCCCTTAAAACCCTACCCATTCCCATTCCCGTCTCCTGCGCCGCCCACCCCCCAAAACCAAATACACCAGCCCCCCATGTTAACTCCCCTCTCCAACCTACTTCCCTCCCCCCCACCGTCCTCTTCCCTCTTCCCTCTTCTTCCACCACCACCACCACCACCACTACTACCATCAACCACGACTCCGTTCCTAAACCCAACAATGGAGCCTTCCATTTTTTGGCAAATGTTGGTGTGTTTTTAAGCTCATAGTCAGCAACATAAGAATTAGGGAAAACTCAGCAACATACCCATGAATGCACCAATTATTGGTCAGCTCCCTCTCCCATTCCTTTTCTTCAGCGTGTTTATTTCTGGGTTTTTGTTTTTACTGAAATATTGTATTTTACTGTACTAATGTTGGCTGATGTTCTGGTTTTTCTCTCTCGAAAAGATCCACTGCAAGGGGATTTTCCAGAGGTAATAGAGGGAGTTGTGGTTGTGGGTCGTTGTGGAGTGCAGAGAAGAGCAAATAAGAGATGGGAGGAGGCGCAAACGAGAGGATAATGTAGGTTTTTTTTTCAACGGTTATATTTTCTATTTCAAATGTGTATTGTTGTTTCAATAAGCACGGATCGCAAACTGAAAAGCATCAAATTCTAGCTTTTCTTCAATCGGCGTTTTGGAGAGAATTTGATGTGGGTCCTATGGTTTAAACCTGCGTTTACGTGTTTACCAAACTCTAAAGTGCAACACCCGTTTGACAATCGTGGATCGCACCACAATGCCAAACGGGTACTTAGAAAGATTAAATTAAGAGATCAATAAGCATAAAGGATAAACTCAAGAAAGCTTATACTGCTAATGAAAAGCCTATGCGTTAAAAAAATAATTTTTTATTTTATTTTTTTTTGTTTTTAAATTATTTTGATATACTAATGTTAAAAATAATTTCTAAAAAATAAAAAAATATTATTTTAATAATTTTGAAACGCGATGTTAAACAAGACATTAGTCATGTTTTTTTACCATGACTTAATTGTTCCTTAAAACTCTAATTACTTAATAAATCCTAAAACACAAATTACTGTGCAATAAACACTTGTATTGATGGTGCTAACCAATAATTAAATATAATTAGTAGTTTTTTTAAAATACCTAAAAACTCTATTTTTAAGGCTTAAAGCCCACAATAAGAAGAAGAAAAACCCTATAAAGTAAAACAACTAATTTGGCACAATCTATACTCCAATTTTTCAATCACTGAATTCATGAATTGTAAATTTCAATATTATAGTAGTAACAAAACTTGTGATTTCAATTTTCTATATAGATACTAGCTGCCACAATTCAATGATAGAAAAACAAACCCATGAGGTCGCGGCAGAGCGGTTAGGCGCGCTCCTGCCACTGCCGAGGTTGGGGGTTCGACCCTCTTCCTCGTCAGTAAAGCACCTCATGGGGAGACCTTGCCACCCCGGTCGAGGGATTAGTCTGGGCCGAAGGCCTGGGATACCCTTGTTTGACCAAAAAAAATGATAGAAAAACAAAGAATCGGCAATCCGGAAAATAAAAAATATATATAGATAGATAAAACTTGATTTTAGATTTATGTCTTGATACGAACTCGAAGGGTAAGAACTCTCGAATCCACAAATAAGATAGAAACAATCTAAAAAAACTATAATTAAATTGACAAAAAAAACTTTGACCTAATGATTAAACTTGTTTTTAAATTCATGCTTTGATACAAACTCAAAGGGTAAGAACCCTCGATTTCACAAACAAGATAGAAACAATTTTAAAAAACTAAAATTAGATTGATAAAAAAACTTCTACCCACTTATTATCTAAACCAAAAAAAATTAAGTTACTAAATGAAAGACCTCAATCTTTTTATTATGATTAATTAAGAATTGAAAGTATGAAAATCAAAACGACAAATACAATTAATTTTTGATAAGTTATAAAGAATTCAACGAGTAACCAAGAGTATTGACAAGTTCTCTCACACAATATTATTTATGAATAAAACCATTTTTTAATAGAAATCAAATACAATCTAAAATCTAAATAACTCTATCCATATTAAGTAAAATATCCTAAACAAGATTGGAAAAATAATAATAGAATTTAAAATAACAATAAAAATTTAAATTTAAATCAACTGCGAAGATAATGCAATTTGCATACAAAAGCTTTAACCTTATTACAAGACCTTTTTGAAGTTCCATTTCTAAGAAATCTTCACGATGCATAAAATAAAATAAAGTTGAAATTTACTAGTAAAAGTATTATAAATTTTATAAAAATGCTTAGTAAAAAATAAAAATAAAAAGTACTTGTTCACTTGGGATATAAAAATAAATAAATAAAAATTTTAATTTTTTTTTTAAATAATATAAAAATATAATTTCATCGAACAACAAAATACCAGGGATAATTTTATTTTAAGAAAACCACCGACCTCTAACCTCGTTCATGGAATCATTCAAGTTTTGAACGGAAAATAATATCCACAAAACTTCAGTATTTAATTAATTACTTAAAGTCTTGAACAGATAATCATACAGCGACTATGCATTGGTTTTTTCGTCCTATCCACAGCCGCGCTCAGTATTCGTGAATGGAAAGACCAGCGAATCCCACAAGCACAAGCAAGGAAGCTTCGTTTTTGCACTCTGACTTGGTCAGAGAAAGAATAATTATAGTATATTCCTCCATGAAAAAAATAAATAATAAATAAATATAAATATAGAAGACTTGGAACGGCTCAAAAGCACAGCTGGCGTCACCCTGCACGTCAGCAATTACACCGGCACCACTCATGTGACTCTCTTGGAACTAATAAAAATAAATTAATTAATAACCCACTATTTATTTTTTTAATCTTCTCACAGCTAAATCCAACCCCGCTTTTCCTATAAAATCCGAAGCATACAACCTATCTAACCTTCTTCTCTTTCGCCTGTATTTGGTCTTCATATTTTAGGGTTTCTGCCCCCCCAATACTCTCTCTCTCTCTCTCTCTGCGTTTCGTCAGCTAAGTATTCTTCCTTCAGTGTCTCTATTTTTGTTTTTAAAAATCTAGAGTTTCGGATCTAAGTTTTGGGTGATTTCTTATTCTGGTGCTTCCAAAAATCTGTGCTGTTCGATTTGGGGACCGAAAATTAGTGTTTTGGAAGAAGTACCAATGTCTTTAGAAATTCTATGAGTTACGCTATATTCATGCGTCGGATTCGAATTCTTCACTCTTTCTCCGTTGTGTTTCTCTACTGGTTTTATGTGTTCTCATGAGTCAAATCCGATTTATTTTCTAGATCTCCATCCCTAATTTTGTTTCATCACAATCTAATTATAACCGAATAGGATAGGCAGGTATTGAATTTATTTGATTTTGATAGCGAAGAAATTTATTAGAAATTGTAAAAAGAAATGTCAGCAAGGCAAGCAGCGAGCTCAGGATCGGATAGTGATCCGCGATATGCGAATCTCGATGAGAGGAAAAGGAAGAGGATGATATCCAACAGGGAATCTGCGAGGCGATCCAGGATGAGGAAGCAGAAACAAATGGAGGATCTGGTCAATGAAGCGAGCAAGTTGCAGAACGAGAACAATCAACTGATGCAGGGTATCAATGCCGCCCACCAGCGCCGCATGGAGATGGAATCAGCCAACAATGTTCTGAGGGCTCAGGCTGTCGAATTGACCGAGAGGCTGCGCTCTTTGAACTCTGTGCTGCAGGCTGTGGAGGAAGTTAGTGGACTCTCTATGGAGATACCCGATACTATGTTGGAGCTGTGGCAGCTTCCCTGTTCAGTACCGCCCATTATGGCATCTGCTGATATGTTTCAATATTAATGTTTGTGAGCCTGTTCAGTGCTTTGCTGGAAGATGGTGTTTGTTTGTCGTCCGGGGTTTATCTTTTGCTTGCGTGGGTCTTTGTATTAGCTTGGGTTAATGTTATAGGTGGATGCTGGTATGGTGTTTGTTTGATGGGTGTGTGGTCTGGTCGAAGTTGTGATGTTCTGGGTCCTGTTTGAATTTCTATCACCGTTTATAATGTAGTCAGTTTCCAATTTGTTTCATCTTATGTACTGCTATGTTTCTTTGCAATTTTCTTTGCATTATAATTTTCTTTGCATATAATTAAATTGCAAAGAAACAACACCCATTAAATAACTGTCAGATAATTGAGAGGAAAAACCACTGCATGAATGAGCTTTCAAAAGGTGAAATGTCGTTACAAAATCTTGATTCCCTTAAGCAATTGTCAGAAAAATTGAAATAACAAAAGAAAAAATAACTGCATGAATGGGCTTTCAAAAGGAGACAAGGATGAGACTCATGGTTGGAATCTTACAGCTTCATCTTGATTCCTTAACTTCCCCCCATCACAGATCTGAGCAACAAATTAAAGTAGTGGTTGTTGAAACGATTGCTAACAATGGTGAAGGAGCACAAATCTACTGAGGGTTCTTTTGATAAAAATAATTCAACGGCAATTAATTATTTCTCTGTCGATGGAGAAGTGATGAGAAGCAGGAAAGCAGCTATTGAGTGATTTCTGGGAGTCCAAACTCGTTTTTCTGGGAGTCCCATAACAAAAAAAACGGTGGTTCATGTATAATAAACATCAAATTGATTTACTCGAACCTCACGGGCAAAATCATTACCAAACACCCCGCTAAATGTTAGCGGTACTTATGAATGAAATATAGCACCTAGCACCTTGTTTCCGAGTGATTTTGGATATATGTAGGGTGTGTTTGATATTATTTTTGCTTTCATGGTTCAGTTTTTAAAAAATAGTTTCATGAAAAGCACTTTAGCTGCGATTCAAAATAATTTTTAAATTGTTTGGTTATCAAGCTTTTAATGTTGCTTATACTTGTTTTTATTCTCTCATCAAACTACTTGTAATTTCATCACGAACTATAAATCCATACGTGAAGTCATCTGTGATTTCGGAACAACATATAATAAAATATCATCTGAAATAAAATTAGAATTGCAAGTCAAAAATTATATTGTGATCTCTTTCTAATATATTTATTTATATTTTAATTAATATATCCATACGTGAAGTCATCTGCTGCGATTCCAAAACAGCATTGTTTTCCGTGAAACTCCGATATACATATTTTTGAGGTGGGGCTAACATGATTTTTTCAACTTCTCTACGTTAACCAAACATTTATTTTTCCTACCCCATCGGTCACACATCATCCTCGGGAAGTTTTAGAAGTTGAATGATCTTCAACTTGAATGAACTCATATGGGACTCGGAGTTTATGTTTCAAGCTTGTCTATATTTGGAAGTTGATATGGTTTGTGGATATTATCGGATAACAGTGCGGCTCCTCTAGAAGCTGTGCGTATTGGACTTCCCGTGCACGAGATGTTCGGGGCGGGTAGTATCAGCTGAACTGTGAAGCAAAAGCATCATAGCTCAATCAGAAATTCAATACGCAAACCCTCGTTTTGTTGACCAAGCCAGGAAGCCAGGATGGATAATTGCGTGAGCTGCCATAATTCCTGCTGCAAGGCATCTAGAGGGTTCTTAATTCCAATTCAAGTCATTTTTTTATGGCTCTTCTATCTTGTTAAATCTTTCTTGGGTTTTTTCCGATAATAAAGATTTTTTTATATTTATTTGTGCTGTAGGTGAGATGACATCTCCTTATTTAATAATTTGAAAAACGTGTTTTTCACATAAACTATGACTTGCAGGTGAAATTATCTAATCTTGAACACAAACTTAACTGGTGAGATTGCGTTTGAGGCTTCAGCTATAAGCAAAAGATATTTGAATTTCTTTTAGAAAAGTAAGACAAGATGGCTGGAAATTAAGTAGAAATATAACATGTAACTAATAATTAATCACCAAATTTATCTTTCAGGAAGGAAGGGTATAAGTATGTGGCAATTAATAGAACATCATAAGAGACAGACACCACACAACATCTCCAGCGTTACATAAACCAATAAGGATCCAAATTATCTAAAGTTTGATTACTGAAAAAGCACATATTAAAGTAAAATCCATTTCAATCCTCGTAAGTGCGGCACTCATCTGTCTCCGGGTTGTCCTTGCAGTACTCCTCCAGAGGGTCAGACCCCTTCTTCTTGTCCTTGGCATGGCTAGCAGCAGCACTCAGCTCCTCCACTTCATCCCATGCGGCCGCGCATTCTCCACTTGCTGCATCGTCGGAGCACGCCGCCTCCGCATCTTTTATGCTCTTTTCAACCTTCTCTGATATGCTATCAGGAGCTGCTCTCACGGGTCGGGTTTGCATGCGCCCGGACCCCAGCTGGTATGTACTCCTCCATGGCTGGTTTAACTTGACGAGGGCTTGAGCCTTTGGTTTGTCTGTTGCCTTAGCTAAGACTCTAGGTGTTGAGAGGTTAAGACCAGCTATTGTTGCCATTCTAGCCCTGTGATGTGGTGTGGTGTGGTGTGGTGTGGTACTGCGCAATGGAGGTAAAATTGATAATGTCGAGGGAAGGTGACAGTGAGGAGCTATATTATTGGGACATGTAACCGTTATCGAACACTGATTTCTTATCAGGTGCCAACCAATCGCATGCTTCCACGTTAGACTGGGGTTCGAGATATTTTAAGGAAAAATCTCAGTCCTGCCCTTTACTGCATGCAGAAATTCTCTACGGAGGTAGTAAGTTGTTGCTTGTTAAAATAAGGTTATCGATTTTGTTTTTATTGCTTTGTTTTTTAATTGGAATTGAATTTTTCAGTTTCAAAATGTTTTTGGTGTGTTGTTTTAGGGTTGTATTTTTTTTTATATATAAATAATTAAATATATTAATTTAATTTTTTTTTAATATAAATCTAAAAATAAAATTATTTTGAATTGTGCAATTTAATCTAAAAAAGATACAATAAAATTATTTTTTTAACAAAATTCTGAACATATATAATATTACATTCTATGATTACTCTGGAATTTTAATATAATATATATAAATATATCAAGAGACTCCTCGTAAAATTTCATCTCAATTTAACAAATACTATTTAGCCGAAACAGAACTGGCGAAATGAAACCGGAATATTCCGGTTGAAATTTGGACGGAATTTTCAACACCGACTAAAATTTTAAACGAGGTAAAAACTATGTCGTTTAATCTCATTTTTTTAACTGGTACAAACGTTTCAACTGAAACAAAACAAAATTAACAACAATGGTTAAAATAACTGTTAAACAAGATTTTTATTCTCTGGTTTTCTTACAGGGTCATGATCAACTTAGATTAGGTGGGGAAAAAAAAGAAATAATAGTTGCATTTATGTAATTATTGTCATGCATTAAAATCATAATATTTCATTTAAATTTAATATTTAATAGTTTGGACTCAACATCGTAAAAATATATAATATAAAGGAGTACTATGGGATATGATTTCATATCAATTCTCAACGACACATAAATGAAATTTTAATGATCTTGTTTTATTGATTAATATAGGTGTCCGGGTCAACTTGTATATATCTTAATTAATCCCATAGACCCTAAAGTTAGTGACCATGTAAATCTCCAGTGGTCATCATACTAACAACTACAGGGTTAGAGTTTGAGATCACAGGAAAAACAAATTCTTTAGTCTCGAACTTTTATCACTAAGCCATCTAATAAATGATTACTTTAATGATCTTGTTATTACATGGCTAGTACATATTTACATAAATAAATATAAATCAAACTTCGAATTATAATAATTGTTGATAAAATACAGAATTGAATATATAAATTAAAGTAATGATCAACATTCTTAAAATAATTTATTACATCCATGATTTTTGTTATCGTCAAAGATCAGGGTTTACTGATGGAAAAGTTGGGTGAGGGTTTATTGATATTTATAGCTCTTTGTAGCTTAAAAGTTCCTAACCCACCTACAGAATATCAGTCATGGCAGACATCTATCTGTCACGAATTCAATAGATCCAAATATATAAAGAGGGAGAAAAAACGTGATTTCCATGTAAAAATTAATGCCGAGGGACATCGGATAGAATATAAAAGAACAATTCGGACAGAATATATCTCAGGGAGTTAATAAATTTTTTCACACCTAAGATGTTGAAACTCGGAATGATTCCAATTCCGCCTCCGATAGAATGTTTAGAGGTGGAAAATTCCTGGCCTCAATAATTACTTACCTTATCATCATTCATCAGTGCTGAATGCTTATCCGGGCATAAACAATTCCCTTTGCTAATAACAAACTCATTTTGTATTCCCAGGCATGGTATACGATTCTGATTGTAGCCTTGTACTCCTGTCTAATGATGGGTTTAATTGTTAGAAGTTGATGAATTCATGAAAATTTCAGGATTAGATTGGGTTTTTAACAACTATGATCTTGTAAGACTTAACCACTAGTATAGTAGGTTTATGAGGCGATTTTCATGAACTTTCTTGCAAAACAAGTCTCCTAGCATGATAGAAGAACATATAATGTTTTAAGTTAGTAAATGTAGAAAGTAAGGAGTATGTTAAGCATGAAAGTAAGTAATCCAAGAGATAATAAATGTGATAGGTGAGCAAGAACATGAGCGTCTGCTCTGTCTTGTGTTGTGTTGTTGCTCATGAATGAACTTACCTAGTGATCCGAGATATTTATGGATCTTGTTTATGGTAACTTGCGTTGTAAAGAGTGTTGTCATAAGTACCTTGTAATGAGCGGAGTTGTAAGTACCTCACCATGAATGATGGGCTTGGCTCTTGGTTGTGATGCTTGTTGTGCCATCAATGGAGCTTCTCTTAAAATTCATGATTAGGATAGAAATTGAATAAATAAAGATACAAAAACCCAATTAATAATGAATGATATGGTGGTTTCAAGTTAGATAAAGAATTCACGGTGAATGATTGAAAGAGGGTGTCATATAACCAATGATTTGGAACAGATTTGCTCAACTTGAAATTGATTTATCCTCTAACCAGCCATTCCTCATCAGGGAAAACAAAAGGAACGCGAAACGATCCAACGAGATTGAACTTGTTGAATTCCATGCACACAAAATTAGCAACAGCCAACATCACCCTCTCCATTTGGGCAAACGATAAACAAGTAGCGGGTCCAAATCCAAAAAAAACAGCCCCACAATCCCGACCCCTATTGAGCACCATGTCTCATATCATATGGCAAGCAAGAAATTAGAGCAACCTTTAACCTTCTAGGGAGAACAGAGAAGAAAGCAAAACTATGTTCAGACTTGTTTTTAAATATGAAAACAAAAGAATTCGATGCCCTTCAACGCTTAACCAGTGATGTTTTTGTTCCAACTGTCAATTATTCTTGTACTATAATTTAATAGATCTAAAGCATTTAGGTACCTCTCCCAAAAAAAATTACTCGGGGCCATAGACCCAAGACCCCATAACAATCCAGCAAAAAAGAAAAGAAAAGAAAAGGAAAAACCTGCCCTCAAACTCATCAAGCTTCATTGCATTTCTGTTTCATGAACTAGTTGGTGCACAAATAGCACAACCAAAAAGAAAAACTAGTATCTAAAGTAACACAGCGACAGATTGAAAGACATTAACATTCCAGCAAAAAATAAATGAAAGGAAAGGGAAAAACTGCCCATCAGGCTTCAGAAATGCAATGAAGCACTAGATGTGCACAAACAGCACAGCCAAAAAAACAAAAAACTCATATCTCAAGTAACAAAACCATAAGAGCATCACAACGACAGAGTGAACGACATAAAACTTCATACATTTACGTCAAACAAATGCGTGCTGCACATCTTAGACAAAAAATTTATTCTTCAAAGTCAGAAGGCGAAGGACCAGCAACTTAAGATTCAGACACTTGGAACAAGAAAGAAAGAAAGACAACAGAATATACTCTGACGCTGTCCATAACACCATGCCAGAGGCATATGACATGATTTATTCTTC
The DNA here is from genome assembly GCA_009078335.1 of Salix brachista. NCBI lineage: Eukaryota > Viridiplantae > Streptophyta > Magnoliopsida > Malpighiales > Salicaceae > Salix > Salix brachista. Next base: position 15,815,726 of record CM018573.1, read on the forward strand.
CACAACAACACTGATCTCACCTTTTTCCAGCAAGTCATAAAATGATCTCACTTTCCTCTGCTCGTTCCAGTGATGCATTTTCCAAAGACTACCAGCAGCCAAGCCAAGTGCAATCCCAATACAAATCTCCCTGACAACACTTGGTCCTTTTAAGGTCACATGAGCAACCCTTCCGCCAGCCATTTCACTTTCCTGGTAACCTGCAAGCAACATTTTCTTTATTTTGAGCACCCACAAGAATTCAGGAAGAAATATAAACATGTAGAACTGCAACAGGCCAGAAAATGAAAATCCCTAAATGGTTATATCTATACATATACTAAAACGGGTCCATTACCCTTCGCAAGAGAATAAGTATAATTGGCTGACTACTCACTACCAAGACAATAAATGAACTCTGTCCTTTTAGGAATAAAAATACAAGGAAAAAGAGAGAGAGGCTCAGAACAAGGCAAAGCAAAAATAAGTTATGCAACCTGTAAAACAAATTACAAGTTTAAACAATTCATAATCCGATCATTCATTTTTCATTTAACCCATCATCATCATCATCATCAATAGGGTTAGTATCAGAGATCGCCATTGACACGATCTTGTATAAGTTGCAAAGAAAATCTTCAATTTGTTGTAAGTTCACCGCCCCGCCCCATTTTCATGTCATCTCAAAACTTGACACGAGTGGACTGACAAATTTCAACTTGCACACAACAAGAAGAGATCGCGTGAAATTGAAAAAACAGAAAGATAGATGGAACCCAATTTAAATTAAATGATACAGTAACTAACAGAGAGGAAGAGTCCGTCCCAAGATAAATATAGATCAAGCGAGAGCGAGAAAGGCTAGGGTTTGCTGACCTGAACTTAAATGAACAGCGCTGAGAAGCTGATTACGGAGGTTCCACAGAAACGAGAGCCTGATTATGTTTGTGAATCTTCTCTGACACTGAGGGCGTTTGTATGACAGGCTAATTATGTTCGAAACCTGGAAATTTGATTGGGAGACCCTTGGGCCCATTTGGGAAGCCTAATTGGGCCATTACTGGGCTTTACAATTAATTTTTTTATGAACTGGACTGTACAGTGATCGAAATATTGATAAAACTATTTGTTTTACTAGCCTTTTTTTAAAAAAATCTTGAAAATAAGAAAATGAATTGAATCTTAGAAGCACGTGAATTTAACTTATTTATCAACTGAACCTTTTCTTTCTCATGGTCCGAGCCTTTTTCCCCTATTTAATTGAACCAACCACCATGATAATGCCCCTCTTTTGATAGATCACCTTTTTTACCATCCCATTTCCCTACAATAAAAAAAAAACCTTATTCGTATGCCATCTTAATAGAGCCACCGAGAGTAGCAATCACCTGTGGAAAGATAAAGAAAACTAACAAAGAAAAAGAAGTTGATCTTCCCTTAAACCTGATCTTTTTTTTATAAGCATTAGTGTTCCTTATTACAAGTATAACATGATGATAAAGGACTTGAGATCTGTATAGAAGATTTCAGTTCGAGTCAGGGCATGTATTTTTTATAAAAACCCGGGACAGCTAGGATTTTATCCGCTCTCTCATCTGGACTCATAAAATACATTTTTAAGAAAGTGGAGTTTTCTAAAATCTAAAAATATATATATATATATATATATATATATATATATATAAAGAAAGAAAAAGAGGAGACACACCTTATCTAATTGGTGTCAAACACCAACTCTTATCGAAACATGGTTCCACAAGTCAATAGCCTTCTTAATAAACTGACACGTGTCTCTCACATGCCCCCACTTTTCAACATGCTCCCACTTGCTTTTTGTTGATTTCCGTAGCTTTTGAAGGTCAATCTTAAAACTAAATGAGATTTCATATGTTTTTAATGATTTGGTGTATTGTTAATTATTGAGAAATTTAAATTTTTAGGACTTTGGATTATAATATTTCAGTGTAAGCTTGGTATGTTTTGGTTGTCCATTTATGATAAATGTTGATGTATTGCATATATAATATTAGTGTCCATAAAGTCAACCCAAGATAAATGAACTATTCAATTAATGTTCAATAATGTTGGTATATGGAAGACAAAATTCCTTGATTTATGATTTAATCACTATATTTGAATTTATTTGAAAAATATTTGTTATAATTTTTCTCATAGTTTTGTTCTGTAATAATAATTCTTATTATTTGTAAAGTCAACCCAAGATAAATGAATCATCTGACAACTGTTCAAGGATCTTGACAAGCAAATGACAAGAACTATTAATACAAGAATCCTCATTACTTGTCCCTAAAACAATTAATCACAAAATTATATATAAAAAGTAATTTATTTGATACACATGAATATAAATTTGGATATCGAGACATTTCCTTGATGTGGTGTGAGAACTTAGATTGTATCAATGCAATTCTTATAGGCCCACCAATACAATTAATGACCTTTCAAGACTTTATGCATATAACTAATCTAAATAGGTCCAAATGCCCAATTCTCCATTACCATTTCATCGGACTCAATGGAGAAACAACAAAAAACTATCCACCGACGATTCACTGGTCATCGAAATCGGACATGCGTAGCACCGGGAGGTAAAGGACATGTTGGCACACCAGGTGACACGGTGGACGACCTATTTACACCGTCGGAAGACGTCGAACGCGTTACCCGAATGACGCGTTCGTTTGAAGCATTGCGGGCCCGTTCGTATGACAGGCCTATAATGTATCAGAAAATAAATAATAAAAAAATAGTCAATTATCTATACACCCTGGGACCCAACGATAGTCATGAAAAAAACAGAGGGAAAAGTACCTGCGTCTCTTTTTTGTCGTTTTCGGGGACTATTTTAGTAGTTTTACTGTGCAGGAATCTGGGAAAAAACAAGAACACCATCATTTGTTCTACGTCCTTTTCTCCGCACCCAAAGATAAAATATTAGCTTTATTGTGCAAAGAATTCAAAAATACCATCCATGTCCCCCGGAAATGTCTAAAATTACCTGGTCCGGGGGGGTAAATTTAACAATCGCGAGATAAAATGATAATTTTATTGTCGCAATCCACAGTGAATTGTGTCTAGATGAATAGTAAAAACCCTACGGCAATTATATTATAGGTAATATGAATGCAAGATTATTTTTCATATCAAAGTAGAAGAACAATGCTTCTTTGACAAGAATAATATTATTTTTTTCTTCAAAAAACTATGTTGACAATTGTGTTAGGTAAGAGTATTTTTTTTATTTTTCAATTTAAATACTCACAAAACTTCCTTGGAACTCCAATTGTCTCATTTCCTTGTCCAAATCATAGTTTTATTAGTCTAAGAACATAAATTCAAACATGACCTTTTGGACCCTCTATCTGTATTTCTTTTCTAACTTAATTAGAGATCCAAACATCATTCATTGAACTCCCTTCATAAGAAAATAAACCTAGAGACAACAAGATTGATTTTTTTTCTCGGTTGGAATGTGAATGATCAAAAACTCTATTTATCTTTTTTGAGCTTTTTTCTCTCCTCTCACAATATCTCATTTACGAAAAAAATGTTAAAAAGAGTTTAAGATTCAAATTGTGGATGTTGAAACTGTAGGGACCAAGTTTCATGATTGAATTGTAAATGTTGTAAACTATTTTTCCCCGGCTACTTTCTCTATTCTCATAACATATAGGATTGGATTGTAAATGTTGGAAACTAAAAAGGATTAAAGTGAAAAAATGTTTATTTCATTTACAATAAACAGTGCAATAAACAGTAAAATATGCAAGTCTTAATGGACAGTAAATGTCTATTATATTTTAATTTATTACTAATTTAATGTAATGAAATGTAGTTTCTCTTAACAAGGTTCATCATATGAGGTTACATTATTATATGATAGAATTCAAACTACAGTGACAAATTTCTGGTGGAGCACGTCATGATGTAATTACTCTACTAGATGCAAAAAAAAAAAAAAAAATTCAAATCGTAATTGACACTTGGGTTTTTTTTACTGTGAAGGAAAAACATACGAAGATGGTGTAAAATAAAACATTTATTGTTAATTTTATGGTTTAAGTTGTTTTTTAAAATATATTTTATTTATAAATATATTAAAATAATGATTTTTTTTTGTTAAAAAAATATTTTTAATATTAATACATTAAAATATGTAAAAAAATAAAAAAAATTATTTTTAAATTAAAATTAAAAATAATTTAAAAACATTTATGAAACATAGTATCAAACATGCATTATAAGTTTTCCCGGCAGTGCCAATAAAATATCTTATAAATTAGTACAATTAAAAAAAATATTTTCCAATATAGTATAGTAATAGAAGTTGTGTATATAGTCCACGAACACATATATGTATTATGTGTTTAAGGGAGTAATATAGTGGTAAAAAGTTTGAGATCTGTAATTCTGTATTATAGGTTCCTGGTTTGTGTCAGAGCATGCTCATCTTATAAGATTCTGAGATAACCGAGATTCTACTTATTTAACTCGGGTTCGTAAAGAATACAAAAAAAAATAAAGTTTCCTCGAATCTAAATAAAAAACTTATATATGTATTACAAGAGTATTCGCGAGTGCACCATGTACTGCAATCAGGCAGGCCAAGTTAATTGTATCATGTATTATATTTGCGACGACTTCTGTTGCTATGTTAGAACATATTTTTTTAATCATGCTAATGTCAAAAAAACTATCGGCCAATGAGAAAAATTCCCAACTTTCACCTAACAAGCTGAGTTAGATTGATTAAAAAGGACCCAGTCCCCAAAGTCAAACATAGAAATTCTGGTCATGGTGATGGGCTGTTCATGATGAGCGGGGGAAAAGGATCGCAGGAAGAGGCGACTCTCTGTATTGTCACATTTCTATCCCGCTAAAGCAGGAGCTATGATCCAAGTAGAGAGTTCTTGTCTGGAAGATGCCAATATTCTACATGTCTGAGAATTTTGATACAACTCTTTTTCTTAAACCTAGCCTGGTCGAGATTAAAAAATTTGAATTTTTATTTTATTTTTAAAAAATTAAATTTATTTAGATATTTTTAAATATTTTAATATACCAATTTCAAAAATATTTTTTTAAAAATAAAAAAATATTGCTTCCCTTCATCGTCAGCCACTCAATTGCCAATGCTCTATCTCGAAAATGTGTTTGGTATCCAAGATATTTGCTGGTACCTCCGATTAAACTACAGAGAAAGTCGTTAGTCAACATCACAGATCCAGATCATTAGAATGCGACAACATTGTTTATGATGAAAAAAGATGACAATTATCTTGATTATTCCCAGAACGTGACTCCCCACCGTCGTCCATGCATTTATCTGGTTTCAGATGGTGTCTTCGTTAGGGCATCTCCAACAATGGAGCTGAATAAAATGCTAAAAAAATAATTGTTCTTAAATATAATTCTTTTCTTGATACCATAGAAATAAAAAACAAAAGCTAAAATTTTTTGTTTGCTTTCTACTAGCAGATGCTCCAAAATAGCTTTTGTTAGATGACTAATCCACCCCCGACAAAGGTTCTACTTCTGTCGTCGCATGCATCTCTTGCAAATCAAGCAAAGGCAACTGATCCAGTGAAGCTGTTTAAGAGCTTCTGTAAAATAAAATATTCTGGTTTATTAATTCAGTTGTTCTCCATAAAGAACAGGAAAAGGGAAATAAATTAGGGAGGAATTTCGATATCAAACATGAGGCCTTGGTTTTTCTTTTCTTGATGAAAGTTTAAAGGCTAGTCTGTTTACCGAGCATGATGATTGAGATTCGTAAGCACCAGAAACACCGAGAATTAATTTACGGGTGGATTAGCCGCAGTTTTTTTTTTTTTTTTTTCTAGACCTTTTGGATTTTAAAAGAAAATGAATGAGAGAGTTCAAGTTTTGTAATTCAAATTAACAGTTTTTTTTTTTTTTTGGGTAAATATTCTATCCACACTTTCCTATTACTGAAGAAATAGAGATTCCCCCCACAAGACAGTTTGTGGCAATCTTCTCTGCCAATGCCCCCCTCCCCTTCACTCCCTTCCACATCAAAAAACCAGTTTTCAACAAAAAACTTTTGAAACATTTTTTAAGTACTTTTTATTTCTTAACACACAACAGAGAGACTACTTTTCAGAAATGGACAGGCAGAGAAGTTTCTCCTTCAAATCCACTAGATCCATGGTATTTTCTTTCGCAATCTCTTCTTTGTTCTTTCTCGTATTTTTTACCATCTGGGTGTCCAAATCTACCCCTTCAATTCTCCAAAAAACAATCTTTGAGCTCAACAAAACCTCCCTTGTAGCGAGTTTAAAGCCACTCAGTGTACAGACCTTCAATGACTTGACTATAAACTCCTCTTCAACTGCCTTGAAAAGTTCAGTTTTTGTAGATACCCATTTTAGAGAACACGAAAATATTTCTGGGTTTGCTGGCATTTCATTAATTAAAAGAAAGGACAACGAATCTGAAACTACTGAGAAAGACAGAGATGGTGTAAATGGTAATTTTAGCACGGTGCAAGAGAGAGCACCGGTACCAGAAACTGCAAGTGCTGAAGAGAAGAAGAGTAGACCCATTTCAACGCAGAGAATTGAAGTTCAGAGTAGTGAGAATGTTGCAGAAGAGACTAGACGAGCTACTTCACAGAAAAAAAATGAAGCTCCAAACAAGGAGGGGATTCGAAAGAAGAAAAAAGGGCCAACTTCAGTGGCGAATATTGAGACTTCAAGGAATGAAAGAAATAAAGAAAAGAGCATGAGAGAATGTGATGTTACAAAAGGGAGGTGGGTCTATGATGAGAACTATCCCCTCTACACGAATAGCTCATGTCCTTTCATAGATGAAGGCTTTGATTGTGCTGGCAATGGGAGATTGGATAAAGATTACATGAAATGGAGATGGCAACCTCAAGACTGCAACATTTCAAGGTACACCAATTTACATCAAACAGTCTCTCTCCTTTTATTTTGAAAAAGTAGGGTTTTTTTTCGATTTAATTGAAAGTACAGTGGTGGAAAAGACAGAATTCTTTTCGTTTTGAAACGGGGTGTTGTTTCATTCCACAGATTCAATGCGACAAAAATGCTGGATTTGATTAGAGGGAAGCGGGTAGTTTTTGTTGGCGATTCAATTAACAGGAATCAATGGGAATCCATGCTGTGTATGCTAATGGGAGCTGTGAAAGATCCTAAGAAGGTGTATGAAACCCATGGAAGGAGAATCACCAAGGAAAAAGGGAATTATTGCTTCAAATTTGTGGTAAGATCAAAATTTGCGACACTAACAATCTATTCTGTTGGACTTGTTGCTGATTTTTGAGGTTGGTTTTGCAGGACTATAAGTGTACAGTTGAATACTATGCGTCACATTTCTTGGTTCATGAGAGTAAAGCAAGAGTAGGGTCCAGGAGAGTGCAGACATTACGAATTGATGCCATTGATCGTGGTTCATCAAGATGGAGAGGAGCTGACATTTTGATTTTTAACACTGCACATTGGTGGTCTCATTTCAAAACAAAAGCTGGGTCAGTATTCTTGACCTATTCGGCTCCACAACCTAGTCCACTGCATAGTTTTTACGGGAATTCTTATTTTACAATTTCAGTTTTCAATTAAAAAACTACTACTACTTCAAGAAGTTCTATTAAGATCTGGTTTCATTAAGAAAGCATGGAATACATTCATTGATTGTGGCAAACTCACAACGTTATTACCATCTATACAACTTTGGAAAGACCATCAATAGTTTGAATATCTTTGCTTCCTCGTGTCTATATTTTAGGTCGTTTGTAACTTCAGCTGACCTTGTAACAGGATCAACTATTACCAGGAAGGTAACCAAGTTCATCCCCAGCTTGATGTTTCTATAGCCTTCAGAAGAGCTCTAATGACCTGGGCATCATGGGCTGACAGGCACATTAATCCGAGAAAGACTGAAGTTTTCTTTCGAAGTTCGGCACCTTCTCATTTCAGGTTTGTTTGGGAGCGTGGTTTGGTTGTTTTTTAAAGTGCTTTTCATTCAAAAATACATCAAAATGATATATATATATATATTTTTAAATAAAAATACCGAAATTTTTTATTTTAAAGTGAAAAATAAAAATAAAAATTTTTCTATTTTTTTCAAAAATACATTTTAAAACACCCCCAAACACCCTCTCTTAGTGCTGTCATGTTCATTGCCTTGACCTCGACGTATCAAATTGTTGAGTGGCTTGTGATGCATTACACAGGGGCGGACAGTGGAATTCAGGTGGGCAGTGTAAGGATGCTACTCAGCCCCTTAATGAAACCTCAAGTTCGGGCTATTCCGAGAAGAACTCCATTGTTGAAGAGACTATCAAGCTCATGAAGACTCCTGTAACTTTCTTGAACATAACTAGTTTCTCGGGATTTAGGCCAGATGGTCATCCATCTATATACGGGAAAAGACCTGGCAAGCGCTATGCATCAAGCATTCAAGACTGCAGCCATTGGTGTCTTCCAGGTGTTCCAGATACGTGGAACGAGGTCCTGTATCTTCACCTGCTATCTAAAATACGCTCTAAACAAGGGGATACGTTTCAGTAGAAGTGATTTATACTTTTTAGCTTGTACATTCTTTTCATTCCTCGCAGTCTTGTAGGCAGGCAGGCAGGCATGTGGTGTCTCAGAAACACAAGTGTTTTTTTTTTTTTTTTTTTTTTTAATTTTTTTGGTGGGAGAGGTGTTTTACTTTGGATTCAGTTCAATGAAAGCTGAAAGAAATTCATCACTCTGAGCCAGATCCTTGCAGATTCTGAAACACCTGGTTTTCCAATTAGCTGTCAGGAATATAGTGGAATTTATTTTTTAAAGTGTTTTTCATTCAGGAATATATCAAAATAATATTTTTTTATTTTTTAAAAATTATTTTTGATATTGACATATGAAAATAATATAAAAACACACAAAATAATTAATTTAAAATAAAAAATAATTTTTTTTATTTTTTTTTCAAAAATATTTTTGAAATACAGTGTGAAACATCTCATAATCATCATATGCAAACCCACCCCAGCTAAAAATGTAAAAACAATTGCCGACCGACCTCAAAGAAAAATGCCTTGTTAGTAATGGTAATAACAACTTTACATGAAACAACAGCATATTTAATCGGATACTGTTGCCTTCTGCAGGGAACTGCAAGATCAGTTTCAAACTCAGTCAATAATAATGTTTGACCTTATTGCTATCCTCCTGTCTTATTGAAGCAGTCAAATTCACAGGACTCGCACTTCAAGTGCATCTTTGTACAAATAAATGATGGCATACTTGGTATAGGCAACTAATAACTTGGTATAGGCAACTAATGTTCATTCTTGAGTTAGAGACTGTTCAAATACCCTTAAGAGTTACGCAAACATGCTCCATAATATCAAGCCATGCCAATAATCCATCAATGGGATTGGTGTTTCTTTGCTCTACCTTGGGAGATTGTGGAATCATCTCTTTTGGAACCCTCGGGTTTTCGAGCCCATGCAGGTGCCTGGTCTGGTCCGTAACGATAATCATAGAATAGCTCCTCACAAGCTTCTATATGCTCCTTTGCAAAGATGCCCACTCGATGATCTCCTGCTACCAGCATTACCTGAATAGCCCAACATATTATCCCAGTCCGTGTTGAATAATGAAAAATTAGCATGGTAATCACTGAAACTTGAATACCTTAGCATAGCAATTAGGATTTGATGAATGGTTTGCAAATTTCAGCTTATCGCCCTTTCGGTAAGCATCAAGGACAAACTGGAAAAGAAAAAAAGAAGCAGGCCACATTAAACCGTGTGAGGAAGATGGCCACAAAAACAGACTCAGTAAATCACTTTGAAGAGGATAGAATGCAACATTAATCAAGGAAGATCGCTGTAAGAAAATAGATCCTGCAAATTGCATTGAACTTCTGAAACTGTAAATCAATTCAGTTCTCCATATCAGATATTATGACGCTACTGCTCAATTGTCGAAAGAGCAGCCATTTGAACATGAGGAGAATTTGGTCTCAGAGGATAGCATTATTTTTATGTTCTTACACAAGGGATTATATATTTTGTAATCAGTAACTATCACTTGCCTGATCATTCAAGTCAAAAAGGAATGATGAATTAGCACGATCATAGATTTTCCCACGCTTATCTGCTTCTCGATGAGAGATCAATTCACCAGTATATTCTCCAAGATAATCATTTTTGTTGACAGAGTTCTGAAATCACATCATCAAATTCATTGCACAGAACAAGTCACGAGTTTTGGAGAGCATGACAGCAGAAGCAGGCGGCAAGTAATACCTTTAAAAAGGCTCCCCATCCAGCAACATCAGACTTTCCCAAGAGGATCTGAAGAATGAAATTATATATTTAGTGTGGGAAAACAAAAAAAATCTTTCAGAATGTATCTGTAATAATATTAGAGTATGATAACAGTTAGTTTTTCTGAATCACTCACTCTCTGCTGCTGCCTTAAAAGAAGCCTCATGTTTCCACATTGTCCATCTCCTTGTTTCGGAGGCTCTCCTAATGAACCATCTCCGCAACTGCATAAAAACAAACATGTTTCACAAAATGCAGAAGAATGAATGAAAGTGAAGGTCAAAGAGATTGAAAAATTCAGTAATCTTGGCCATCAATAAATTCCATAATTTAGTAACTCAAATCAGATATCAAAAAAGAAATATGGATTTAATAGTTCAGTTAATCAGATTCATGGAACTGAAAGACAGTACACTCAAATTCAGAACAGACGGGTTCCCACAACTGAATAAATCAATCAAACAACTTCATGCTTTACTTTTCTCTCTCTTCTTCTTCTTCTTCTTCTTCTTTTTATATGAATATCCTGGAACTATCACTAGTATTCTTTAAGTCACCAGATTGCTCCAATACTGGAGCCTTTGAAATATGGAACTGGACTGATGCAAAGATCAAATGTTTATCTGCCTGGCTCCGGTTTGGGATAGAAAACACCAAGTCCAAAAATTCCAATTTCTCACAACTAGATAAAATGAGATCAATTTCCGAGACAACTAATATTCAGTTGTGATTCAATTAGTTTAATACCAGCTTCTTAGACCACGTGTAAATGTTCCTATAATTTATAGGCATGTGATGGTCAAGTAAAAAAAACAAACAGGGAGAGAAAGAAAAGCATTTCATCCAACTTTGTTCTGGAGAATGTACTTCAATCTGCCGCCCCTAATGGATTTTAAGGTCTTGTAGTATGGTGAGCAAGCATAAACTGTCACTGGAGTATACAGAGATTGAGTTAATTCCAAAAGGTGATGTGCAGGTATGGTGAACTTGACAATACAACGCCATAGTGCTTACAGAAACACTCATATAAGAATGGAACTGCAATAAAGGTACGATTCTTTGCATAAAATACAATGATTATCAAGTATAAGAAAATAAAATACTTTACCTAACCCAGCAATTCCTACAAACATCTGGGTCACATTCACGTCCAGCAGCAAAGCACGGGCACTGTCGACTTCTGCATTGGCTCTTTGCACAGTGGCATCCTCTGAAGCGATTTTTGCAACTTTTTGAGCACCTGAAGAATTTAAAGATGAGTGATAAAAAGCTTGGTCCTGATTCAAATACTACTCATAAAGATGCTGTACAGTACAATTGCACAAGGGCCTATTTTCTACATTTTATATATGTTTCATGAACTTCAGTAATCAGTAGTCACCTTATGGAAAGATACATCAACATACCCGCAATATTTCTCACAGCAAGTTCCGTTATGCAGACATGAGCACTGCTTTCCACACATTGACTGGCATCCACAAGGTGTATACTGCTTACATGACTGATTTTTTCCATCAGCAATTCTTTTCCAAAATGATGGGTGACCAGCAGACTTCCAAGAATATTTAAGTTTCCGTGCCCTTCCCCTCCTTCGAAGCAAACGGGATCTTGTTGGCATATCTTGCTCCTACAGAAAATAAAAGGTATGGAAGAGATGGCTTTATAATGTAGAAACAACTTGTGGGATGAAAAGGTGGATCATGGTAGACCCCTACGGTATCGGAAAGAAAGGAGGGAGGGAGAGCAGCAGTAAACGACAACAACATATTTAAATGCAACTGCTGAATAAAGTTGGAAATCAATATTAGAATTCTCACAAATATACAAACATGCTTCTCTTCCACCCTAATTTTTTCAAGGGTAGCTATCTTTTCCTGAAAAATCACTGGCAAGTCTATATGCCAAATCTATGGAGTACAATCACCTAGAAAGACAGCAAACTTGAGATAAGTTGAGGCAGATGGTGTCCTTTATAAAGCAAACTTAAGAATTTGGCAGCATAATCCTTCCTGAAATATCATAAATCATAATGCATACCACATAATCTGTATCACTCTTCCCACTGTCTTCTAGAAATGATCTTGGGGCAACAGATCTATGAGGCATCATAGCTCCACTTTCACGCATGTAATTGGACACCTCTATACAAGTCTTTAAGCCTGAAAGCAAGTTCCTTGCAATAAGACAACTGCAAAGAACAAATCATACTTTGAGCACAACGTGAAAATAAAGACATAAAAGTTTTGTTCGGCACAAAATATAAGTGAAGTTACATCTGAATTTGTCAAAACCAGTAAGTTAATTAGAAGAGGGGCGAAAATTTCTGTTCTTTTGAAACCAACATGATTAAATTATGTAACACTTGATTAATGACAGGAATTTATAGAGTACATCCAGATTCCTAATAACTGAACATGGATTGCAAACTTGCAGTCCTGCATATCTAACAATTTTCAAACAAACATTTGACACCTGCCAATGATAAGGGTATCTCAAAACATGTATTGGTATCTGCATGAAAGTGTGAAATGTTATTTATATAGGTAAACGCCAAACCTGTTTTTCCCAAATATCTCCACTCCCTTCAGATACAATTCTTTCTCAATGGGTTTCCACTCGGATTTTCTTGAAACCCCTTCCACAGCTCTGTTTACTGAGGATGACCGTTTTGGTCTAGGCACTCCAAAGACATCCTTTGCTCCATGCCCAACGTTCTCCTCAGTACCAGAACAAAAAGTTTCAAAGGAATCATTGGTCGTCTTTTTTATGGGCATCTGAGGTTCGATTTTATCACTTGCTTTTTTAGCAGTGGAAATCTGATTGGGAAATACACCTTCAGCAGCTTCATTTACTACATCCAAATGCAATAATCTTTTCTGTTTCTTTCTACAATCCTGCATATCATCAGGAACCTGTGATGAGTCATCTGGTGCTAAATCTTTATGCTGTGGCGCTATGCGCTTTCGAATGTATTCTTGGTTATGTATCACCATGGCAGACATATCCAAATTCAAAGCTCCAGAAGCAGGTTCCAAGTTACAAAAAGCTTCTGAAATAACACTCATCTCTTTCTCCATGATACTTTTTTCATCGATGAAGTCTGCACCACTTGGCCCTTCAGCATCTGAGGCTGCTGCAGTCTTTTTTTCCTCTGCTGAAGTTGCAGTTTTTGTCCTATTAACAGAACCTCCTGGAAAGTCTTTGACAACTCTTAGCTGAAAGGCATTTACATTAATATCAGACTCACAATTTTCCATGCAGAATGTAAATCCGGATGAAAAATCATAACAGCATATGCAACAGAAAAGATACATTAGAGGTCATTGGTAATCATATGATCTGGCAAGTCCCTAGGGAGTGAATGAATACATGTAATGTCAGTAATAAATAAGAGAATGTCCACATGAACAAAAAATGCACACATCCTAAGAGTAATAATTACTTCAAAAATTTGGAGTAACAGAGTAACTTTGAGTGACTTATGTGAACAGTACAGACAGCACAATTAGTTACCAGCTTCACATATGTAAATAACAGTCTCATAATGAAGGGGAAAAAATTAAAAAATTAGGAGCGCATAGGATCATATACCACGGAAAGTTCACCTCTCCTGTTGCCTGTTATCTGCAGTTTATAGTGATTTTTGGTACATATATAACCTCATCTGGCCTAATGTTCTTAACATTTTAAGTTCCAATTTGTAAAAACTGATCATGTTAACCAGAAAAGCATCTCACTGTTTATGCTGAAAGTTTAAAATAAATCAAATAAAATTGAAGAGAATTTCCACCCAGATAAAAGAACACACCCAAAGACTACATTGATCGCTGCAAGGTTTCCTGTCATCTTCATATTCAGACCAATATGACTGCTTTTCACTCTGCCAAGCAAAGCCTCCTATTAGATATAAGAACACCATACATTAAAAAATATGCTTTATACACGCACAGAGCACTCATATATAATGGAGGTTTCTACTCACAGGATTGATCAACGTTTGTGAACAGCCATGGAGGCGGCAATCAAAGAGCTGTTCGAGATGAAAAAAATCAAGGTTGAAGTATCAAGGATCAATTCAGAAAAACTTCATCTCATGATTAAGGCCAGAAATGAGTACCAAGCAACGGCGACAGAATAGGTTATCAAAAGAATCTAAAGCAGTGCTAAGGCTCTTTTCCATAGATATACCCCTCTCAGATACTGAATCACCAGTATCCTTGACACTTTGGTCACCATTATATTTTTTCTCGAGCGTCCTACATCGGTCCTGCAATATCAAACTCGGTAAGTAAATTAAGTCATGGGAAACCATTTCAACAAACACATATTAATAGAAGCAACTAATGATTAAAGAAGTTCAAAACTCAAAGCTGTTAATATAAATTCCTTTGTACTACCTGGATTACTGTAGTGCCAACTCCAATAAACTGGCTAACAACATTCAGCACTTCCTCAGCTAATCCATGTTCCTGAGAGACCATCCTGCCAAATTCGACAGACACAGTGTGAAGTACTTGGAACAATCCGGGGTGTCATTAAGACCAAATAGACAGCATATTTTAATGTCTGCTGCTTCTGATTTAAGCACCAAAAGCAAAAATTTTGATAAAACAAGCACTTTAGAGTATGAATAACTAATAACTACTATTAGTACATCCTAGAAGACCACGAACAACAATAAGAATCGAATCTAACGAGAGTCTTACAGCTTTCAAACTGATCTGTGTTGTTTCTAATATTGATCTTAATATCAAATCTTGGACATATTCTCTTTTGTGAAAGCTGATTAGATTAACAGCGTAGCTTTTGCTTAGGTAGCTAGATTAACAAAAAAAATGGTAGAGAGCAACACGGTTCATTATTAAGAATGCAATTTTGCCATGCTAAATTTTAATCGGAAATTGCATTACAAATATGTACCAAAATAAAATCAATCAGCTTACCACAAAATGCGATCTTCACCATCGGAAAATTCATGTTTCTCTTCCTCTGGTTCTATGTCTTCTTCACTGTCACTACAAATCAGAGCTTCACTGCCATGTTGATCATAGTATATGCGTCTCCTGCCAACCACTGACTGGTCTTCAGCCATCCTTTGATTCCTGTGCTGCATAATTGCATGCTTGAAATATAACACAAAAATAAAATCTTCATATATGCAACAATACGTGGGAGCCAACACAAATCATCAAATGTTTTGAATTAACTTCCCAACATATGACAGGTTAAATTTCTCCAGGATCAAAAATAAATTATTGATATCCTCAGAGAGCAACCAGCAGGTAAATACAACAGCATATGTTTGTTTGCTTATTTATTTAGCTTCTGGTAAAACATGTGAAAGATGAACATGTACTATCTGACATACTTGTCCAAAAATATCCACGTCGTATACGGAGGTATCCTATCCACTAACGGAAGATTGGTACCCGTAGAGGCTGCAACTTCATGACCATTGATAATATCTTTATCACCCGATCCTTGAGCAAATCCACCATACTTACAAAGAGGAGTTCCAATTCTCAAAGAAATCATTTTAGAAACTCCATTTTGTCCCATAAATGTTCTCGAAGTTGCTAATCTTAGCTGAGAAACATCGGCTTCAAGTTTCCTTCTGTTTTTCTCAACTTTATCCTATACACAAAAGAAAATAATCAAACGTGAATTGCTTTCTTGTATATAATTATCGACCAATTCATGAACAAACGGACGACGATCAGATCACTAGCGACCCTTGAATACACTTACTTTTACCGAAACAGCCCTTTCCGCTTGAATTTGTCTTTTAAGCTGATTCATCTTGGACGTCAGGTTTCCAACACCGTTATTTGAAGGTTCTCCATCTAATTTCTGCCGATACACACGTTAATAATAATAATAATAATAATAATAAGGTAGAAATTGAATTTATAATCAATGGAGATATATCATAAGCATAAAAGCCAGCGAATATGCATAGTTCCATGGTGTTATCAATTAACAATGAACACGAATTTATTATCAATCAACAGCAGCAGCCAAACACGACATATAGAAAACAGATTGAAAATCTTTAATAGATTAAATGTATCAGAACTTATTCTCATTATTTTTTCTATGCGATAAGAGTGAATCATCGAAATTATGTTAATCCAGGCCAATCAATAGCTATCCATCTTATACAAGGATCGAGACCTGAGCTTAGAGTTCTAGAGAGAGGAAACTAACTCTGAGTTTAGAGGCAGAGTCGCTTGATCTTGACACCATCGCTCCACTGCTCTGCGACTCTCCACGGAGAAAGTGAGTGGCAGGCAATGGAAAGAAAGGGAGAAAAAGAAAAAACAAGATTCTGATTGACACGTGGTGCGGGTAATGACGTGGCCTACTTTGTATGAATCTTGTCCATTGATGAGATGCCAAGCGTCCATGAAAGCCCAATGGGCTAGGTTCGTTTCTGTAGCACTAGCAGAAAGTGTAGTCGGCCTTTCAGCCAATCAAAGCTTCTAAGTTTCATTTTCAACTCTTGTCAGTCTATTTATGTTGACATTTTATTTTTTATATATTTTTGTTACCTTCACATTTTGTTTTAAAAAGAAAAGGAAAAGGAAAAACTTGGGACATTATTAACTATAAAATAAACGGTGTCCCACATTTACTGTAGTTGCGTGTACTGTACACGCAGACTCAGTTGCACTGTGGATTGTAATAATATTTTTTTTTTTTTCGTTTTGTGAACAGTGTAGTTACGGTTTTAGCCCCCGAAAACGCCAAAATTCTGCACAGTAAAACGCCAAAATTATGCACAGTAACGAGGGCCTTTCTCGGTTTTTCACACTTCCTTTGCACAGTGCACAGACGATAAAGGCCCCCGAAACGGACAAAATAGCGCACAGTGAACGGGGGCAGCTGCGTCCTTTCCCGTCCGGTTTTTCCGTAAATATCGGTAGGGTCAGGGGCCTCTTGGTAATTATCCCATTTGTTTATTATTTTTTCCGATTAACTGCTGGCGCGTCATGCGGACGCGACAGCAGCGCTCGACGCTAACGCACCTTTTAGGAGGCGCGTGCGCCTTATTCCCGCCGTGAAAAATTCCGTTTCGCCGCACAGAACGATGCGTCTGACGGTCATCTATCTTCCGTCGCGGCGCGTTCCGGTCATACATGGCCGGTTAAGCGGGGGTGGACGGGTTTTTGTCGGCTGCCGCGTTTCTCTCTCCTGCCGCCGCAAACTCTGCTTCGGTCCCCGATGGTTGTACAAAGTTTATTTTGGTCCCTGATGTTTTGATTTCTGATTTCTTTTCCGTTCCTTTAATTTATTCGGTACAGATGTTTGAATTTATTTTAATTTGGTCTTTTGATTAAAATTAGTCATATATACAACTTTTCATTTCAGTCCCTCTTCTTCTAATTTTTTTGTAACATTACACGGCAATTAAACTTATTATTTCATGATTTATTTTTGTCCCAAGATTTGTTTTCTTTTCAATTGTATCCTTTAATTGGAATTATTCATATATTTTATTTTTCATTGTGGTCCTTATTCTTTTTATTTTGTTATTTTATATTGATTCATTTGTTCTTTTTTTAATTCTTGGATAATATTTATTTTATATTATTAATAATAATATTAATAATAATTATAATTATAATTATAATTATAATAATTTAATTGTTTTTGTTGCTTACTCTTTTGTTAATGTTTTTTTCCCTCTTGATAATTTAATAATTTTTATTGTTTTGACAGTAATAGCAATGATAATTTTTATTTTTTTGAATTTTTTTTTCTTTTGTTAAAGTTTCTTGGATATTTTTTCTATTTCATTTATTTTTGTTTCTTTCATTACTACCATAATAATAATAATAATAATAATAATAATAATAATAATAATAATAATAATAATAATAATAAAAAAAAAAAAAATAATAATAATAATAATCATAATCATAATAATAATTAAAATTTAATTGTTTCTTACTTACTCTTTTGTTAATGTTTTTAAGTGTTTTTTTTCAGGATAATTTGAAAATTTTAATTGTTCTAATAGTAAAAGCAATGATAATTTTAGATTTTAAGGCTTTGATTTTGATAAGTTGTGTTCAACTACTTTATTATATTAATTTTTGCATATATAAATATTGTATTTTTATTTTGATCCGGCAAATCCTATAAAAATTGTTCGCTCAACCCGCAACGTAGAACATATATTTTTTAAAATTTTCAGATTAGATGATTTTTTTCGGCTAATAATTTTATTTTTTATTTGCTCTTTGTATTAAATATTTTTATAAGAAAAAACAAAATTACTGAAATTATTAGTGTGTTTTACTCTTTTTTCTAATGTTAATTCGCGCTCTTTTGTGATCGTTTATGACGCAATACCTATATTCTAAAAGATTCAATCTATGCTTGCGTAATAAACTCAACTCAAAATTTTATACATTTTTCTCTTAATCTATAACTTTTATTTACTTATATCATATAAATTTATCATTGTGAATTTAATTATGTTAAATTATATACACAAGAATACCCGCGGCAACGCGCGGGGGCACTTGGCTAGTACAATAAACTAAAAGAGGTCAGGAAAATACTGTAGCTTGTGAGTGAAAACACTGTGGATTTCAATAGTGTTTTTTTTTTTTTTTTCGTTTTTGAACAGTGATCATTGTGGTTTGATTCGCTTTTTTTATGATACTTATATATTTTCTCACAGGAAGCAACAAAGAAATGCCAATGGCCTATTGGAAAACAGGCGCGCCTGTGCAAGGAGGGCAGGGTTCGATTCCCTACCTAGCGCCAGTTACAATCTGATTTTTTGCTTTTGCTTTTAATTTTTCTTTTTGTTTGCTTTTTTTTTTTTCACTTATGTTTTTTTTTTTTCATTTTTATTTCTTTTGATTGTTTTTTATTACTAGCGCGAGTTGCAATGTTTTTTTGCTTTTAGTTTTCTTTTTATTTTTCGTTTGCTTTATTTTTTTTTTCACTTAGGTTTTTTTTTTCATTTTTATTTCTTTGATTTTTTTTTTATTTATTTTGACGTCAAATTATTTTTTTTCTTATATTTTTTTTTCATTTTTTGGTTGGTTTTTTTTTTTTGTTAAAGTTATTGATTTTTTTTCTTTGATTGGTTTTTTTTCTTCTGTTTTTTGAACAGTGTTTCAACGATTTTAACCCTGATAATAGAACAAAAAAGGTTCCGGCTGAGGGTCACGGATGTAATTGTTCGCGTACGACAAGTCCGGTTCGGTCCGGTCTGGCGTAACCTTTTTTTTAATATTTTTTTAAATGGCTAAATACGGTTATAGCCGCTAATGATTTTTTTCAGCTAATAATTTTTATTTTTGTTTTATCATCTATTATATTTTTTTATTTGCTCTGTCTTTTAGTTTTTTATTGGGTTTTTTTTTATACTTTCAAGTTAGATTAATTTTTTTGCCTAATAATTTTGATTTTATTTTTTTGTCTCATCTTTTGTGAAAGTTATTACAATTTTTTTTGTCTTTCATTTAGTTCTGGTTTTTTATTCTTTACTAACACAATAATAATAATAATAATAATAATAATAATAATAATAATAATAAATTAATTATTTTTCTTACTTACTCTTTTGTGAATGTTTTTGAATGTTTTTTCTCTCATGATAATTTGATAATTTTAATTGTTTTGACAGTAATGGCAATGATAATTTTTTATGTTAAAACTTTGATTTTGCTATTTTGATGATAGGACGTGGTAATCTATTTTATTATATTATATTTTATATATATAGATATTATATTTTCATTTTAGACCAACAAATCTTATTAATTTCTTTAATCCCAGCAATCATAAAAAAAAATTTCTCAGCCCGCAACATAGTGCGGTCAATTTTTTTAATTTTCAAGTGAAATGATTTTTTTTCAGGTAATAATTTTTATTTTTGTTTTATCATTTATTTTATTTTTTTATTTGTTCTTTTGTTAATGTTTTTAGACTTCTTTTAGTCTTTGATCTAATTTTGTTTTTTTGGTTATTACGGAATAATAATATTAATATTAAGAATAATAATAATAATTTAAGTTTTTGTTCTTACGTGCTTTTTTTCTCTCTCGAGGTATTTTGATAATTGTTATTGTTTTGACAATAAGAGTGATGATAATTTTAGAAGTTAACACTTCGATGTTACTGTTGTTATAACATAGTATTTTGATTTGTTTCATTATATCAAACTTTACATGTATAAATATTATATTTTAATCTGAACAATTATAAAAATTATTTGCTCCGCCCGCAACGAAGTGCGGGCCATTAAACTAGTTCAAGACTAATTTACCATTTCCTTGACAGCTACGTGGCACTCACTCCTCAATTATTATATTATAGAAACCATTAAAACGGGTGGGTTTTTACCATAGCAATCCATGAGTGGGTTAGCCCGCGCGTTGCGCCGG
The DNA here is from genome assembly GCA_009078335.1 of Salix brachista. NCBI lineage: Eukaryota > Viridiplantae > Streptophyta > Magnoliopsida > Malpighiales > Salicaceae > Salix > Salix brachista. Next base: position 15,836,447 of record CM018573.1, read on the forward strand.
GCTTTTTATATATAGCAAACTGATTATTTATGTGGTAAGCAAAGAATTTTTTAGTTGATAAATAGAGAATTTTAAATTTTAAATCATGCTATAATTTTTTTTTATGTATTGAATTAGTTGATTATTGTTATAAGCTTGAATACTCAGATAATAATTCAATTTCGACATTTAAAAATTATAAGCGATAAAATTTATGAAAGATCAGAGAATTGTAATTTGAGTATTGCAAGACCATAATTGATTAATTGTTTAGTATGTATTAATTGTTTTGATGGTTATTTAATTGGTTGATGTAAATCTGTAATCAATAAAATGAATGAAAGATGAATTTTTGTTGTCTTGAACTGAATGTGTTGATTGTTAAATATTTTTTAACAGTTACTAAGCATTTAATTGGTTGATAGCAATATTATAATCGCTGAAATCTATTAAAGATAGATTATTTTTTGTTTGCATTGATCTGGTTGGTTGTTGACATTATTTTACTGGCTTGGAGAATAATTTAGTCACAGTTTGGATTTGAATTGTGTGTTGATTTAATGAACTCATAGATTGCAAAATTGCAATGTTTTGATTATCTGGCGTGTTTTAATTGGATTGATAATTATATAATCAGTTAGTCGAAAAAATGTAATAGATTATATTGATTAGAGATTTTTGTTTGCTGTAGTCATTTGGGAATTTGTTG